>WAAD01009142.1:81697-305065 GCA_013389945.1 Fregata magnificens
GACCCCCCTCCTCGAGCAGCAGTTGGTGTGGAAGCAGCGGTTGGTGAGTATAGGGTGTTCGTACCGCAGAGAGGTGCCTCTGAGGGGACAGTATTTTGGGTGTGCTGGGGTTGCACAGGGGTAACTGGGGGTCGGTTGTGAGGCTGAGGGGCTGTGGCTGTGTAGGAGCAGGGATGCGGGCGTAGGGCGCTGGGTAGGTGGGGGTCTGGGTGCAGTGGACTGCGCAGGGCTGAGCCTGGGAGGTGATGGGGTGTGAATGCGAGTAACCGGGTTTACGTTGTAGTGGGTCTGGAGAGAAGGTAAAGCTGGGGGGGATTGGGTAGGGGGCCATATTGGGGGCAGCAGGGGTAGGTTTGGGGGCTGTATAAGTAGAAGTCTGAAGGGTGGCGGGTGAATGAGGGCTGGTTTTTTGCGTGGAGGTGGATGGGAGCAGTGAGGAGCGGGTGCCTGGGCTGGAGGACAGCATGGGTGCGGGGCCAGTTCCTGGGCAGGGGCAGACAGGGGAGAAAGACTGATGTGCAGATACAGGAGTGGATTTGGCTGGGAGCAGGTTGGAGTGGGAGAGGAAGGGCGTGCAAGTGGGTGTTAGGGCTGGGTGGAGGCAATAGGGGTGTTTGGGGGGGTTTAAGCAAGCTTATCTTGGTAGATAGCATAAGCAGGTGTTGGTTTTGGTTAAGGGTGAATTTGGGAGAGGTATACATGGGGGAGAGAGGCAGCGTCTTAAAGGGGGTAGCTGGCACGTCGGGAGGCTCAGCTCTTGGGGCAGAGGAGTGCGTGCAGGAGTGGTGCCGGCTCTTGGGGAGGGACAGTGGGAATAACAGCCTGGTGGAAGGAAGCTCCCGAGGTTTGCTGGCGGACAAGGCCAGAGCTGGGCAGCTGGAGGGGATCAAACAGGACAGGGGGTGGTGTGAGGGTCCTGCCTCTGGGCAGGATCTCTTTTTTTTGAGAAAAAAGGCTAAAGGGTGGTTCTGGGCAGGGGGATGGAGAGCCCCCGGCTCTGTGGTTGTCCAGGCTGTGTGCATATGTGGGTGTGCGGGGGTGAGGGGTGTCTGCACAGGAGGAAGGTGATCTTTGGGCTGTGCAGTACTGGAAAGCACGTTGCCTGCAGTGCCGAGGCCAGTTCTGGTGGTGATGGGATACTCAGTTGGGTTGTATGTCTAAAGTCTATCCCATAGAAATGGGAAATCTTCATGGGAATAGGCTGGAGATGCACCCTGGCTTCTCTATATAAACTTACATTTTCAGTGGAAGGGGTTTCTGTAAGATGGTTACCTGCTTTGGTTTTATCAGCTGTGGCAGTGAGAGAGCCAGCGTGTGTGTCTGCATGCGTTCGGTGAATTCCCCATGCAGGGCTCATTCTTGGAAGAGAAGGAAATGAAAAAAGGATGATTATTCTAGGCAGTGATTGATTTCTCGGGGAGCTCCTTATGGAGAGTACCAACCACCCTTCGATGATGCTCCCTGCAGATTTGGGGGAAGGGGAGCTGTCTGTGTAAGCTGAACTCATGGAGGAAAAACACTTTGTGTGCTTTGGGAGTTGAGGTTTCTATTTTTTTCTTTGTATTTTTTGACAGTCCGTAGATGGGTGTGTGATGCAGCTAATTTGAAAGGGGTTTTTGTGGAAACCAAGCTAGGCTAGGCAAGCCCTGGAAGTCAAAAGCTTCCTTTTTAATGTTTTTTGCCACTGTCATGATAAGAATTTTTTTCGAGTTGAGAGAGAGTGTTGTGAAGTAGCCACTTACCTCTTACTTGAATGGTTTAGGAGATTGGTCATTTTAAGGGGACTAGATTTGATTAAAGGCAGAGGTGGCTTTTCTGAATGGCAAAACTCGTCCTGCTGAGTAACTAAAGAATTGGTATTTATCCACTGATAATGGCTTTGGTTTTTTTTTTTTTTTTTTTTAGCCTCTTGTCTGTTTTGATAAAGCTTCTTGTTTCATTTTCACACATAATTCTGGTCTAAAATTTTGACTAAAAATATAATGCATGTTTTTCTCTCTAGGTGTTTTATTTAGCTGTTTGTTCATGTATTAGTGAGCTGAAGTTTCTAGTAATGTTTTTAAACTTTGAGCTCTGAGAAGTGGAAACAAGTGTTTTTAGCCATGTTTAGAGCTTTGCAGTCACAACTTCCACATGCCTTGAGTTTACTCTGTCTCCTGTCAGAAATGGCACTGCAGGGATTTGTTTTTTGGTTTGGTTTTTTTTTTTTTTTTGGTGCGTGGTTGTCAAGAGCTTGGCTTTAAAAGACTTGACGTGTTATTAGCTGCTGGAGGTACAAATGGGAAGTAGAAGGGCAAGTGAAAATTATTTTCTAAGTGTGGTGTCTTCCACATGCTTATCTGCTTGACTGAGAGATGTAATTAAGTTTGGCATGTTAATCTTCCTGTCCTTATCTAGATGTATATGATGACTATATTTGTGGCCTTGACTTTTTTGTTTATGTTGAACACTGGGTTTGTCATAAAACAACTTGTGCTTCACTGACCTACTAATCCCTCACATCTTCCTGTGTAAGCGGCGAAGAACGAACATCGTAGCTTTGTGTTGCAGTCTGCTGATGTTCTACTTGCCTTCTTCATCGGGAAAGTCTGTTTATATAGACTGCAGTTAGAAATACAGGTAACAAACCTGGGGTGGACTGTTCTCGTTTCACCCAAAGCGCGAAAGGGGAGATGATACGCAGTGTGTTACTGTTCTAATGCGGATGTGTGGGGTTTTCTTAACTATGCGTGGTGTGCCGTGACTTCTTAAAAAGAAAAGGGTGTAGTAGAAGTGTACCTGCATGTGGTTTCGTTAGTGATCGTTCCTAGTTGTAGGAATGGCTTCTGAGAAAACACTGGCCTCTGCACAGATCCGTGATGCTCTTGAAGGGGTAGAAGATGGAATTATGAAGGACTTCAGGTGACTTTCTGTTTTTAAGATGTGGAACCAGCTGCTTCAGTTCTTTAAAAATAAAGATCTTGGTTTTAAAGGAAGCTGAAATAGAAAATATAGGATGTGCCTGATGTGCTTGTGTTTTCTATTTCTGTACAAACCTCCAGTGGGCTTCTGTGCTGGCTGGAGTCTGCTGCAGGCCAGTGGCTCTAAGCTGCTGTAATCTGGGCAGGAGAGGACTACTGCTGGGAGGCAGTCTGCTGGGAGGGGTGAGAAACCTCCCAGTCACAGAGCTGCAGCAGCATGCTGGAGATAACGTTTTGAGCAGTGGGAGCTCAGGAGCACCAAACTCGAGAGTGAACTTGCCAGCATTGGGTGCTGTACAGCCAAAAGGATGCTGCAAGCTCTGAGGCTACAGACTCTTCAAAGCGTTTTCTGTAGCTCTGTGACACAACCTCTTGTCCTGCTTCAATTGAATTGTTTCAGCTGGCTGCCTGATCAGCAGACAGACAAGGGATGCCGAGGGAGATGAAGCACAGGTTAAGAAATGACCGCTATCTCACATAGATTTATTGGCCAGAGATTGTAGAGGATTGGATTAAGAAATTTAAGATAGTGCTTGGCTTCTGCAACAGTAATTGTATGCGGATGGTGTATATAGGCACGCTGATGGGCAATTTCATGTATGATTGTAGCTGAAAATATGAACAGACTGTATTTTTGACTATATAATGAAATACCATATTATTCCAGAAAACTGGTTTTTGTGTGTAAAGGCACTGGTTCTTCTTTCATGGTAATACTTCTTTTTTTTTTTTTTTTGAGGTGGGAGATGGAAAATGCTAAGCAGTGCTTAGCAATGCAACATGACAGTTGGAGGAAAAAAAAAAAGATTAGAGTGTATCTTTTAAACTACCTTTTTATTAATTTAATGGAGGCAGTTATGGGCTGCTGATTGAACGTTATTAAGGAGTTGGTGGTAATACAGTGTCCTTGGCCAAAGAATATTACAGTGAAGAGGAATTTGATCTCTAGAAGATTTGGGTAAATCATAACCAGAGAGAGTTGCTAGCTGGCAGAGAACTATCACAGTTCCCATTCTTAAATAAATGGGAACTTTTGGTCAAAAGCTGGTATACAAAACCATTATCTTTAAAAAGCTACCTGATGCGGTTTAAAGCTTTAGGAAGGTCAGGAAACTACTTAATATATCTGAGGATGTTGGCAATTTGAATCAAATCAGTTTAAGTGCTCAAATTAGATTTGGGTACTGCATTTGTGCCGGATCCCCATCCTGTTTCTCTCTTTTCATTAGTACATTATCGTGCTTTAAAATGATTTTCTCTTCCATGTTGCTGTGTGAAAGGCTCGCTCAAATGTTGTGCACTGGTAATAAAAGAATAAGCTATTCAAGCAGGAAATACTTAAGCATTACCAATTTTAGAGAATGCACTGGGGAAAAAAGAACCTTTATACGCTTTTATTTAGTTCTTGGAGGCATTATTTCCAACTCTGGATTTATAATATTGCTAGGAGGTATGTATGTGTACATCTGTTTACATATGCATATCTATATTTCTATCTGTCTATACATGTATTTAAATGGCCTGTTCATTGAGAGACACGCTCATGGCTAACATTTTATCCTAATTCTCACTGTTCTATTGTTACTCTCGTTGTTTTATTGGACAGCCTGATATTTTACTAGGGCTGTTTTAAGAACAAAAATCCATCCGTGAAATAATTCAATATTTTTGAAATATCTGAGATGTTCTGTGCTTTTTGCCTTGCACTGAATGGCCAGCATGAATATTTGACTTGTGAAGTTTTGTTAATGTTTGCAATAAGCTCACTTCTTACCATTACTTTTCAGTCTGCTTTATAGCAAGGAGTCAATAGAGGAAAATTCAGAACAGTAAGACAATGCAGTGCATGCTAGATCCTTCCTGTCATCTCTGCTTCATGCACATCAAACGTCTTCAGCGTTGGAGCATTAGTTATTGGAATTACTGAACAGCTCATGGTTCCAACCTGTGAGAGAGAGGAGTAAGTAGCGTCCAGCTGCTGTCTTCCTGCTAAGCACGTCTGAGTGTTGAGACCTCTGGGAATGGTGCAGGTAGAGGATAATGTTCCCCTACCTGCCAATTCCAGGAACATATCACTGCCTCAGACTTGATTGCAAATGCTTCCTTTCCTGCAATGGTCGACAGAAAAGACATTTCTGTCTCATTTCTCTACGTCTGTTTGAATATCAGGGAATAGCTGCCTGAGTCACTTCAGCAGAAGTTGTCTGACACTGCTCTGGATTTTTCCATTATTTCACAGTCTCAGTTGCTTCTTTTATTATGGATCCAAAATAAGCTCATGTCCAACCGGGTGTTCGTTACCATCTTAGTCAATTTACGTTTAACATAAATGACTCCTATTGAAATATCAACAGATGACTGAGGTTAGCACTGTTGTCACAGAAACGGCTTTTTTTTTTTTTTTTTTTTTTTAAGCTTTCAAAAGAACTAGGACCAGCAATGCTTTTATCGTGCGTCCTGATAAAGTTAAATAACGTTTGGAATGCATGTGATGGATTTCATTTTCCTGGCTAGTTCCTCTGAAGCTTTCATGAGCAGTCAAATTTAAAACCATGAGCTTACTGCACCTAACGTAAGTGCCTATGAAGATGCATGCTGAAAATCCTCTATATATTGAGATAATGCTGCTGCTGACCAAACTGTTGTATTACTGCATTAATTTAAGATACCCTTGGGTGCTCTTTTCTTAAACAGCCTGTTTCCTTGAAGAATTTTTTTCCAATTTGAAGTTCCAAGCACAGCGCTTGGAATTAGCTTCTTGATCTGGTAGAGCTTTGCTTTTTTCTTGCGCTCAACATGTTCTCAGCCAGTAGTTCTTTAGGAGCTCTTAAATAGCATCTTCTACAGCATAGTGAAAAGATACAGTAAAAAATGCAGAAGATGGGATTGAGAATGATGTCATTTTGCAGGTAAAGTGGTTTTGGCGGAAGAGGATTGAGCCGCTACAAACTGGAATTCACCCTAAGAAGGACCGCAACAATTTTATTACAGTACTTTGTTCTTGTGTGACCATGTGGTAACATCTGCCCGTGTAACTGCAGTGTCTTGAAAGCAGGGCTGGAAAATTTGATAATCATTTTTACAGCACAGAACAGAGATGATAATTTGCTTTTGTGCATGGCTTTGAATCAAATACTCATTTAGTCACTGAAACACTGAACCAGTAATGATGTTTGCTTTTTGTTTCCTGCTTTTGCTCCCTTGCTTTGTTTGTGGCTGATCCACATGGAGTTCCTTTAGAGTCTACTTGAGACTGTCACTAATGCCTTTCTCTCCCTTTGCTTAAAATAAATATTTATTTGATAGAGACACAGGTTGCTGCAAGGGTTTCATGCATACGATTCAGGGCACAGTTTTGGCTTGTAGAACCTGAAATCCTTGGGATTTTCAAAACGGAAGGGCTCTGTCCTGATTGCAGAGTTGTGAAATCGTTAGGGTTGGTAAGAGACCTTAATTGCACACAGAACAGTCTTCATGTGAAAATCTGATAAACTAAATTTGATACATCAAAGTAGTGGGGGATTTTTAGAATAAGGTTTTAAAGAAAATGGACTCAGTGTTTTGGGCTGATAATAGCCTTAGTGCATCTCGCATGGCAAAGAAGAATTTAAATGTTTTGCTGATTGGCTGAGCAATACTCCTGTTAAAGAAGGGCAGCTGATCTCTAAATCAGATTGTATGAAATACTTCTAGGACACCCCAGGATCTAGTTGACGTTCCTGGTACTGGTTGTGGCTTAATTTGGTAAAACAGGGTTCCTGCAGTATCATCAGATTGAGAGTTTTCAGTTCTCTGAAAACGCAGAGGCAGAATTAAACTGGTGTAAGGGAGATCACAGTACTGGAAGTGGTCTGGGCATTTGAACCAAGGGTTTTGCACTGTGTAAACTATTTTTTTTTTTTTTTCCCCTGCCATGCCTGCTGAGCTCATAGCTGCAGAAGGAATAGTTTTGCTGTGCACAACAGTCATCTCAGACGTGCTTATTGCTTGTCACAAAAATTCAAATAGGGGTTGTTGCTTCGTATAGGTACAGAGTGTTACATGTCCTGTTACGGTGGGAAATTATCTGTAATGTCTTTTACCATTAGTCAGTGCCACTCGGTTTTCTGTAGAGGCTAATGCAGGATGTATGAACGCAGCTGTGAAAATCCCAGGTTTTTCTATTATTTGTCTTTTCTATTATTTGTCTTCTTTTTCTAGTTCCTGTTTTTCACGAACCTTGTTTTTTTTCTTTGCTAGTTTCTGTAATCTGAAAGGACACAAAATAAGGAAGGCTGCGTTAGGAAAACACCCTTTTGAAGACCTTGTTAGTCAGTGTTTGTATTGCATGAAAATTTAATACCTGTCTCCAAGGTGGTGCTTGTCTACTCAAAGTATAAGAAGCCTGGCACAGATGAATTAGCATTTTTTTGTAAACTGCTTTTATGAACTCAGATACAGAAGGTGAGAGCTATTTTTCCGTTCAGAAAATTTAAGTTGAATTTAATGTTATTTCATTGTGAAGGGAAAGAATAACTATGTCTTCAATGACTCTGCTTTTAAAGCTGTGGTAGTTTTCATCCCTGTTTTTCAGTCCTTAGTATTGCTATGAAAAAAAAAATTACACCTCCAGTGCATTTAGCTGTGGCAAGTTGCCGCTAGTATAACGTGGAGCTGTGTATTGAGTGGTTTTTGGTTTTTTTTTTCCCCTAATGTCTTTGTGCATGTGTCATTATGTCCTTCCTTTCACAGTTTTGTAATGCTCGAAGTGTTGATATTGCGGCACTGTTGCCAGATATTTTGAATGTAATTGCCTTATCTGGAGAAAATCTATGATTGAGGTTCACTCTGCGCACAATTTTTGGATTTCATTGCTTGTTACCATCGAGAATGTGTTTGAGTTCTTCTGAAATAAACTTTTTGAGATGGCTTTGTGAAGGCTTTTTGTAGCAATGTGCAGCATGTTTCCTGCCAAAGTTGTGCACCTGCCTGTTTAATGATTAATTTACACAACTGATACCCTATTAATGCAGAGGGGAGGGTGTCACGTGAATTTTATAGCGATTTCAGAGCTTAGTATCTCCAGTGTCTGCCTTTGTTACATACTTTGATCTTTTGTGGAATCAGCAAAGGCGATGCCAAGAAAAAAACTTCTAGCCATTGCAAGACCTGAGGTGCAAAGTAGTACGGGGCTGAAATGCTGACTGTGCAGGTCAGCGTTACAAGAAGAAATTCAGGGAAAACTCCTGCGTTCTTTCCCATCAAGGACTTCTGTGTTGCTAGAAAAAACAATACTCTATCCGAATTGTGAGCAGACATTGAAGCTGCTGGTCCGCTGGAAGAAAAGTATTGATTTCCAAATAATATATTGGCAAATGATTACTTTTGAGGTCACTGATGGTTCTGTGATTTTTATTTTTTTCAAATGGAGGTTAGGAACGGGCGTAATTGTAAGGTCAGTTCCTTTTATTTTTGTGGAAGAATTTGGAACTAAATTTACTGTTGTACAAGATACACTCTGTTTCCAGATGCCTTTATTTATAGTTGCTGCCTGCTTGCTTGACAGTATGTTAGTGCACTTTTGTTAACTGATTGGTTTATTGCATTCAAATGCATAACAGGCAGATCTCTAAATTTGGGTCAGTTGGTGTCTGTTTCTCACAAGCACAGGTTGCAGTGATTCTTTAAAGTCAGTGTTTTTCATTTCGGGAATGGTAATGGGTGTTTAAATATGCCCTTGTTCAACTTTCGGAGTATGAATCATTTTGAGGAGGTGTTGAAATGGTTCAACGTCAAAAACAGAACTTGACTTCTCGCCTATGCACATGTTTTCTAAAACATCCATTCTAATGTTGCTGGAAATATTTTTTCTTTTTTTTTCCTAGTGGATATCACTGATACTCTATTAAGTTGTTTTATTTGAATTTATATGGTGAGCTCAAAGAAAACTCGGAGCTTTGTAAAACATAATAACGTTAAAATAGTAATTCTTGGATGATTTGCAGCTATTGTCAGTAACCTGAACTGTTGAAGATTTCTGGGACGGTAGGCAAATGTTGTCTCAATACGTGCATAATACCCTAATGCAAATGGCATAATAACAATTTCTATGCAGGTTTGGTGTTTGAATGTGAAAGGATGGGGATTCGGATTTCTGGTGGAAAACAGGAATGTGTGATCCAGCTGGAAAAGCTGTAGTGAGTTTATAGCCTGTAACTTTTCTAACAAGAAAGGGAGAATAGAAAGGGGGTAAGGGGACTTCAGTCCTGAAAAGGCGAAGGGAATGACTAAATGAAGAACTGCCCAAGGTTGGCACGTGGGTTAGTTTTATAAAACGTGAAAGTCATTTCTTCTGAAACATGTCTGAAGTTGAGACCGAAGCGAGTTGGTTTCTGTTCTCCAGTTCTGCTTTTGAGCCCCATCGCTGTGTGGCTGCGCGCATCCTCCGCTGGCAGACACGGCAGTGTCGGGACTTGGGGTTTGAGAGCTAAATGGGAGAGGGAGAGCTGTAACGGTGTGTTTGTGCCAGCCTGGGCGTTGAGGAAGGGTGGATGGCTCCACAAATTGAAATCTCTGCTGGGCTTCGGTTACTGTGAGCTGTGACAAGGCTTATGGATAAGAAAATGTGGGTTCCCCTTGCTTAATGCTGGCTAGAAAGGCAGTGTGATGTGTTCTGGTACCTTGGAGGTAGAGAGCAGCTTTTCTTCTTTGTCCACATTTCCTGGTAATGTCTTTTTAAGCAAAGATGCTCAGGTTTTATATTGCTGTAAGTTGTGGGAGCGTCTCCCCTGAAAGAAAAGGATGGTATCACAGCCAGCGTTGCTTTCTTTGTTTTTCCCCCTCTTCAATTCTGCCAGAACTCTTAAGTACCACCATAGCAGTTTATCTGTTTTACTTTGAAAAAGTTTGGGGTGTAGCCTTAGCATTCATCAGGTGCGATTCCCTTAAGAATAAATGACCACACAACTTTAGAAATCAAACAGAAGTATGGTTCATCATCTAATCTTCTTGGTTCGGTTTCCCTATCTATGAAACAAGGACAAGTTATTTATATGTTTTAAAGATGTTCTGATAATGACGCTATTTACATAGGAATTTGGGGGTTTAGAAGCCATACTTTAATGGCAGTTTTGGATGGCAACTGGTATCCAACTTGTCTATTCTGAGAATAATACTGTCCCACAGAAGAAATGTGGTTAATGTTACTATAAATATGCCTAAATCATCTTCACTGAGGCTTATGAAAAAGGATATTTTGTGTTAAAAGTGATGAAGTTTAAATGTGATCTTAATTTCTCGATTCATTGCTGACAGGAATTTGTCGCGTGGAATTAAAAGAAAAAAAAATGACTACGTGAAAATCATGTTAGCTGATCAAAGCTGGTCAAGGCATCAGAATATCTTTTGTGCCTCAGGTTTGTTTGTTTTTAATGCAAGATGTGTATGTATGAGAGTATGCATGAGATGAGACATCATGCTGAAGAAGACATCCTTTCCCATACTCCCAGCCTCCTAAAACCTATTGATCTTTCAGCATCTCAAGGCAGCTAGGACAGAAACATGGTGAAACGTGAGTGCAGACATGAAGGTATAGTGGCTTACCCTGTAAAATTGTGTACCAGGCCTCCTCAAGCAGTGAACTGTGGTGAGCCATATTTTACCACGAGGATCACCAAAGCCGGTGAGATCTTGCAGGAGGTGGACTGCTGGTGAAGTTGGCCCGCAGA
This sequence comes from Fregata magnificens, assembly GCA_013389945.1. Taxonomy (NCBI): domain Eukaryota; kingdom Metazoa; phylum Chordata; class Aves; order Suliformes; family Fregatidae; genus Fregata; species Fregata magnificens. Next base: position 92,364 of record WAAD01009142.1, read on the forward strand.
CCTGCTGCAGTGGAGAACAAGGAGCATCCTCCAGAGCAAGTCATTATGGCTGGGCTGGAGGTTCTCTCTGGGAAGGTGGAGGGAGGTTTCCTCTTTTCTGTAGGTTGATGTAACTTCATGCATCTTGTTCTGGGGTAAAAACATAGCTACTGGGCCAAAAACATAGGCTGTGCCACAGGACTCAGGGCATGCACGACTGCTGTGATCCAAATACTTCTGCTGTTCCCATCTTCTTCTAACCTTTGTGTTCCTCCCCAGTCCCTAGATCTTTCTCTACATATAGGCTTTATGCAGCCTTCTAGGAAGCAGCTGTGTTTCAGTGATCTCTTGAAGAAGGATTTGAGAGCTTCTCTTTACAGCATATGTGAGGAGGAGGGAAGGACATTCTGCCCTGTTGCTTTGCAGACCCACTGCAGTTTGGAAATGGTTGTATGGAGTGAGCTTCTCTCTCTCCTCTGTAGACCCTGATTCTGTAGCATTGCCTGACAGAGATTTATTTTTTCCTCTGTTGAGGCTGGAGAACAGGAAAAGGCTGCTCTTAGAAAGGGATTCCTTGCTTTTACCTGTGGATTTGAAGAAGAGGTTCTGTAAGACACAACTGTGTATGTGTCCATTGATTTCTGTTTACATTTTAATTTTTTATACATTTTCTATTGATTTAAAGTTGTGATGGAGTCATGGACATCAGCAAATTTGAAAAAGCCGGAGCACTGCATGGCTAGACTTCACGGGGTCTTCTTTGGGCATCAAGGCTGTCTTGCTTTTCTGTAGCAAGGTCAGTAAATAAGTGAAATCCTGTCATCTGCTCAAGGAAATCTTACTGTTCGGGTTTAGGAAGACTTATAGGATGCTGTAGACACAACTGGAATTGCTGATTCCTGTAGTGTCTTGTAGCCTAACGGTTTTGTGAATGGTGTGGCCAGAAGCAACAATTTCACACTGAAAAATTAAGAGTAGCTGGATGAAGGCCACTACCCATCGATAACAGGAGGAGATAAACCACTATGAATTATTTCTGTGGTATCTTTGACATATCTGAAGAAAAAAAAGCCACTCATTTTGATGTCAGAAAGTATTGTGGAGACTTAAGTTCTCCTAATTTACACATGTGATATGAGTAGTACAAGGTGCTGTGCCTAATGAACAGACTGAGCGTCGGAAGCCCTTTGGGAGTCTGGGCTGTTGATGGGCTTGTGATAGGCTAAAGATTTACAGCAGGTCAGGACTGTAACTTGGCACAACTTTCTTTCCCTTTAATCTCTGACTAAATAAAAAACCCCCGATAGCTCTAATTTTAATGGGGTTAAATATATATACATAGGCACATACATATATATATCTGCAGTGACTGTCTGGCATTTTGACAGGGGTTCTCCTTTCTGCTAATGACTCAGGGTGGAAATCGCTCTGTAGCAGAGTCTTTTTATAAGCTTTTTCCCTTGGTTGTACATGTTCATTATTAGCTCTTGAATATATAGACAAGATCTTTAAAAACAAACTCTGGAAAAATTTGACCCTAATTAGTCTTGTGTTGCTGTAACTTCTGCATGGAGTTAAAGTAGTAGGAGTGGTAAATCTTCTTGTTGGGATGTTCTTCTTTTGGCAGTTCCTTCTGTGCCTCTTATGTGTAAAACACTTGTAGTATAGGTAAAGCTGTGCAATTACCTAGGTGTGGAATTAAAATAATTATTGTGCAGGTCCCTTGATGTTCCTTAATATATAATATCCTGTTGAAGTGATGGAGCTAAGGAGGAAAGAAGACCAGGTCAGCAATGTGACATAGTTGTCCAAAGTAGTTTTGATATATATAATGTGAAGTATATTATGTATCATCTCATCCTACTCTTGTTAGCAAAGGTCTTACTGATTATGCAAGAAAATATCTTAAAGACACATCTGCTGGCACTGATATTGAGACATTCACTTACATGTAGAGTAAACTAAACTCAAACTTTTCATGTGTGATATTTTGAAATTAAACCCTGCTTGGGATCTAAAAACGTAAATAAATGTTATGAGTTGCCTTTTGAGGAACAATCTCCATAGACTGCATGGGAGATGGTCATGCTAACATAGCCACTGAGTACTTTAGGTGACTGAAGTTAGATGATATCAATATGCCACCTTCAGCCTTATTCCGGGTCACCTTCAGAAATATTTCTGCAGGAGCTTAGCGTGTGCAGGTGAAGCCAAAGAGAGTACGGCATACTTCTCTCCTGTCTTTGCTTCCTGGTGGTATTGATAGCAAACTCACGGCAGCAAATTGCAACAGGATTGAAAATGGGCAAAGGAAATCTCTGTCCATCACGTGGTCTGTTGGGTGTTTTTTCTTTTTAATTTTTTTTTTTTTTTCACACAGTCGTGCTTTGTACCTTGACTTCTTCCCCGTGTTTTCAATGAAGTTTCAGTTCAGAAGGGTGTAGCACACTTCCCTTTCCAAGTGAATTAATGCAGGATAGAATTACAGAATTGATTTATGAACTGATTAACTGCTTTGATGTCTAATTGGTTCAGTACAAGTAGGTATTTTGCAGCTCTTGTAGACTGAGGCTGGGGTGTTGTCAGACTTCTGATGCAAATCAGAGTCTTAGCTGTCAATCTAAAACTGGTCTTAGAGAGCTGTTTTCCACCCCAGTGTTTTGGAGAGTGCAGAGTCCTTTCCTGGGCTGACTGTTAAACTGCAGAGCTCATCCTCGGCGCTGGAAATGAGAACATGGTACATATGGATACAGATCGTATTACTTATTTGTACTGAGGGAGTATGTAGGAGTCCTAGTCATAACATTTGGATTGTGTTCCCCCTAAAATAGTCCATGTTGTATGTTGTCTTGATTATTTGTACCGATGGGATTCACGTTCATTGGTTCAAATAAAATTTTCTGCCTTTTTCATGGCTACTCTTTTTATCTTAATGCTTTGGTTAGGTTTTCAGAAGTTGTCTTATAGCTTCTATATCCTTAATTCACTTTTAAAATCTTTTCTCCACGTAATTATAATCAAATTTTGCCCTTGGGCAGGTGTACTCATAATCTTTTAAGAGCAGTTTTAAAAATAGTGAGGGTGAAGAGCTGATTATAGAAAGTAACATTACTTGAGTCTTTGGACTGTGGAATAGTGATGTGCAGTGTCTATTTAAAAAAAAAAAAAAAAAATTGTGGGAAAGATGATCTGTGTATCTACAGACCCATCACTCTGACCTTGAGAGCAAACGGGGCTTTAGAGCACGTTAAAGGAAAGAATGATTGGAGACAGGCAGAAATTGCCAGATAGGTTTGCCATTTGTAAGTGGTGCTATTTGAAACAAAATACATCGTTGGCAAGAGTGTTAATGATATATGTGTGGGGGGGATGTTTTTTAAGCACCGTTTAGGATGAAGGCATCTGTAACAGATAAATGCTATCTGGACTTTGGAAGCCCGTTTGATTCAATGTCACCCGGAGTATTATTGAAATCGAGAAGCTGGACTACACTACGTGATGTATGAAGAACTTTTCACCTTTGGTGTGGTAGCCAGGAAAACTGGAGTAAGCTGACAACCAAGTTTATCTTCCGTGCCGTCATTTCTATTGACATAAAATTAATCAGGCTCTTTCTCAAATTAAAGGGCAGCAGTTGATGAGGTGTTACACGGGTGGAGTTTAAAAGGGGAGTATATGTTTGGTGGGAAGTTGGAGGTGGAACCTGATTTAATATTTTCATTCATGACCTGGGTAGAGCGCACAGATGTGCACTGATTACATCACTTATGATGTCATTGGGGAGGCTGGGTACAGAGATCACACTATCATTCTGGAAAAGCACGGTGAATAAAATGACAGAATGGGGATGAAACAGTGGTGATTTACAGAAAAAGCCTGTGATGGTGAAGTTATACAAAAAAGGCCCAGAAACAGTAATTGGTCTTTGAATGGTGGTTATTTGTCAGCATGATGCATTTCAAAAGGCAAAGTGAAAAGGCAGTGAGGAGAAGGAGGGAGAATGATATTAAGGCTCAAAGCACTGGTAAGAGCATCTCCTGGGTAATATCATCACCCTCTGATCAGATGTTTTTTCTTTTAATCACCTGTTAGCACAGAGGATTCTTCTGCTCTTGTTTTTAGGGGGTCTGATGGTCATTTATGCTGAAGTTCTTTATGTCTATTGATTAGCAAATGCTCTTGCCTGCAGCTATTTCTTACCAGCGTAAGAAACAGGTAGTATTCATTCAACAATGCTTCACGGGTGCTAAACATAAACTATTATTTCAGTTACTGAAGGTGCACTTTGCTAAGCATGTAACTTGTCTTGTGATTTGGAAAAATGGAACAAGTAGTGCTTTTTTAAATGAAACAAGTCCTTACGTTTGATCCGGAGAGTTTGATGATTCACTTCGGCACCAGTCATTCGATGATCCTGTGCATCGCTCACTGTAGGACCCGGTGACGCTGCCGTCTACTCAGGTGCATTACAAACTGGAAGCCAGTAATTGCAGAATCTTTTGTCATGCAGTCTTCCCTTTTAGAACCCATTAAATTGTATTAGAAGTCTTTTTTTTTTCCTTCTTTTTTTTTCACTCGTTGCTCTCCAGCTCACAGCTTAGACTGGGAGCAGATACAGATATTTTGTTTCCTAATTGTTACTATGTCAGTATTTTCCCAAATGGAAAAAATATTTTTATATTAAAATTTAACTATGTGAAAAGTTATATAAAGGCCAGTAACACTCTTAATATAGAACAACAGCCTCAAATAGAAACAATTAAAGCAAAATAATATGTTTATGTTATCGCTCAGCATTGTTCAGCATGGTGAACTTCTGACAGCAGCGCAGGCTGGGTGTTCTTACCCCGTGCTTTCCATCTGGAGCTGAACTTAACCCCAAAACCAGTGTTAGAGGAAGCCTGACCTTTTGGGGGCCTCACAAGAGGTCTCAAGTGCTCTTCTGTATATAAAATTAATGTGCTGGAAGTCCAATTTTTTCACTGCTTGCAATGTTGTAATGTTTGGGGTTGTTTGGTTTGGGTTTTTTTGGGTTGGTTTTTTTTTTTTTTTTAAGTGCAAGATTTTATGTTTCCAGCTTTCTGCTGGAAATTGTGTTCTCCCAGTTTTGGTTGCTTGTGTGACGGACCCAACAGTACACATAGTCACTGTTCATGTGATAAAGTTTAGGTGCTTAAGTGCTTGTAGGATTGAAACATTCATTTCAACCATTTTAGCTTTTAGTGATTTGGAAAATTCAAATAAAATCTCACGTGGGACGTTGTATTATTGGTGAGGAGTGGTGGAACCTGTGCAACAGCGATTATGTATGTTAGAGTTTTTACGTAAAATTTGAGTAGGGCATATTTGCAAANTTTGTTGCAACCTTCCTCTTTGGGTCAAAAAGTGATTATTTTTAATACAATTCTGAAATGATGTTGTTAGTAACCTGGCAATGGTTTCACACTGGCATGTAATTTTTACGTAACGCTTCACTACACTGAGACTTTCATAAAAGACTCCTCTTGCCAATGCACCCCTGTTTGGTAAATGTGGAAATGTGACTAGGTTAGGCAGGATACTAAATGCTCTTCAGCAAATCAGTGGCCAGACGAGGTTTTGGAGTATCAAGGCTTGCCTGGCAGAGCAATATATGCTTGTTGAGAAGTCACAGCACAGCTCATGTAGAAATAATTCTGTCTCCAGAGAAAAGAGAACGAAGCGCCATGGGAAAACGGCTGCTTTTCAGTTCAATATGGAGCAGTGAGGATCACAGGCAAAAGACAGCTCTGAACCAAACATGTAATAAGTGAATCAGCTGTGACTTTTACTACCTGCTCCCTGTGTGTGAATTACTTATTGATTATTATGCCAACCGATGTTAACAGTATGAAATCCTCAGTCCTGCTGAGGTAGTAAACCTGCCGTGCAAATAGTAACTAAATTCATTTGGGCTCGGAAGCAACAGCAAACTCTGCTACGTTTAACTCACAAGTTTTGTACAAACTCTGTAAAAATGTCCTGTTTGCTTTCTGATGTTAAAAGGGGCTATTGTGAAAGGTCCCGTCCTGCGTTGGATGGGCTAGTTTAATAATTGTTTTTGGCCAGAGCCCTGTCTGCTTTCAAGGATTTTGTATGTTTGCTGTACATGAAACATTTTTGGATTCTGCGTTAAAACTGTTGACCACACATAGCAGAAAATGGTGGCTCAAGTTAAGCTTTAAAATTAACGGCCCAGCTATTAAAAGCGCTGAGCATTTGATATTTATCTGTTCTTGCTTTTTCTGTCTTTAAAATACCTGCCCTTTCAGACAGGAGGAAAAAAGGAAATCATTATGTAATTTGTCATGTGGTTAATGGCAGGGGTTTAAATGCTGCTGATCCTTATTGCTTTTGTGGTGTTACTGCCCATTAACCTTCATTTGAAACGGGTGGCAGTGCTGTACCTAGGGCAGCTGCTGCTTTCTCACCTGTAATATTTAACTAATGGTGAGCAGTTAACGTGCTTTAATTTTACAGCTAAAATTTAAATTGACTTTTTTCCTGGGGAATGCCATTTCATGGTTCGAGAATTGTCGGATGCTTCAAACTCTGCTTGTTAAACTTGCTGAGATGACAAATGCACCCCCTAAGTAAAGAGTTGCGCAGCTGGAGAATCTAACTGAATACTTCCACTTTCTCTAAAATAGGGATTGTAATTAGTGGAACAATTTGACTACAAGCCAGTTTGACCGGCCTGGCTTAAGCTAAATAAAACCCAAATGCTTTGAGCAAGTTTTGTCTCCCTTTTCCCAAATCAGGCTTTAATAAATAAATTAAATAATGAGATGCAAAAAGCTCAAAATAGTACCGCAGAGCTCTTGGCAGGCAAGAAAGCATCTGTTTCTGCAGGCGGGATGAAGGGGAAAAACAAGTTGGGTCTCCGTCCTCGTCTTGCTTGGCCTTGCGGCGGTCTGCCATGACAGCTCTCCTTCGTCCCAGAGCTCATCCCGGCTGGTGACGCTCCTGAGAGCTGGGCACCACTTTTCTGTCTTCTTTCCTGTGAATCGTGTTTGCTTTTTGAGATTGCAGGTCTGTGTATTGAAGTATAAAAGGGCTCTGGCATGACCAGTGCTATAGGAACACCACCCAGTCAAGTGCTCGGTGGTCCCGATACTCGGGATGCTCAGAGGGGCTCCGAAATTGGACCTGTGAGTTTTAAGATTTCCGGGGAAACATTGGGCAGCCATCATTTTTATGTTTTTTTGCCTTTGAAACCACTGCATGTGAATCTTTTGAAGCTCATAGTTAAAAAAGTCTGCAGAGTCCACTATGAAACCTCTCCACTGTATCAGCAGTGATCGCAGGTAAAGAGTCTATTAAATACCTCCAGCTGCCTTTAAACTTAAAAAGACTCCAGCCGCGTGAGTTTTTATTTATACCTTTGCATAGATAATTTTAGCATAAGAACAAAATGGTTCCTGAAAACTGTTATGTCCAGTGACTGATATCTTTGTATTTTTCATGTGTCGAAGAGGAATTTATTACCATGATTGCTTCACTTCTTACTCCTTGTTCTATAAATTATCTCTGACAGATTAATTTAAAGCACAGCAGATGAGCAGAGGTTACTGACCTTATGATGCATTGATACATCTGTGGTTAGGTCTAGAAAGCATTCAGCTTGAAATTTCCTCCTTTTAATAACCTGAAGTTTGGCATATATTGTGTTAAATAGCAGAAATGAGTAATAAGACATGAAGATTGCCCTCAGTGCTATGCCCGTGAGCATTCATCAGCCCAACAGCAGGGCAGAGAGCTGCTTGGGGCCAGGAATAGAAGTACAGTCAAGAGGAAAACAGCCTTGTAGACGCACAAGTCACATCAACACCTTGAAATCCTTCCCACGAATGCAGAGCGCGGCCGGGCGGACAATGCATCAGTGTTTGAGCGTGCCGGAGGGAAGCACTCGACGTGAAGTGGGTTATTGCTTTCTGCAACAGAGGACTCCACATAAGTGGTTCTCCTAATCCTTCCCGATAGGGTACCTCAAAGTATCACGTCTTAGTTTCAGCAATTTTAAGGCAGGAATGAGCTTTTTCTTACAGGTTTAAGGGTGCTTACTGTAGGTGGTCAGTGTTACTCTTACAAATAATGTTTTAAGACGTCGCGGTTATGAATAGAGGTAACTAAATGAAACTGCAATAATCTATTTGGGAAACTGGAACCAGGCAAAATCTTTTCCGTTCCTGTTTTTCTTAATAAACAAATGTGAACAGAGCAACATTGCGTGCAAAATTCCTTATTAGTGCAAATGTGCTTTTCCTATGGATGTTATCGGAGTGAGGAAAGAATTTGTGGTGACTAAATTCTAAATAAGGAGGTGGGATTTTTTTTTTTTTAGAGATTGTTAGTTGAGAGGGGGCCTGTAAATCATGCTCAGCTTGGTCGTGAAGTGAGGGGTTATTTCAAAACTTTGCGTAAGTAATGTTGAGCCACCGTCTTTGTTTTTGGTGTTACGAATCTGTTGGGAGCAGATGGAATTTCATTTTTTTTCCCCGCTACTGTCCAAGAATAACTCATTTCTAAGTCATTTCAGAGGCGATGAGAAAGGTGCATATGGCAGACTTGGAGATGGAGGCAATGATTTTTGCAGCTACGCCTTCCCTTGGGGAGTTTGGCTCTTTGCTGGGTGGCTGCAAGCTCTGCAGACCTGCCCCTCTGGAGCGCCCGCCCCGAATCCTGTGCTCAAAGGACTCCCAGAATTGTATTATTTTCTGGATTGACCCCAGTGTTCGTTAAATAGTTTGTCTGTTGGATTTGTTGGTTTGTGTTTTTTTTTTTTTTAAGGGAGAGTTTCTTTGCTCTGTAGTGGTGGTTATCCAGAGAACTGTACGTTAGATGCTGCTGTACTACAAGAAAAGAGAAAAAAACCCCCCATGTATGCATATCCACCTCCGCAACTGAGAAATCAGTAGGCTGGCGGTTGTGACCTTCCCTGCACCGCCGAGCTATTTCATAGACAAATACTCAAGAGCTACTTATTGTATAAAGAAATGCTAACAGATCCTGGATTATAAAGATAGTGTAGCGAGTCTGTTGCTGAGGCTGCATTGACACAAACCGTAAATTCTGCATTATGTGCCAATGCATGCATTGTTTCCAAATTTTCAACATTTATTCTACAAATAAAATGGTTTCTTACCGTCTTTGCTTGATTGAAATGCACTTAGAAAGTCTATTCTTTGGAAGGATTTTTTTTTTTTTTTAAAGTGAATTTTCTTGCTGTTTCTTCCATCCCTGTAAGGAATGAAGGCTTGGCATTTTAGTAGCCAAGAATGTGTCTTGGTGGGTTAGGAAATACCTGATACGGATTGTAAAATTTATTATGCAGATGCATTTAATAAAGCATAGCAGTTTATAGTGGCTAAAACCACCCCTTTTCCTAAGAGATTTATACTTGCAGTCACAGCGAGGCTGGCAAACATGCTCTGGAATTTGAAAATCACTCCAACTCTTCACCTCCTTGAGTTCAGAGCTGTTGAGCTACTGGATGCCTTTCGTATTGGATTTATTTTCTCAGACTCTTAAATAAACATTGTGGTGGTTTGAGTGGTGTGGGTTTACTTCATTCTTGCAAGAAGCTGCTGGAAAAGCTTAGACTAGCTAGTGGAGTAAGCCGAGTGTGGTAAAACCGACCTGTGCCAGAAGCAGAAGGTTTTCATTTACAGGATTAAGATGTTTTAACCAAACCTACGTAAAGCCTGGCCTTTTCTCCATTTGTTAAGCCAGGATACTGGCTCTGTATTTGGGTGTAAACCGAGCAGGTGTCTTCCCATCTCATTGGTGTGAATGGCATCGTATGAAAAACTGTATTTCCTTATGGCGGCAACTAAATGAGGGATTCGTAGAGCGTTCACAGGGCTGATCAAATTTGTTGACTGCTTCAGAGGAATTTCATTAGCCGTTTAACTTCCCCTAATAAAAGTCTGCACACTGGAGGGTTTGCATAGGTGAATTTTTATGCTCGCCGAATGTATGGCTGTATTGCGCTGACCTTCTTAAGCATCAGCATTTCCTGTACTGAGTCGAACGTACAGGTCGGTGTTAATATAAAGATGTGCTGGAGTTGCATTTTGATAGTGGATCAATTCTGGAGGAGCCTTGGAGTTCAACATACTTCCCCCCCCCCCGCCTTGTTTACCATCTTAATGCCAGATTTTTTCGTGTTGGTATGTAACCTACTTTGGCAGCAGTGTGACTGTTTGGGGGCGTATCATGTAGATGAGCCCAGTGTACTGCTGCAGCAGAAGCACAAGAGGAGTGAGAACATGTAGCTCTACGAGCGCTCGGTATTTGCATTTTTGGTATGTAAATGTAGTCCTGCCTAAATTCGAGTCATAAGGATTTTTCTTTATTTTTGAGTTTTGCTCTACTTAACAGAGGGGAACCTCTCAAGGAAGCTGACTCTGTACATCTGCCTTGATTAAATACTTGAAGTATTCAATATTTAGCTCCTTTTTTTTCTACTTAGTGTGAAATTGCTTTCATTAAAAATGAGTCATTTGGGGAAAATACCACTCGTGCTTTTCTGCAAGGGGTTACAAATCATTCTTTTTCTCGCTGTGATTAAGAATTTAGCACAATGGTCCATGGGATAGGGGAACAGCTGGCTTGAACTGGAAAATGTAAGGGAAGGGGAGAAGGACTGATATACTAAGTGTTTATGGAAGGTGATTACGATTCTGTACCAATATGTATGTGGAAGTGAGAAGTCCCTGTAAAAGCAGAAATTAGAAGAGAGCGCTTTTTGTTCCCATCTTTCATTCTCCTGGATATTGGCAATCTTATATGTGTTGCTTCGTTATGTTATGAAGGTAGGTGCTCATTGCCAGGTGCTTCTGCGGGTCCTGAAAGATGTTCAGTGGGAGGGGAACAGAGCTGGAAACAAAACTAGACTCTGCGGTCAACAGTGAGTGGTGAGCTGGGTTCACCTCCGTGAGCCAGCGGTCATAGTCCCCACTTGAATGACCACTCATAATCTCTCGGGTGTGTGTGCTGGAGGGTCTATTAGGAAAGAGAGCTCATGAGGCCGGAGAGAATATGTCTGGGAGCAGAAGTCACTGAAATGAGGTACAAAATGGAGTATTTTAATCAGATTTGAGAAGACTTTATTGATCCAAAAGGTTGGGTTATTTTTATTATTGGTACTTTGTGGACTTCTCCATCTCCCCTCAATTAATTTCTTCTCTGTCCCCTCCTTAAAGCCAAACAATATTTACATGCCTTTCATTCTTTAAGGTAATAAACGAGAAGAACATTTTTGGGGCAGCCAGTATATCCTTGTACGATACGAACACATACGCTTTATTTCTAGGGGACCACACTTTGTCTTGTTCTCTCAAGTTTAAATGTAATGTTCAGTGCTTACGGGGGCTCCTATGGATGTTGCATTATTGAGAACAGTTTCCTTATTAGCATGTTTATCAGGGTATAATTAGATTACTATCTCATCTGAAAATCTGTTTCATTAATAAATGTAATATTTTCTTCCACGTTTGTTTTTGGATGCTTAGTTGTCAAATGCTACATTGATATGTCACTGGTGTCAAGAAGCAGAATAAAAAACTGTGCCACTTCTTGCTTTTTATTGGGTGTAGGAGCTCTTGTGAATATTCAGTAAAAACTGTTGCAGCAACAAATCGATGTAAACAAACCCAGGCTGCCCCAAACACACGTTCCAGCCTGGATTCCTCTTTGAATATTGATTCCCTGCTCTTTGCATGACCTTCTCCATGTTGCTTCAGCCAGAAGCCTGCTTTAAAATGTTAGAGATTGTCATTCTGTAGGTTCACAGAACCCTATCTGGATCCTGGGACATGCGTTAGTATTTTAATGATCTACACCTGAGGATGTGCGTCAAAATCCTTTTTTCAGGTCGGGACCAAATGGAAGTTAACCTTCACATGAAGCTGTTTTCTAACCTCTTTTTTTTTTTTAGGGAACAATTTTCCCAGCAGGTAACACTGAGACGTAGTAGCTTAGAAATTTTTGAATGTCAGGCAGGAAATAAAAGGAATTATTTCTATCCCTGTTAGGAAAGTGGGTCAGGCTGTGATATTTATTTATAGGATGTCTCAATATTTTAATTTTCCTTTTTTTGCTGCAAAACTGACTGATCTTTGGCTTGAGCTTTTCTGTAAATGCTGCTACCAGGCACTGTGCTCTGCATTTGGCCTAGGAATCAGCAGTGGTGGAGGGGGCCAGGTTTGCAGCTAGAAGAGATTTTAAACATGCTTCTTGAGGGTTCGAATGGAGTATTTTGGGGCGCACTGGTTAGGAAGAATTGGGCAGCAATTTCGTGCGTAGCCTTGGAAAGCAGAAAGGATTGCTGCCGCTGATTTTACTTTTGTTGTAGAGACTTGGGGTTTTGCGTGTGTCTTAGCAAAGTGCAGCAGGATGATGGTCCTGTGCTCCATGGGGATGGCCTTAAACTCCATTTATTTCTGGTTCCTGCTGGCTGGAAGCTTAAGTTGGCAGCTCAACCCCATTTCATTCGCAACAGTATGACACCTGTCCTACCAACAAACGCTTTTGCCTGGGTTTAAATGTAGGACTGGTAACTTGAAAGCTTATCAAAGTAAAGTGCTCTTCAACTGGAGGAGAATATTGACGTGCTTGTCAATGCTGAGCATGTGCTTTAAAAATTTTAATTACGATGCCTTATTTACAAGGTACGCAGGTGTGGTGTACTGCAATTTAAATGCTTGTACATGTACTTAAGATACATTTTTGACTAATTGAATGTTTCTAATTTTGGGAAAGTGCTGAAAAATCATCCGACAAAGCTTGTGTGCTATTTGCAACTGAGCATGAATCACAATTAACTTTTGAAACAGAAGGGGGGGCAGAATAACGAGTCAGAAGATGTTGACTGCTAGAAAAATGGATTCAAATTGGTAGAATCAGAAGTGCGTCTTGAAATGGCCTGAAATAGCTCATTTGTAAACTTTTTTTTTTTTTTGGCAGATTATTAAGCCTTTGAGCTAGCAAGATCTTGAAAAAATTTGGCTAGATATGTGTTAAGTTGGTTTAAGGTTCTGCGTAGACCAAATATGTACGTAGACTCTTTTCTGTTAAAGTTACACTGGTTGTACTTTACCCTAATATGAGCTGGAAATCTCGCACATATGAATACAGATGATAGGAGCAGAAATTACTAAACTAGAATGTTGTGTAGAATTTGTTATATTTTTAGTTTCTAACTGGAATTTTAGTAGTGCAACACTTTGTTTTTTTAAAAGGGGACTCTATGACCCTCCAGAATGGGATGATGAATTTAAATAATAAAGGATTCTGCCCTCACTTGCCTCTAGAAAAGTAAACAAAAACTTAATGATCAGAGCTAAAGTTTGGTAAATGCAAACTGGAACTTGGACACAGATTAAGAAAAAATACATAAATGAGGTGGGGTTTTTTTAATGCTTCTGTGTATATTCACAACCATTATTTTTTCTTAGAAGATATACTTTATTTAAGCATAGATTATAGTGTATGTCTTACATATCACTTGAAATCAGGTTGGATTGTCTAATGCAATGGATTTTTTTTGATCTTCCAGTGGTAGACCTTGATGAGACCTGTCTGGCTCTGAAGATCTTTCATCATTAGCCTTTGATGATTCTCTTTGACAATCGCAATAATGTGCTGTCTCCTTACTTTCGTCTTGCAGGGTGTTGAGTTTTGGGTGATGCTGAGGCAATTCATGTGGGGTGAGACTGTTTGCAAGGGCTCTTGGCAGAAGGTTATAAGGATCCATTGTGTGCATGGGAAAGAGAGGGGTTGATATATTCCTTCTTCTGCTGCAGAGTTAGATGGTTTATGATGTCTGAGCTTTATTTCCTTCTGCTCTGCACTGTTGTCTCCTCGTGCCTGGCGTGAAGCAGACAACTTCCAGCTATAAACTCCAGGAGCATTTCAGGACCACCAGTAAAGGATGAGAGTCAAGTTTTTTCTAGGCATTACAAACACTTGCAGCTAAATTATCTTTATTTCAAAGAACTAGGCCAAGATCCAATAAACGGATTTGTGAACAGATGGGGAAAGCATAGTGCAACTGTTAGATCGGCTTAATAGACAACTGCTGGAGCATACACCATCTGTGTGGCCGATGTCTCGGGTATGGGCGTTGGATAAAGGTGGGCTTCAAGGGGATGTCATGAAGTGCCCTTTTGTCATGGTAACGTTTCTGCATGTAATACAGGCACTGGGGAAAGTGTTTTGAAAAAAAAAAAAAAGACTGATAATCAAGATTGGAGTTGTTGCGGTATGGAGGCAGAGATCAATTATGATATAGAGATGGTAGTGCAAAGCCACAGAAATCTGCGCTTATAGAATACTGCTTGTGTGAAGAAGACAATCCTGTGGTGTAATGATAATAATATCTTTTATTCTTTGTTTTTCCCAGTAGATTTGAATGGGGGGAAGAATTTGCAGGAGTCAAGGTACACAATAATGTTTACTTTTACACTGCAGCTTGAATGTTTGAGTTGACAGAGATAAAGCTGAGGTTATGCAGTGAACAATGCTCTTTTGTGGTCTCTGAGATGGGGCTGGAAATAAACAGGAGGATAGACAGGGATCTAAATTTGGGATATTTTCAGTTTGAATTTAATAGCTGGAGAAACTTAGAGGCAAGAACATCAGGTGGAGCTACAGCACATTTCTGGTGTGTCCAAACGTGGTTGTTATTACAAGGCAGTGTCTAGCCGGTGGTTGTGAAACTGGTGAAATGCCGGTGTCTTTTGGCATCCAGCACAGGCTTCCCCCCCGCCCCCCCGCCCAGTGCTTCTGACATGCAGAAATGGGGTTGGAGGAGGGAATTCAGCTTTTCCTTCATTGTTTCTGTTGTCTGAGTGTTGAGGTTGGGTAATTTGGTGTCTTGTCGAATGATTTCTCCCTTGATATAACTTGCTTACTTATTAGAACTTTTGGGTTTGTAGGGTAAGAGAGAAAGCAAGCCTCTTCCATAAAGAGGAGCTGAAGTGCATTTTTAGATTAAATGTCTTTGAAATTCCTCTCCTTCCCCAGCAGGAGAGCTGGTTGGGCAAGCGAAAATTTGAAGGAATAACTAGACAACAAGGAGGAGCTCCAGGTGTGGCTCAGTTTATTTAAGCCGAGGAGAGAACGTGTTCCAAGATCAGCGCTGCTGCTGCTGTCGAAAGCAGCTGGCAGCTCCAGTGGGATAATGGCAGAGGCACCAGCCAGCCCCGAAAGAGACTACTTTGGTGGCCCTCATTTTCGGTGACAGCAGAAGAGCAGGAGCTGTGTCAAGGTTGGGAGCCCAATGGAGATACTGGTGGCCAACTGGAGAGGGGCAATGTTTGAAAATATTTGGTTTCTAGCTTGTTGACTTAATGATTTTTAAGACTGTAGCAGCATTTGTGCCTTCTGAGCACTCTCAGGCCATCGACGGTCATTCAGTCTTCTTTGGAGCGCGGCGGCTTGTCAGATCAAGGCGTATCTTTCAGGAGCAGAGAGAGATTTAGCAGGTTTGCGAGCATCAGTGCTGCAGGTTGTGACTCAGACAGGAGAGGCTGTGGTGGTATGTTCTACCTGCTGCAATTTCTCTGAGCATCCTTTCTCAGACCTCGCCGGGCTTTTCAGGCTCTGCCCTTATCTCTGATCAGCAGCCAGGAAATCACTTTCCGTATTTTGACATATCTCACACAGAAGGGCAAAGCTAATCTCTTCCTTTGAAGAAACAGTGTTTCCCATATCAAATTAACTATGTCAGTCATTCATTTTTTTTTTTTTTTCTGGAAGCAAGACAGCATCAATTCCACTGTACCACGGAAAGTGGGATGAAAACAGAAGATACTAAGCGTAGAGGGTGATTGTCACTCCCCTCTGACCTCTTTGCCGTGGTGAGATTGGCAGAGCGGTGCAGAGTGACCTTGAAATACCTGATTCTCTCTGGGAGGAAAACCCTGATGAAGGCAGTGCAGAGGATGGTTTATGTGAGTGCTGGAACAGTGGCACGTTGCTGTGAGAATGAAGATGCTCTTTGCTTGCAAAGCCATCAGATTTTCTAGGGATTTCATGGCTGCGTGTCTCTGTTGTGCGGTATGGCAGTAAATGGCATTGTTGTGGGAATTTTGAGCTCTCGCTTTCCAGATTGAGTGTTCAGGTCAGCTGGGGTTGTCGCGAACTACTGGGAGGCACCTTCACCTCCACGCTGTGCAGCTCGTGGCTTGATGGGAATTGCTTGAGTGCTCTTTGCTGGAACTGTTAAGGAGTGTCCCCGCTGAGGTTGGGATCTTTCTTCAGATTGTGTGTCAACCCGCCACTACCCAGGGGAGGAGGACATCATCTGGGTTTCTTCTTGAAGAGGGAGGTGGCATCCAGAAGCTCTTACCCCAGAGTTTTGGAAATCACAGGGTAGAGCTGTCTTCAAGCCAATGCAGAAACTAGTGCAATAGCACCACGGAGGAGTAACTGAAAAAGCATTAGGATGAACAAGCAGTGACTTTGCACCCTTAGTTGCAGAGTTCAGGTGATCAGATGTGACACTTCTGGGATGACGGTGGCAGCAGTGGCTTTTGCATGAGTTTACTCTTATCTCGGTTGCACTGGAAGCTTCAGACGTGGGACGGAGTCTCTACATACACCCAGAGTAGTTCATAGGCTTTGGTTCAGTACCTATTGCTGCATAGATTAAATCCTTATCAAACTTGATTTTGCAACCTTCATCTGTGTGAGACCTGGCATGTAATTAGTTATATCTTCCCAGCTGTACCTGTGGTGTGGCACCTAGCTGGCAGAAGAGGGGATTTAGTTGTTCTACAGTAGAAATTAATGAAATAGATGTGTAGATTTTGTTTATCGGCTTCTGCCATCCCCTATGTGGCTGATCACTATTCCATGTCCATAAATTAGGGCATTTGCTTATAGCAAACCCTTGAAGGATATATCCTTTAACCTCAGTGCATTTATTGAGAAAATGAACAAAGCTAAATTGTTAATCAATTTGGGCTAGAATGCCATTGTTCTGGTAATAGGCTGTAACAGCCCTTTCTTTATTGGCTTCAACTACAAATTTACCCGAAACAATGGCTTTTAATTGTGGTCTGCTTGAGGCAGCGCAGCAACACTTGGGAAGGAAAGGGGAGAGAGGAGGAAAACTCATTGTTTGCATCAGTCTCTAGATTTAGCAACTTCAAAATTACGATGAGCAGCTGGGTTTGGGGTTTGTTTTTTTTTTGTGTTTTTTTTTTTTTTTTTAGTGGAAAGGCTGTGCTAAAACTCTTCAGACAATACACTGGTAGGTCTTTTGGTGTTAGAAGTGTCACTGCAGTCTTACTGAAAGCAATACAAACCAATTTTGAGATCCACTGGTGACCTCTCAGAGGTTAAGGTTTAATGTATTTTATATACCAGACCAGCCTGTTTACCTTTTCTGGTGAGCAATGAAGAAAAGGCAGTCTGCATTTTCTCTTTTGTGCTCCCGATGGAAATAAATGTTTTTGGCACCTCATTGCCAGTGTATAGCATGCCTTTAGTGTTGCGATGCTTTGGAAATAAGTGCCGCAAAATGATTTAGTCCTAAGTTATAAGCTACTCTCGAGTTTGTGACTTTGTACTCAGCTATTAGCAAGAGGGTTGCTTCAGATTTATTAGATGG
Organism: Fregata magnificens; assembly: GCA_013389945.1. Lineage (NCBI taxonomy): Eukaryota > Metazoa > Chordata > Aves > Suliformes > Fregatidae > Fregata > Fregata magnificens. The sequence goes on from WAAD01009142.1 coordinate 109,984, forward strand.
TAATTAGATAACAGCTTTGAGTCTTTGCCTAGTTGTGCAGTTCATGTCTCTGTAGGAACTTTGTCAGTGTATACTAATTTGTATTTGAAAAATATATGCTGCTAGTATTACTTGTGTTATTATTAAAAACACATGGATTTATCTGGTATGCTCCAATACTCAGATTTGGCTTTTTACCCAGGAGATGCCCTTGCTTGCTGTCTGATTTTCTTGTCTCGGTGGTGTGCTTTTCAGGGGCTCCCAGAACTAGAGGGGAGTAGCTAAATACACAGAATTCTTTTACATAAAATATTTCTCTTTGAAGCAGGATCTCTTTTGTGAGTTCTTCATCCTTTTCATTGCTTCCCTTTTGTCTTTGTCTTACAAAAAGCTGAAATAGGGGCAGCACTCAAGGTTGGAGCCCTTTGAATACGTGTGCTGTAGGTTCGCCTCCCTAACTCCCTTTTTTCCCTTTTATTCTTAAATATTGGAGTCCACTTGAAAATCAGTGAAAAATTTACACCAGCTGTACATAACACTGTTGCCACCTGATAGTGTTTGAAACAAGCCTTAAGTAGTGTGTATATACACATAAGTATATGTATATATTTTCAAATCTCAGTTTTGTAAACAGATCCTTGCAGTTGTTTTTCCACCCTGGAGGTTTTAAAGTCAGTGTTGTAGCTCCGTAGGTGCTAAATCCGTTACCTATGCTTTGTGTATGTTTTTCCACCTGTGTGTATGTGTGTGTGTGCATCACAGAGAATACTTGACGGACCTTGCTTTTTTGTTTTCTTAGGGTGGAGCAACTCCTCCTTGCAGAGCAGTAGATGTAACACCCAAGTAGTACAGAAGTGCTTCTTGTAGAGTAGCATCATGTGCTACCAGGTTAGCAAAGACAAGTGGGAATCGATACCTTTCCGCACTTTATGGAACCTGACTTTTTGCGTCTGAGTGATAAAATTATAAATATGCACAAAGCATTTAGTAGGGCAAAAGACCTCAGAGCCTGGTGGTGTTGGTAGCAGGTTACCCAGGGGCAGGAGTCTAGTATACATCGTGAGAGTAGTTCTAGTGCATAGCCCAGCGTATGTCATGAAAATGTCCCGCGTTGAAGTAGAATCCCAGAATCATAGAATGGTTTGGGTTGGAAGGGACCTTAAAGATCACCTAGTTCCAACCCCTCTGCCATGGGCAGGGACACCTTCCACTAGACCAGGTTGCTCACAGCCCCATCCAACCTGGCCTTGAACACTTCCAGGGATGGGGCATCCACAACTTCTCTGGGCAACCTGGTCCAGTGTCTCACCACCCTCACAGTAAAGAATTTCTTCCTTATATCTAATCTAAATCTACCCTCTTTGGTTTAAAACCATTACCCCTTGTCCTGTCGCTGTGCTCCCTGCTAAAAGGTCCCTCCCCATCTTTCCTGCAGGCCCCCTTTAAGTACTGGAAGGTTGCAATGAGGTCTCCCTGGAGCCTTCTCTTCTCTAGGCTAAACAACCCCAACTCTCTCAGCCTGTCTCCATAGGGGAGTTACTTCGTTCCTGGAGTGTTTTTTCTCCTCCAGTTACTCATGTATTCCCTTCCTGAGCCTTTCCTCACAGAAGCAGTCAAAACATTGTGTAGGACATGTCCTAGTTATCAGTACCCACCAGTACCGAATGAGACACTGTCACGTATAGTGCAAACACCACCGAGTTGGAGAGGACAAGGGGTTTTGTTTGCTTTTTCAAACTGGAGCTGGGAGGTCAGTTTAGCTTTCTCTATTGAATGTAAAGATAAAATTCCAGCTTCAGTTTGCTTAGTATTTATTTCTGTCTGTCTTGGAGCATGTCTCTGCGAGAGTGTTTATAGACTAACGTGGATCTGCTAATGCCCTGCCCGTGCCAGGCAGTGTGTGGGATAAGAACATAGTTCCTATTGCTTTTGCTTTCAGAGACGTCAGCTCTGCTTTTTTTAATATCCTGTATTTGTTCATAATGGCAGCAGCTTCTAAAGCTCAGTAAGGAATCTGAGTAACTTACAGATAAATATTTAACTAGTAGCATATCAAGGGAACTTGACTTTGTTTACTTTTTTAAAACTAAATCCTGTGTTTTGTTTTTACATTGCTGAAATATGATTCAATTATGTTGATGTTGAAGTGCTCTTTTTTTTTTTTTTTTTCCCCTTGAGATGTGACATGGCTGGGGCTACAGTGCTAACAGGTTTATTATTCCCCCCCCATCACTCTTGATAGTGTTTCTGTGGTGAATGATTTAGTAATTGTTTCCAGAGAAAATTGTTCAAAGAGTTTTCTGAGCAGAGGCTTTTTGAGAGCTTGGCAGATTGCATAAGGTTGTTTTTAGCTTGCGAGACTTGCTCAGGTTTCCAGAGTCTGTTTACTCTTGGTTGCGTGCAAAGTGCTGTCAGCGTTGAAGTGTCGATATAGTTTAGTTCCTAGCTTTTCCACAGTTATTATCTTCAAAAGGATGCATTTTTAGACAAAATGTCTAGATGTTATTGCCTACGACTTGGAATTTGCATCTGTGTTTGCAAATTCCTGGTCAGTTGATAAGTAATTTCAATTTTCAAAGATGTTGAAGCCTTAAACTATATATATGTATGTGTGTGTGTGTGTGTGTTTATCTACATCTACCTGTGTCTCCGTAGAAGGTACAGATGCTTCCTGTGCTCCTGAAAATTGGAGTTGTTTCTTCACTCGCTTAAATGTAGGTCTCCTGCAGAACTTCAGTAACTGGCTTTTAAAAATCTTAAGCTAAATGTCTGAGGTTGAAAAGTATTATAATAAATTACTGTGGAGGAAGAGGAAAGTGGTTTTCAAAATCTGTGGGTTTTGCCTTTTTCATTTGGATCAGAGATGACCCTTAAAAGTGCTCTGTGGAAAAGATTCTGGAAAACCATTTTGACTCAGTCAAAATATTTTTGAAAGATTAGATGTTAACACTAACAGATCACTGGGAAAAGACACAGCGAAAAGTTCCAAGATACCGGTTTTGGGAACTTCTGATCTTGTTTCCTTCTCTTTTCTACCAAATTTGATTTTGCAGAGTGTTTTTGTTTTACTGAAACTGTGTTTTGAGTAGGACGATTTAATTTTCCCAGAAGGCTGTGATTTGCTCCAACCATGTGCCAACGATGGAGTTTATAACCTCCCTAGGTAGGAATCCTGCTTCAGGTGCCAATATGCGCTCCACCAGAATGTGGTGTTTGGGCAGCTTCAGATACTGCTTCCATTTGATGTCATCCTTCCCTGGTAATTTATTTTCAACTGTTTCTGCTATACTTCAGCTATTTGTTAAAACCAATCGGGAGTATTTTGACTAATGCATGTGAGATGGGAGCGTGTATCTGAACAGTCTGGCTCTTGGTTTTGTCTTCTGCCCGTGCGTGCTCCTACCAGCCTCTATGCTAAGGCAGCAGATGCCGAATCTCAGTGCCTGTTTTTTGGGAGCCCAAGTGATGCATCAGATCCCTTGCCCCAAACTCCTGCTAGATCCGTCTCCCTCAGCCTTGATGAAGTGTGATTGTCTTCTCTGTTGTCCGTGGTCTTTGAAGAAAACATACCCTGTTAAAATGTATGGAAAGGAGGAGTTACAGCTGCAGCCTGGAGACTGCTACCTTCATTTTGTCTTACAGTGTGGATGTGTTTGGTTGTCACATTTTTGAGTAGGAGTAATGGAAATGTGAAAGCAGGTTTTGCACAGCTTTCCTCACTCTTTCCGGTACCTGTATTCATGCTTATTACAAGTAATGAGCATGAACATCAATTTCCTTTGTACCACAACAAAGAGTTAAGCATAGTTCTGAAATTGGTTGTGAACTTTTCATCAAAACACCCTTGTGAGCTCCAGACTGGGTTTGCTCCTGCTTGTTTGGACATCCCTGCAAACAGTGTCTAGACAAACGCAGTTGGCTAGAATTTGCACTGTGCAATGTTTTGCAGATGTTGACAAAAATGAGTCCTTTGCTGGCTTTGTTCCCTTCTCTCTTTCAGTGGCATCTTGAATTTTTAATGGTTTTGAGTGCTGGCGTTCGTTTAGTGTCCTGGGATGAATGATTCCGACTGTACTTTCTACTTTTACATACTTTTCCAGAGTCTTTTGCTACTGTGAAGTTGTCTCCTCCTATTCCTAGGCACAGAGGGGAAGGGATGTTCGTAGGGTAGTCCTGGCACCGTCCCGGCAGTGGGGTCCACTCAGCTCTTTGACTTTGATCACTCAACATGAGATGGCATGAGGATGGGAACATGCTACTGGAGGTGGTGAATAAGTGGAACTGCCATGCTCTGACATTGTCCTGAGTTATGCAGCCCTTAATGCATGAGGAATTAAGGTCTCATTTTACACTAGAGAGTTATGGGGATCAGTCCTCCATTCAGGAGGTCGTCAAGGACTTTGTGAAGAGTCAAATACAGAATGGGTGAGACGTTGCACCATGGACTTCATCTGAACTACTTGCAAGAATTGTGTAGTTTGTGTAAATAAATAGTTTAGGAATAAGTTTAGCTTTTGTGTTAGGGAATTCCTTTTGCTGGCTGCATGGTATTAGTCTGTATATCAGTCTTTTTTTGTGGAGGAAGGTCTCCCCCCCCCCCCCCCCCCNGACAATTATCAGAAAGCATCTACAGAGAGTTTAATGGGAATCCCAACTGCCTGATTGTTTTGTGTTGCGTTGTTGTTGGTTGGTTTGTAGTGGCTCTTAAGGAAATAAAAATCTAATGATGGATCTTCTAAATTTAGGAAATCCTTTATAAATGTTTAATACCATTGGAGACTAATGCTTGTCTTTGTTTTTTATTTACAGACTCACTGGACTTTCAGGGTATGTCACGGATGGGCCTGGAAATTACAAATACAAAACAAAATGCACCTGGCTCATTGAAGGGAGGTGAGTGTAGTAAACATCTTGGGTTTTAGTGTTGCTTATTGTGACTTTTAGGTGAGGTTTATCTGCACTGAGTATTTTTAGATCTCATAATTCTTAAAACTAGATAGGGCAGCACTTAAGTAGGTATTCTTGGTACATAAGGGGTTTTTTTATGCAACTGAGCCCTCCAAACTGACTTCTGAATTTGAGGTTTGCTGTGTAAAATACCCTTTGCATTGAAACTGCACATGGAAAATGAGAATAAATGCATCTGTGTCAATAAATAAAGAACTAAAAATTATTTAACTTTTACCGTAGTGCGCCATTCAGATGCTTGGGATTCACTATGTATGGGACTTTTTGGCAGTATGAAAAAATAGAGCAAACTCTGTTAAAGCTCTTGTTCATGAAGAATCAGTTTCTGTAGTGATGTGCTTCAGATGCTTATTTACTCACTAGGCCATGAGGATTTCAGAGGGACCTTGACCTTTTTTGCAAAGGTCTTCTAAACTGCAAGAAGTCCCTTAGACCTCTTCCCCTCATTTCTCTACACTTCCTGTATTTGATCTTTATATTGCTTATAGTGATTTCCTGCAGAGATTTTAGGAGTAGCCTGTTTAGTTCATATGCTCTGACTGTCATCTGATTGATGGTACAGCAGTTCAGAGCATCTGACTTGTTGAAATATGTTTTTCATAGTACCAGGCTGACACCAGGACTGTAAAATCAATTTGTATAGTCTCTAAAACTTTGCATGGTGAGTTACGATGCTGTGTGTGAACAGCTATGTGTTAAGTCACATTCCATACTGTTCCCTGAATCTGTAAGTAGAGAGGTTTGTGAATTGGAACAAATCATCTGAGGGCATGAACTTGCATTGAATGCCTATAAGCTGAGGCCTCTTGGCATCTTGGACAATCAGAACTTACTAAAAGCCCAGAGTAGGCTTTTCCTTAGTCTTCTCTCTATGTTTGGGAGGTCTGATGAGTGGGGGGGAGTTGGTATTCACTTCATCTACTTCGGACATTTATTTTGGATGAATAAGTTAAATGCCTAAGCTCCTGAGATATTCAAAGGTGAGGGCTAAGCTGTTCCAGAGAGCCATCCAGGACACTGAAATTGGGAGCCTACCACTCACTATTAACTATATAAGGAGCCCAGTTCTTTAATGTGGTTAAGATCAAAAGTTAGATGCTGTAAGTGGCAACACCTCTTAATTTTTGTAGCTAATAAAAATACAACTGCAGACAGTGTGGAATTTCAAATAATTAAAAAATGTTTTGCAAGAATGTTGTTACAGACAAACCAGCCTCAGCAATTCCAGTACAGCCAGCTTAACCCTCATAACTTCTTTTTCTGAAGGATAATGTGACTCTTATTTTTATCAGAAGTGAAGTGCTGCTCATGGGTCCCCGATGTCACCGCAACTGCTCCTTCAGCCTTTGTTTGCTAGTAGTGAGAGGCTTCCTAGAGAACTGTCACTTTGTGGTGTTTGAAGTGAGATCTTATTTGCTGTGAAGAGGTGTACAAAAATGTTCTTCCTTCTTTCGTAGCCAGGCATTTAAGTCGGTGTCCTTTTCCTGCTTCTGATTGATTGTACCCTGCTGTCAGAGGATGGTGGTAAACAGAAAGGAGATAATCACGCTGATTAAAACAGCTGAAATATGCACCCTTGTGAAAATAGCCCAAGCTCTCTGCCAAATGTGAAATTCCCAGAGAGATCTGGACTTGGAAAACAGCACCTGCAAAGCTGTTAAATTCTGCTGAGTGCCCTCACCTCGTTGCTAGCATACCGGTATGTGGAGGGCTTTTGAGGTTAGCAAGTAAAGGTACAATCCAAATGTGCATTAAAGACGCTAGATAAATTCAGATGTAAAATAAGCCATGTGTTCCTTACTGTACTCATTTCCTTTTTTGCACCGTTCCTGACTCTTCTTGGCTCATGTCTGTGCTGTGTCCTCATCCCAGGGGTGTCCTTTTCATTTTTCCCCAGGAGCATGAGGCAAGGCAGATGAGATCCAGCCAGCCTGAGGATCCCATCTGAGGCAGAACCTGTAGCCATGTACCTTGCGAGTCTGCGAATGAGTGCTGTCTGTTAATGAGTTGTTAGCTGTAGCAAAGATAATCTCTTTCTTTTTGTTCTTGGTCTAAAGCTTTTATTGATTTAGTATTTCTTTCTGCTCTACAGCTGTCAAACTGTTAAAATAGACGCAAACTCCCTACAATTTCATGGGCTGCTCAGTTTTGAAACAATGAGTACTCTTTGTACCTTTTCTTTAAGCAAGACATTATCCTCAAGTTACACCTGCTGCTCTTTTTCCAAAGGCCTGGAGTAGATCATTGTGCCTATCAAAAATATTCTTTTGCAGAATAGCTCCCTAAAGAATTCCCCTTCTGTGGGAAGGAAGGACTCTATGGCAAGTTGACATTTTATTAATTTATTTGATTAGGATGAACAAGGATTTCATCGGAACCCAAGGGCAATGCTGTTGAAGAGATCCTAATCACTTGCATCTATCCTTTCAACAGCTACAGCTGTGGGTAGGAAAAAGCAGTGCTGCTATAGACTCACTCTCTTTTTATGTCAGTGTCCAAGCACAATGTTAGTGGTGTTTTCACCCTCCTTGAGCTGAGCCCTAAATTAAATATCTGCTGTGGCTTCTGTGTGATTCTCTTTAGATGTATGTTTGCATATTAGCCATGAAACTAATGGTATCTAAATGTACGTTGCTTGGTTACGGCTTAGTGGGCATCTTTTGTGTATAGAGTGAAAGAAATGCTGATGTGTTTTGGTGTCTGAACTGCTGTTTCTATCCCCACATCAACTAAATAAAACCTTTTTCTTCCTGATACATCTCAGAAGATCAGGCCCCTTGATGGTCTTCTTTTGACTTAGTAAGTCAACGGAGTAGACTCTTCTTGACTGGTGTTACTACTGTCGGGGTGTGCTGGGACTGCTGTGTTCAGGTGGAAGGCAGCAAGTCTCTTCCCAGGACTTCCAGCTCGCTCATTCTCAACTGGTCCCAGTATTTTTTGTAACGCATCTCCAGAAGAAAGTCAAGCAACCTGGGTAGCATTTGTAAGGAATGAGGGGCAGTGAGTAGTTACTGCATCTTGACAGTCCCAAGTAATAACCAAAGACCTTCCTTTTGGCAAAAGGTAAAGCCCCAGGACCTCCGGTCCTGTAGAAGATGGGTCTCCTCTGCATTCTCTTGACCTGTTTTGTCCAGCTCCCAGAAGGTGGTGAGCAAGACTGAGAATTTCTTTAGTTAGCATCCACTGAGGCATATTTCCAATTTCCAGTTTCGGGGGGCTTCCCTCAGGAGGGCCATCCTGCAGTACTGCACAAGTAGTAAAGTAATAGAAGAAGGATTTCTGCCAGCTTCTGGGCAAGTAAATAATCTCAGGCCATTGTAATCATATCAATCTGCAGAAAATGCCTTGAACAAGAAAAATAGCTCTGGTTAGTTCCCCGATGGTGGCTGTGATTCTTCATAGAATCATTTAGGTTGGAAAAGACCTTGAAGATCATCGAGTCCAACCGTAAACCTAACACTGCCTAGTCCACCACTAAACCGTGTCCCTAAGCGCCACATTTACATGTGAATGTATTGTCCGTGCAGATTTTCCATGCTTACCCCTGCAAAGCTCTGTCATTAGGGGACTCAGTACTGGTAAAGAGCAGAGGGCTGGCAGGGCCTGCTCTTCAATTTCTGCTGTTGGTGGTGGGGAAAGGTTTAAGGACGCAGTTTTTCTGACCATCAAGAATCTGTTGCTTAATACCAGGGGAGCGTGCACACCAAAAAAGAAAACCACAGCATGTCTGATGCATCTACAGTTACACTAAGTCACTCTGTTTTAGTCTTGTTCAGAGAGGAGCCTCACACCGGAGGAGTTTGTTGGAGGGACTTTGCCATGTGTGTCACGTGGCTAATTACAAGTCTTTATTTATTATTTTTTTTTTTACAGGCCAAACACAATCCTCAGGCTTCGATTCAATCACTTTGCCACAGAATGCAGTTGGGACCACTTGTATGTGTATGACGGAGATTCAATTTACGCTCCCTTACTGGCAGCTTTTAGGTAAGTTCCCTTTGGTAAGAATCTAACTGTATGCGATGATATTTCTGTAACTTGGAGCCTGAATCAAATGTGGCTTCTAGCAGTATAAATATGTTCCAGTAATCTAAATATATAATACTGCAAATACAGCACATACAGAAAGCGTCCTTTCGTGCAGTCATCGTCAGCATAAAGAATTAAGGAGTTGTTTTTGCTTTTACAATGAACAAATCATGTTACTACGCTGTAGCGTGTAAGTATTATGTTTTCATTTCCAAATCCTGATTATTTGAGAGACAAAAAAATGATTGTCATCTGGTTGAGCTTGAGATGATATGATGTGCAGGCTCCTTCTAAAGTAGAAAACTGCCCATTTATCAGGTTTGAACATGACGTAAGGCTAACTCATAGTATGTCAATGCTGACAGAAGGAAAAAGCCAATTAATCAATATTGCAGACATACAGGTCTCATAGAACTGTGTATATCCTTATGTACCTTAAACTTTAAATTTTTAAACTTTTTGGAACATGTTCAGAAACAACAACAATGGGTCAGACAACCTTGTAAAAACGTGTAAAAATATCTGTTCTTCTGATGGATGACTGGTATTTGGCTCATCTGTCTGTGGTGAGAGACCAATTTGTGGATGCTGGTTAACAGTCGACATTTCACGAAGAGACCTAAATATAACTTGTGCATTTATGTACTTTAGTCTTGCAGTGACAAGCACCACCTTATGTTTTCTATTCTTTTAGCTGAACTTAGAAAAATAATCCCAAGTTGCGTATGGAAAAACTAATGGTTCCCTTTGGACTCTGCTTGTTCCAAGTGGCTGATTAACTATTTCCAGAATTAACTTTCTGCTGTGCTTCCTTTCATTTGTGAAATGAAGTTCTAAAAATACTTCATGTTTCTTCTAAAAAAATCCTTGTGATCTCTGTGAGAGAAGATCAGCATAGGAACAAAAAGTTGGTAAAAAAAAGAATTAAAACCACCACTTTTTTGGGGGCTTTGATTGAAAATGCAGAGTTGTTTTGTAGTGAAAGAATGCTTCCTATAAAACTTCAGACTAACCTGAGGTCAAAACAGGACACACAAATGAATAATTATGTGATTCTCACCGCATCTGAAGAAGAAGAAACCTTCTGTCCTCTAAAACCCTCCAAAAACCTGGAAGTGCAACCTGGAAGCACTCTCCTGGTGTCATGCACTGCATTGATATGCAGGAAGAGGAAGAAATGTCATCTTGACTCATAGTCATTTTGCTCTAATCGAGCTAATTTTTAATACGCTGTTGAAAAGGTGAAATGATCATGATTTGTGCCTGCAGTTTCTTGTGTGTTTTCCAAAAATTAATAGGCTTTTTAAATTGAGGTTAGAAGTAGTTCACAGCATTAACAATTATGGTTCAGAGCTTAAAATCATCTGTAAATCACTAGGAAGTCTGTGCCTGAGGACAAGCACGTGTGAGCTTAATACAATAACGTTTTTGAGGTAGGAGAAAAATTCAATTATTTTTTTAATTGCTGCTTTAGATGACATTTGAATTTCATCTTCATTAGTAGTGAGCTGTGTTGTTCAGTAAACCAAGTTCAGGAAATAGCAGACGCTTCTAATTTTGATGAAGTGCAAAAAAGCATCTGTTGAAAAATACCTTTCTCTGATATAAAAATAAATGCACTAGAATTTTTCAAGAGTAGTGTTCATATTTTATCACTTTTCTTGGCTTATGTTAAATTTTAGTATTAACCATAACCGTATTTCACTCTTGATTATTTTTGCACTGTGCCAGGGGATTTGCAAGATTGAGCTTTGTACAGTTGGGCACTGTAAACTTTCAGAGTTTGTTGATAAACGCTCCGAAATTCCTTGTAAATTCCTCCCTCTCCAAAGCTCAGTTTTTGTTACCTCCCTGGCTTTTTACAGCAGTTGCCTGAGCCCTCACTTCCTTCGCTGCTCTGATCTTGTTTTCTTGACCTTCTGATGCTTGCTTATGTTTGTTCACAGTACGGTATTTACCCTGAATATAAGATGATCTTGGAAATCCTCAGTACTGCACTATGGAGAAACTTTAAATTGGTTTTATCAATTTTTAACTGCAATAAATATTTGCATAATGCAAATGTTTACACAGTGCAAGTGTCTGCATAAGGTGTTTACTAAACTCCTGGCAGTCTAAGTGCCCCCAGGGCCATCCGGTCCTCTACATTAAGGGTTTTTTCTATTAAGCAGGGTTAAAAATATCTTTGCTGGTTTATATTTGTGGTCATAGGCAACATGAGACTGTATAAATGTCTTGCTTCAAAAATGCAACAAAAGAACATGGAGGAAACAGAAATCCAGCGTGTTCGTCTGCACAGAATGAAGAAATCTGAAGCAGATAAACTACGCTCATCATCTGTGAACTTTGTTGGTTGTGTTTTTAACTTTACTCCATGTTAAACATTTACCGGAGCTGTTTTTGCAGCTTTATTTTCATTTCGCGCTGGTGGGCGGGGGGTGTTTTCCTCTTCAAAACCAATCGTTCTTTTGCAAGACCTTTGGCCATGGCTCTGCACTTGGCCCTGGGGTGAGACCACTCAGAAGTGCCTCGCAGTTGCTATCAGGTGCCCGATGGATGGTCGTGGTGGGAGCACTGACAGATGGCAGCGGCTGCCCCACGGTCACTTGCTGAGCTGGCTGCTCTGTGGTGCCTCCATGTGAGCTCTCCTACCCTCAGAAAACAGGAGCAGCTCACCTTCCTTTTGTTACTTGCAGGTGAACGTGGTGCTTCTACACCCAATTTTGAGTCTAGGCACAGAATGTGGGGTGAGTTGGGTTGGAAGGGACCCTGGTCTGATCCCTCACTCAAAGCAAGGCCAGCTCCAGAGTGGGATCGGGTCCTTGCTCAAGACCTTGCCCAGTCAAGTTGTGAATTTCTCTTAAGGATGGAGATCTCGTTGATCCTCTGGGCTAGTGGTCCAGAGCTTGACCGCCCTCGTGGTAAAAAAAAAAAAAAAAAAAAATTTTANTCTTATATCTAATCAGAACTTCCTTTGCTGCAGCTTATGTCTGTTTCTTCACGTCCTTTTTCTGTGAATGTGTCTGGTGCTATCTCCTCTGTAATCTCTCCTTAGGTAGTCGAAGGCAGCAGTTAGATTTCTCCCCATCTTCAGCCATCTCTCCTCCAGGCTAAACAAACCTCGCTCCTTCCGCCTCTCCTCGTACATCGTATGGTTGTCCCCCTTCTATTTTTTGTCTTCTATTCCCTCAATTCTTTGCCACAAGTCGTAACCCACATTGCTGCCATAGGCACACGCAAAGGCGCTCTCCTTCTTCTGCTTTGTCCTCAGTGCCCTTCCTGAACTAACCTGCAAACCCTGCTTACCCCTCACCATATTGCTTGAAGCGAATGATCAGCGAATAACAGCAGGGGAGTTGCTAACGAGGATTAATTACACTGGGAAAGGTACAAACCATGTTGAATCGGTACTATTTGTGTTACGAGAGTATCCAGAGGAGCTAATCAGCTTAGAGCTGATGTTACATAGACGTGCAAGAAGCAGCAGTCCTTGTCCCCGGGACATATAGGCAGAGAACGAACTGCGGCTGTACGTGCTCTGCGTAAAGGTTGCCCAGAGAGGTGGTAGATGCCCCATCCCTGGAAACATTCAAGGTCAGGTTGGACGGGGCTCTGAGCAACCTCATCTAATGGAAGACATCCCTGCTCGTTGCAGGGGGGTTGGACTAGATGGCCTTTAAAGGCCCCTTCCAACCCAAACCATTCTGTGATTCTGTGAAAGAAGACAAAGGGACTGTTTAATGCTTAAGTTTTATTGCTCTGTTTGCTTCAGAGCACGCATTGGGTGACCTTCGCTCATGTGCGTAACCAGGTTTTTGCCTATCGATGTTCTTGCCCTCTTGTGATGGAGCTGGCACTCCGCACATAATCAGCTCTCACCTCCCAAATCAGTTTTTATTCTGCGTCCTGAGATACGGGATGGGGGATATATTATATTACAACCCCGTGCTGGACTGTGTTGCAATACAGTCATCATGCACACACTCAGTTCATGGAGCAGTCCAGTTGACTTTTTGTTCTAGCAGCCTGTCGTCCAAGTATTTATTATTTTGCTCTATTTGTTTTCTTTGGATCCATGATAACTTTTAGAGTATTGATTAAAAAAAAATCAGCAAATGTATTTGGGATTTTGCTAGAAATGTACCTGCAGAATGATGTTCCCTCGTTTACATTTACTCGTGAGCCTGTCAGCGAGCCAACTGATCCTTTGAATGCGTGAGAATTAATTCATCAAAATGTCTTTGTGGTAGAAAGTCAAATTTCGTAGAGAAATGTAAATGCATTGTATCAAAATTTGTTTTGTTCACTAAACCTGTAATCCCCTCCAAAAACATCAAATCAATTTGACAAGGTGGACAAAGAGAGTTTCTGTTTTAGAGATTTGAAAGGATAAATCCTCTGAGTTAAGTCAAGGCCTATAAAGGAAGTTTAGAGCAGAAAGTTTCTTCAGTTCTTCACTTTCTCATTTTTTTTTCTCTTGAACTGTTTCTGACCGACTGAATAATAAGATTTTGATTTTTTTTTTCCCATTAATTCAAATATCCTGTACTGAGCTTCATAGGTATTAAACAGGCAACAGACTTTAGGTTTTAAAAAATGAAAAGGCATTTGCACCATGGCCAATAGCATGATCTGTCTCTCCAGGACTAGACACTAAGATAATTTTTTAACTTTTAAAGTAATTCTTTACTGTAATGGTAACAAAGGTGTTATTTCTTTTGAGGCTTTTCAGTCCATATTCTCTTGAAATATGGCTTTTGCAGTCACACTCACCATGTGACATAAGCATTGAAAATCACTGAATGGCTCATGAGAGACATTATAATATTGTTATGGTTTGTTCTTGTTCTACTCCTCTGGAAGGTAGCCATGACTTACATCATGTAAGAAGTGAAGAGGTTTTTGGGGCAAGCCCCCTTGATCCGGAGGGCTCTGCGGGCAGGCAGGCTTGCCCTGTGCTGGTGCTGCAGCAGCTGGGTCTGTCTGTAGTGCGACGAGGGAAGACAGTTTCAAGAAAAATTGTACTTTGGGGTGTTGCCAGCTCTCAGTAATGAGTCTTTTTAAAAATTTTTAGAAGTGTCATTGTAATTGCTTTGTTTCCTTGAAAGTCCCTTTTTGGGAGTCAACTTGCTGCACAAGAATCTTAGCTTTTCCTTTAAGAAAATCAATTTGAGATGTCTCCTTATTTTCACCCCTCCTTTTGTATTTTTTGGCATTGATTTATTTTTAGTCGCTTGTAATTTGTGTTTTTTGGGGGGGGGTGGGGGGTGTTTGTTTATTTTTATTCTTGTAGTTGTGCATATGGTGATGTGCACAGACTGTTTTTTAATAAGGGAGAAATGGTGTCATTTTGTATGCATGTGTGTCCAGATGGGTCAAAGCATTTAAAAATTAGAAGAGAATGGTTTCTCATTGCATTTCGATAGATTGAGAATCCAATATACTACCAGTGTTTTGGTACCACCTTTATCCTTTCACTTCTCTGTGATCTGTACTCTGTATTTTCTCCCTTTCCTTTCGTGGCTCCCATCTTGTTCCCTTTTGACTATTTTCTGCTCAGTAGCATCTTATGCTTTTGATCTCTGCCACGCTGGCAGGTTGCGTCTCAGGAGAAGATGATGAATATACCATCACCGTGACGCTTGCATAGCAAATCAAGGAAAAATAATAGAGGAGATGCCCTTCATTTTAAATAATTCCCATTTTTCTGTGGTGTAGGGGAGAAAGCAAGGCAGGTGGAGTGTGCAGGGCGATAGAGAAGTTGGGTCTCCTGGATCTTGTTTTTCACTCTGCCACGGGCTCTACAAATCCAGCGCACAGAAAATAGAAGTTGTTTCAGGGCAAAACAGAAGTTTGCCTTCCAACACCTAAGAAATAGTGTCATTGGACAGCTTAGCTGAGTAGGAGTATTTATTTGCTTTGGAGTAGTGATGATTGCGAAATGTTTTGAAATCTTATAAAAATAAATAGAAGCAGTACATTGTGAAATAGGCTAATCTTGGCCAGAGTCGAGTCTCTAAGAGATTCTGGGTTGTCATTTAAAGGAAGTTTTGCATAATCCTTTATCGTTCTGATTCTGCCTGTTGTTTTTTTTTTTTTTTTTTTTCCATGGCAGATAATGTGAATTCTGTTTGTGCTGGTTTATTCAAAATGATGCTGTGCACACGGTAATTTATTCACGATTTTCGAGCTTTGACCTTTCAAGGACCTTATCGTTATCACTGTGTTGTGTTCTCTTCATGGGTTTCTCTGAACGAAATTACAATCTATCTATTAAGTTTCATCAGGCTGTTTTAGACTCGTGTAGGTGGGGTAACATCCTTTTTAGTATATTTACATACGAGTCATCAGAAAAAGGTGGAAAGAAAGGTGCAAGCGGGAGATGCGGTGAGAGCATCTGCTATGGAGGTACCTGCGCTCTTCCCAAACAAATCCCAAAATCAAGATTCCTAAGAGAAAACAAATAATCGTCCTGTGCTAGTCCTTTTATTAGGAAAGGTTGTTGGGGGGGATTTTGTCTTCTCTCACTACGGCTATGCACTCCGTACTTTTTAGTCTTTGCTGCCGTTGTTTTCCCCGCTCCAGGGCTTTCCAGTTAGATTGCCCTGTAATATCAGTGATAAGCGCTGCAAGAATAAGACCGAAGAAGAATAAATCAGAACAAAGGAGTTTTCTCTTGTCCCTGAGCTGTAGTTTGCCCTACCCTGAATTATATTCAGATGTCTGTTTTCCTGTGGCAGAGACTTACCATCCTACAGTTTGCATTACAAAGCAAAACTATGAACTGAATAGCAAGGAGAAGTTTATTAGAGTTTTTGTTCTTTTTTTTGGGAAGATGGTCTTTTGGGAGAGATCATCTTCAGATCAGAAGTCACAAATTTTAGAATGAAACAGGCACCTCTTACACATGGAGAAAAAGGCAGTGAGTTTTGCCTCTTAATCCCATATCCATGAGATCTGAAAGAAGAAATAATTGGCTTTCTGACAAGGAAATATTTATTGAGCTACATATCTGCAAATGTGCTGAACTTGTGTAGCCAAAACATGGGATCAGGTTACTGCGTTTCTATGGCGTGTTGGTAAAATGAAGGATATCTTTTTGTCCACAGTAAGACTTGTTGTGCAGGAAGGGCTCTTGTACAGTTTGCAGATTTACCCCTCTGTAGGTAACACGTTCATCTGTTACTCTTGATGCAAACACCCCCAACATCTATAGCAAAAGCTTTTGGAAAGGATCACTGGGTGCCTGTGTTGTTCTTCAAGCACACCATTGTATTGTATCGCGGGGACGGAAAAATTCAGGTCACAAAAAAGTGCTTTACAGGCGATGTGAATGGGTTGCTGTGGATAGCTGTGAGTGTTTTCCTCGGGTGTAGAAACTCATTTACCCTGTCCTAGGGAACTGTCTTCAAATGCATTTGCTTTCTGTTCTGAATAGACCTGAAAAAAAGGAAAAGTAAGTTCTTTTCAGGGGGGAAAATTATTTTCATAGTTGCTTTTTAGTTGACGGTGCCCTCGGATATCCAGAAGTCGCAGGGCACGAAACCGGGCTCGGCTGCTTTCCCAGGAGAGCTGCTGCCTGCCTGCAGCCCCGGAGGGGCCAGAGCTGCCTTGAGTTCCCTGCCCAACACGCTCCGTTCTGGGGTTTGGAGTCTCTGCTTGTCAAAAAGCCTTTGAAAATAGGACTGAGGCTGGGGGAAAGATGGTTCTCTACAAGAAAATACCAGCTGACTAGGAATAGGGGGTGGTAGACAATGCGCTTTGCTTAGATAAAGGTTTTTAAAAAAATAAATTCAATAGACTTTGAATTTATGCTTCCTCTTATGCCTTTTTTATGAGGAGGAATTGACTTCTTTGTTTTGTTGTTGTCAGGCTTCTGTTAAAAGAAGAATAAACATTCCCTTTCAGATACAAACTATTTTGTGCAATAGATAAATAGGTAGCAGTTACTCTTTTCAAGAGACATTTAGTCTCCTTTTCAGCGTACTCCAAGTGTTTTGGCAAACCATTATATAAATCTGTACTGTGTCCAATCTCGAATATTGTAAATAGTCTTGCCCACCATCCTCCCTTTGCTCTACCACCCCTGGAAAACTAAAAGGCTGGAGGATCTAGCAGAACATTGGAAGGGTGTAGAGAAACAGCCAGAGGCGACCAGAAGCATGAAGCAATGAATGAGGTGGGAATAGCGAGCGTGACAGTCTTTTAGGACAGAAAAGACAACAAATGTGGATGTGATGAGTCGGATGGAGCTTTGTGAAGGAGTGGATGGCAGGAAGATGGTGAGTAAGGGTGATTGTACTTATTTCTCATAGAGGAAGAGCCCAAGAGGTATCTGTGGATGATCAGGCAGCAGATGTAAAGCGAGCGTAGGAAGTCCTTTCTCTACCATTGCAGAGTTAAATTGTCGACCTCCCTGCTGCAGATTTTCCAAGTGAAAAGGGTGTAAATGGTTGAGAAAGGAATTAGATAGAAGCATGGATGAGTGGTTTATTTAAATGTGCTGATGTGGGTGCATTCTCCAGGTCAAAGCACCTGAACTGTGGGTTTCTGGAAGCTGGATAACATATTGCCAAAATGCTCCGTACTTGCTTTATTTGTCACAGTCTTTCCGAAACATTTGCTGTAGCCCATAGTCAGGAGGAAACACTGGGCTCCGCAGACCTTTAGTTTGGGTTAGTACAGCAGGTTTTATGCTTTTGGGACACAGTAATTTCTGTTTTCAAACATGCCGCCTTGTTTTAGGACTGGGTGCTGTTTAAATCATGGCAGAATAATAAGGGAGGGAAAGTAGATTTTTGGTAAGAATAACTGGAATTCTAGACAGCTTGAGGTTTACTCAGGTTAAACACTTTTAATATACATTTATCTTTCAGAAGAGCCACGCTGATTACTTCAGGGTTTTCTATTTGCATTCCTTTCTGCAGCCATTCCTTCTTGTAGACCAGAGTCGTGTGTGTTGAGGGCAGCAGTAATGCTACTCTCGATAGCCTCAATATCGTAACTTGTCTGCACTCCTTGGTCAGTAACATGGTCACTGTATTGCAGATAATTAAGCCAAGGAAGAGGGCTTAATATACTGGTCCCTGAAGAATGTGGTTTTATCTTTCTGAGAGGGCTTGAGGGTTCTTATGCCTTCAAGTATGGGGTTGGTTGGGTATGCATACTCACAATGTCGAGACATTTTCTTTTGAATATTTAAGGAGTTCTGTTAAAGAAAAACAATCTGATAACACTGCACTATGGGAGTGATCATTACTTTACACAAATTCATTATACTTCAAATAGATGCAAATAAATACCTTGAGTTTCAAGTGTTTTATTAATACTGATGCATTTGCTATTGTTGCTTTGCTCCCTTCTATTTCACTTCTAACATCGTTTTGTTTTTCTTTTCTAGTGGTCTTATTGTTCCTGAGAAAGATAGCAACGAAACAGTACCAGAAGTTGTAGCTACTTCTGGATATGCTCTTTTGCATTTCTTCAGTGACGCTGCCTATAATTTAACAGGGTTTAACATCACATATAAGTAAGTAGTACCACTCAAAAGTGATGATGCAGGTTGAGCAAAAGGAGGTTTCTTTTTTTCTCAGTTTTGTCTTGAAATAAGCAATTGCCATTGAAGCATGTAATTAGGAGTAGATACTTGAATTTAGATTTTTATCTTTATTATACCCTTGCAACGGCTAATAACTGTAATGTGCTCGGCGTTAACTTCAGTTGTCAATTGTAAGCGTGGGCAAATGTTTGCTCGAAAAGACAACATATTATTTATTTTATGTTGTTAGGCTTATTTGATCATATTCAGTCAAGCAGAATTGGTGTATTTTGTGCATGTGTGTGCGCTTATGCATTCTGCAGAGATACTTCTGCACAAACATGCTTTTGCATAAACAGACACGTTTCACATGGGACACCTGGGACACTGGACTGTACCTACTGTTGAGGATCCTCAAGCAGTTTTCTTTGGGATGCTCTTTCTCGTTCAGTCCTTGGATTGGATTGCTTAATCTGGCTTCTTTTTAGTCTGGAATGGTTTTGTTATGTTCTTTGGTTTATATTTTAAATATTATAGGGGGGTGGTTTCTGTTCGCTGGCATATGTTTAGTCGTCATTGGTAAGCTTTTTAAAAATAATTCTAGGATACTCCCTAATTCATCAACTGCTTTTAGAAAGGTTTTGTTTTGAAGTAAATGATCTGATTGTGGGCATACTAGCAGAGATGGAATTTCTTGCTTCTGGTGGGGATCACGGGCTTTGAATTTTTTGATCCTACAGATACGAATTATGTTTGTGCTGCACTGGGAGATTTTAGTTTGGATGTAACTTGCAGAAGTTCTCACCTCTATTTCAGAAAAATCAGCTGCAAAATCCTTGGTCATAACTGACTTTTTGCAAAACTGAAAGTTTTCCTTAAAGTGATGTGCTTAGTTTTTGAATACTACTCTTGGTGCTTTCATCCTTATTAAGCACTTAAATATACAGTGGATTCTTTGAAAAATGTGGGGCATCCAGCACCCATTGAAAGCTCCAGAAGAAAATGAGGAGCCTTTGCAAAGTTACTTGAAACATAGCAGACTGAAGCAGTAGCGTTTTCAGAGTCTGGCTGATACCATAAACCACGACACCATCTGCTGCCAGCTGTCGGTATTGCTTTCTTGCAATACAGCGGAGACATTCTATTAAAGAATAACGTGCCTTTTTTAAGTTCCTTTAAGTTATTTTAATGTTCCTTTAACTCTTCACTTTCTTGATAATTTCAAACAATTTTCAAGTACTGTTTTGTGGTTTGTTTCTTCTGTGTGTTCTGGTCGTTAGGTTTCCTCCTAACATTTTTGCAGAGAGTAGATAAGAGGGTGTATTTATTTCTTTTCAGTTTAATAGTCTTTGAAGTTACTAATGGACATAGGTACTCGACAAACGCTTGTGAAATTATGGTCTTGGAGCCGATGACTCCACCTGTTGCATGACAGTGAGAATATTGGGTAGTAATCCCCATCTGTGAGTTATACCAGTTGATACACCAGCAAAAACTGCAATTTGGAAATGAATAGGGTCTCTGAATTTGGATCGTCACCAAGGATGTATCTGGTTTTGCCTCAGCTACATCGCAGATATTATAAAATCAGAAATGATTCAAACCAGGCACATCTTTGGCTTGGGATTCATCTCAAGTGTGTTCCCTTGGTAAGCAGATCCCAGAATAGCACTTAATTGTGAGTAGTTCAAGTATAAATTGCACAGACACCACAAAAGCCTGAAGTGCTGATTAAATTCTTCACTTACTGTTGGGCGTTTTAAGGCAATTCATTTGCATTACAAATAGCTAAAAATCATATTGGTAATTTTTTGGAGGAGTTGTAAAGTTTAACTCATTAAGTGAGACAGCTCTGTAGATTATAGACGGAGAACAAATCTCTACTGGTCCATTGCATCAGATTCTAGATGAGCGACTCTCATTGGTTTGTATGTTAACAAACAGCTGTATTAACTTTTGTTCATCATCACTCTTGTATTCATTAATAAGAGGTACGGCTTGGGAATCTGTTTCATTGCTGACAAACCTTCTTTCCCTGATGTTCGCAGTTTCAATATGTGTCCCAATAATTGCTCCGGCCGAGGAGAGTGCAAGCTCAATAACAGCAGCGATGCTCTTGAATGTGAATGTGCCAAATACTGGAAGGGAGAAGCTTGTGATATTCCCTACTGCACAGATGATTGTGGGGCACCCGAGAGAGGGCATTGCAACTTTAATGATACAAAGGCATGTTTGTGCTCTGCGGGCTGGCAAGGTAAGTCTCCTGATTCATATGGAGAAGCTCTTGGATGCCTTTTCTATGTATGGCTCTTGCAGTTTAATTGGGAGTATTTGAGAATGTTCTGCTTGACAAGTATTAGCATTTTGACCAGGAACAGAGTATTCAGCTTTTCATATCAAAAGGTCATACTTCATTTGTAACAAATGCTTTTAAAAGCAACTATGCTACTGTACAAAGCAGTACCAACCTGGTGTGTGCAGGCATCAGATAAAAACTTCAAACCTCATTCCTGTGCACCTAAAGCAAATTTGAGCCTGGTGGCAGTAGTTAACCTGTTTGAACACACAAAATGCCTTGTTCTCATGTCCAGGGATGCTCGTCAGCCACGTCAGTCTTAGCAGCAATTTGAACCAAACATACATGTTTCCTTTGCAAAGACACACTGACGTGGAAGAATTAGTCTTATGTGAAATACAACGAGCTACAGCACTGGCAGCACCTGCTACCACCACTCAGCTATGCTGCAAAACCAGACAGTGTGTTAGGCACTGTGGAAACAATCCAGGTTAGCAAAATGAGCGTCCTAAGGAGAATGCACCCAGTACTGAAGTTAGCATGTCTGCCTCTCGGATAGAAAACCAACCACAGGTAATATGCTTCAGGGCTGGAAGACCACACCCTCTTATGCAGTGCAGCGCTTCCTGGTGCTTTTCTGGAGTCTGGTTGTGCACTGACAGCAGAGGTGGGCTTATGTTTGCTCAATTTTTAGCCTACCCCTCTTTTTTTCCCTGTCTTTCATTTCTGTAGCAGGTTAGTGTAAGGGAAGAAAAACCCAAACCACAACGACCCACCAAAAAACCCGCCCAAAAGCCCCAGAACAAACCATAGCAGAATGAGATGCAAGCTGCTCTTCCCTTTCTTATTCTGAAGCTTTTTTACATCTGAAAAAGGTCGCTGTACCTCAGAAACCAGGAGTTTTTCAAGGGTGATAAACCAGATTCCAGTCTGCTTTCCTGAACTGGAGATTATTGCTGCTAGAAACTCTGCAAGAACAAGCAGATGCTGTCTCNCTTTTATGACTACCTAAAGGCTGTCCTGATAAACCTATTCCCTTTTCAAGGCTTGAGCCTCTTCAGCAGGTTCTGTGCTCTCTGTTGCCTGTAGTAACCCTGCGTGCGTGGATGGCTGTCACTGAGAAGAAGGGAGAGCATCCATGTGGCTTTTTACTTTGCTGACACCTTGCCGCTTGCTTCTCCTCTTCTGCCATGCCATGGGGAACTGTGAAGGGAAGCCTGGCAGTGAAAAAGTTGGTTTAATAGCAGCAGAAGTATAGGAAAAAATAAGAAGTGAACAATTCACAAAAAAGTATTGCTGAGAAGGAGAGGAATGAAAAGAGGGAAAGATAGCCATAGACCCTTGGGTTTTCATAACATGCTGCTGAGCAGGTCACCTGAAGCTTTTGCAGGTTGTGTTGGGGCTTCTGTGGGCACATGGTAGCTAGATAAGTGCTGGAAGATACCCTTTTAGTGTGGAGGGGGAAGGGGTCTGCACCGTGCCCCCCTGTAATCACAGTGGGGGAGAACAGAGCAGAGTGTCTGCTTTGCTGCATCACTAATTCATCTAGTCTGGAACTGCTTTTTAGTTCTGAAAACAGTTTTAAATTTGAAGTATGTGACGTTATGGTTGGGAGATTGCACACCAGTCATTCCATCACAGGTTGCTGGTGTGGGAAAGGAAACGAGGATCACAGCTTTCACCTGTTACCTGGTCATGCACCGTCTTTGTCACCTGTGGTGCAGGATATTGACCTCTAGCTGAAACACAGGCTTTGGAAAAAATCAACTTAATTTTTAAACCTTATTTTCCCAGGTCCTGGCTGTTCAATTCCTGTTCCTGCAAACCAGTCGTTTTGGACCCGGGAGGAATATGCTCTTCCAAAACTTCCTAGAGCATCTCACAAAACCATAATCCATGACAATAAAATGTGGATAGTTGGAGGCTATGTCTTCAATCATTCTGACTCTCAGAAGGTTTTAGCGTGAGTATAAACCTAGATAATAAAGTCTAAGTAGAGGAACTTAGATTTGAGAATTATTTTTAGAAAATGCCATCCGACATGCTGTGCTTTGGCCTACACTCCATCTCCAGGGGAAAACAGCAGTAATAAAAACTTAGACTCATGTTTGAAATGTGGGAAAACGCTGCTAAGGGGTGCTAATTTTGGAAAAGAAAAAGCGTAAGGTTCCTGAGGTTCAGGGAATTTTTGTTTCATTTGCTTCTGACAGCTTTTAACTCTTCACTGTCTATTCTAGGCTAGCTTCTAAATTATATCTGGCCTCGTATTCAAAGAGGGTAGTTTTGCTTCAGTGTTATTAGCCCTTCCTTATATCTGTGTGACTTCAGAGTGTTTGGCTCCTTAATTAATACATACAGATTACTGTGCAGGTTTATGCATAGTGGATGGGATACCAAACAGGGAGTGGCATTTAGGATGATGACATTTATGCAATTAGTTGAGGAGATTTAACAGTAACTAAGATATCAGATAATAATTGTGTACCTCACGGAATAACCCCCTTAGAAAACATTTCAGGCTTCTGCTTGAGCTTGATAGTATTTGGGCAGATCTAGGCAAAAGCTGGATTTTTTTTCCCAGGGATACCGGCATACCTCACTTCCATGGACCTGAGCGAGAACTGTGTGTTCTGCACTCATGTCCAGAGGTAATAGTTCTTGTAGGGGAAGTTAAAGAAGAGCTGAAAATGCATGCTTAGTTGTAGAATAGTTGCTGATTACTTCCACAATTTACTCCTTCAAAGTCATGCCTGATTTTTCAACAGATACGCTGTGGCTTCATTGAACACTTTCTCAGAGGTGATTTTATCTTATAAGGCTGTAAGCTTGGCGACTATAGTTCATTCTTTTATCTAAAAAGCCACAGGCCATTTTCAGGGCAAAGGGTTTATCTTGTTTCAAGTTCACAGAAAAAATACGCTTGAATGCCAAAGACATAATTAAAAGATGCCTTTTAAACACTGGCAGGTTGGGGTTTTTTAATCAAATAGTTGGAACTTATCTGAGTTTAGCGTAAAGTTTTTCTGCTCTTTTGGGTGGATCACATGGTGTAACTTGTCAGAGCCTAATAGACAACGCCTTAGCTCTTGGTTTTGCAGGGGAAAGAAAACTCAGGGTAAAGCGAATCAAAACGTGGACGTTAGGTAACAGAGCAGGCTCGACTGGATTTTTTTAATCCATAAGTAGTCTGTGCATGCTTTGTGCATGCTGAAAGCTTGATATCCAAGACTTTTGTTAAATAAAATAATTTCCCACAAATCCTGGAAAGGACGAGCAATAATTTTCTCAACTGTAATATCTACTTCTTGGGAAATTAATTCAATTTTTATTATGCAGGTATGATCTTATTTCTGAACAGTGGCTTCCACTGGACAACACTGTGAACTCAGTAGAGATGAGATATGGTCATTCGTTGGCATTACATAAGGTAAGTTCAGTGCTGCAGACTTGCCTCCTGGCTGATTTCTCCCTCTTCTCCCCCTATGCCCACCCCTTTCCACAGATCAGTCTTGCTTTGGGACAAGCATTTCTCCTTCGAAGGCTTGTCTGTGGATATCCCAGTCTGTGTAATTCTACTCCAGGGAGTCCATGGACTAGTATCCTAGGAAGTCTGTAATTCCTTTGCTTGTGTGTTCGTTCTTTGCCCTTTTCTGAGAGATTTTAAGGCTGACTGAGGTCAGTGAGTCCATTACTTCCTTCTTACTGTCTGTGCTTGCAAGGCGTGCCTGATGGCTAGAGTTTGCTGGAGTTCAGTTTGTTCCCCATCTGCCTTTTGTGTAGACCACATAAATATTTTTAAGAGTTCCGTTGTCCAAGGCACCAAAGCAGAGCTGGTGAATTAAGGATTTTTGGAGCCTGCTCTGCTTCTGCAGTAGACCTGTGAATCTGTTCTTCCAATATCTGAAACAGCAAGTGGATTTGACTGTTTCTTACCTCATTTCTCACCTGCATGCCTTGCTGTGGGTGCAGGCCACGGGAGAGCAGAATGGCAAAGTCTTTGAAAAGGAAATGAGCTAATCCTTTACTGACCTTTGGTTTTGGAATGTTAATTAGCTTATCACAGTGCAAGCCTATATAAAGCGTAATTACAAACACTTGAAAAACTCCACACAGCACTGTTCACAAACAGAACACTTGAAGAACCTGAGAAGGATGGAAATTCCTACCTGCGAGGGCTCGATGTGCATTCTGCAAATAACTGTTCAAAAGCAGGGTACGATCCAAAAGAAGGATCGCATCCAAAGAAGGGCAGCGAAGCTGGTGAAGGGTCTGGAGCACAAGTCTGATGAAGAGTGGCTGAGGGAACTGGGGCTGTTTAACCTGAAGAAGAGGAGGCTGAGGGGAGACCTTCTCGCTCTCTACAACTGCCTGAAAGGAGGTTGTAGCGAGGTGGGGGTCGGTCTCTTCTCCCAAGCAAGAAGTGATAGGACAAGAGGAGACGGCCTCAAATTGTGCCAGGGGAGGTTTAGATTGGATATTAGGAACAATTTCTTGCCCGAAAGGGTTGTCAAGCACTGGAACAGGCTGCCCAGGGAAGTGGTTGAGTCACCATCCCTGGAGGGGTTTAAAAGACATGTAGATGTGGTGCTTAGGGACATGGTTTAGTGGTGGACTTGGCAGTGCTGGGTTAAGGTTGGACTCGATGATCTTAAGGGTCTTCCAACCTTAATGGTTCTATGATTCTATGATAAGTGGGTTTACCATCAGTGACGGGCAGTGGTTCTCAGGAATTTGCCAAGAAGCACCAGCTATAATAGAGAATTTCCCCTTCCAAGGTTACCGTCTTGTCAGTAGGGAAACAGGGCTCCACTACGCAATTTGGTGAATTCATGACTGACTCCGAGATGCCTGGAGAAACCCACAAAGGAAACTGGACAGGGTTTTGGAACTTAGGTCTTACAGGATGATGTCTAACTATCCTGGCTCCCTTCTTTCCAAAGGGTCCTTTTGTCAGTGCATTAACTTGGAAGACAAAGCTTTTAGTGTACAGACACAGAGGAGTTTCAATCATAACTGCTTTTCTTCCCAGCTATCTTCTGCTGTTTGCATTTGCAAGCTATGGGAGGGATTCAGCTTGCTTATTAAATCACCCGACTTCAGGTCCCTAACTTTGGGTGCCTTTGGGAGCCTCTGAGCTCCATTTATAGTGAAAACAGGCCTAGTCAGTATAGGTAGTGAAATCTGGAGAGCAAGTCAGCTCACCCAAAAGTAGGCACACCTTCTCTGCTTCTGACCAGTTGAATTATTCTCCAGGCTCCACTATGGTTTATATATACATTTAGATGCTCAGCTAGCATACAGGCACCTAAATTTTGATGTCTGTCATCTGAAGGTCAGTCCTGCCCCACACACCCCTTCCCCTCCCTACCCTGATGGAGGGTGAATTATGTGTGTTGAAGGTATTCTGACATTATGGACTTGGGTACAAACCCTGGCAGTTGTGGTTGCTGTCATATATGTGACTAGTGATGGAGATATGTTTCTCCTTGAGAGAGGAGAAAAACTTAAGCTGAGAGAAGATAAAATATCATAACTGCATTACCTACATATTAGCTGTTTCCTGAACGCCAAACTCGTTTTAATTAAATTAAATTTAATTAAATTAAAACTCATTTTAAATGTAACTTCTTTCAGGATGATATATACATGTATGGTGGAAAAATAGATGCAACGGGGAACGTGACTAGCCAGCTGTGGGTGTTCCACATTCCCACCCAGACCTGGACTCAAGCGACGCCCAAAGCCAAGGAGCAGTACGCTGTTGTTGGCCACTCGGCACACATCGTCACCCTGCAAGACGGCAGTGCGGTCATGCTTGTCATCTTTGGGCACTGCCCTCTTTACGGGTATATCAGCAACGTCCAGGAATACAACCTGGGTGAGTGGGGCCCTACGTACCGTTGGCTTCAATTGTAACAGTTGGTTTGAAAATTATTTAAATGATCCATATTCACATGGCAAAACAAAGACAGATATGTTCTTCTCCTTCTGTCTGTATTTACGAGAAGTTCAATCTAACTTCCAGTGTTTGTCTAACACAAACTGAGCAGGCAGCCATGTGCCTCCAGCTTTATACAGCTTGTTAGGTCCCAAAGACAAAAAAGCTGTAGTTGAGGGACAAAGCAGGATAACTGTGGGACAATTTAAATTAATTTGTCTCTCTGCCTCTGGCAAAGCAAACTTTTGAAATTATTTTTTGTGTCCTGCAAATACAAGAATGGCTGTAACAATTCAGACCAAGTATCCACTTAACCTATACCCATGTCTCCAGTAGTGGTGATTAGCGAATGCTTAGGGGAACAGGATTGACTTTCTGGACTTCCATTTGCCCCATATCTCTGGGCATAGTCCAAACTCTTGACTTTAGGATCCAGAGATTTCCAGTATCATCAGTGGAGAAGTGTAGGAAGCGCTCCAGATGGACTGAACTTCTGCCTAACATAGCTGCTCTGAAATGGCTCTCTGGAGGCATGTCCCTTGCTCCACTGACCAGGTGGAGAACCTAGTTAAGCACAGGAGGTTCACAACGTGAATGTGCTGGTTATTGTCAGAAATAGTGGCCCTATCTGCACTTTTCGACCCATGATCCTTGTCCTTCAGTCATCCTGATCCAGAGGATCTGCTGGAGCCTACTCTGGTTCGCTGGTATCCATGTGAGCGAGCTTTCTTCCTCTAGGAGAAAGCTAGGGAAAACCAGGATGTGTGGGGCAGTGATTTGTTTTTCTGCTGTTCTGTTTTTCCCACGTGTGATCTTGCAGGCTATTCAATTCCTTTGCCTTTTGTGTGCCTGATCTGCCCTGGAGTTAGGAAGCCTATGTAGGGTTTCATTCTGCACTTGCTACGGAGATTTGGTGTGTAATTCAGCATTTTTGTTTCAGTTGCCATTATATTACTTCTAGAGCGCTTCAAAGCAATGTTATTTTAGTAGGATCATTAATCACATATTAGTTTTTAACTGCAGTGTTCTTCACAGTCATACTTAACTTGGCTTCGGTGCTGTCTGGCTTTATATACGTGTAAAATAAAAGTGCTCTTGGGTACTATTCCAAATCAAGCCATGGTGCTGGTATTTTCATGTCATTGAAATGCAGTATATTATTTCCGTACTTTTTATCTCTCATTTACTTAGCTTGTCTGCAAAATGTAATAAATGACTGTAGAAGAGGTGTTTCTGGTCCAATTAAAAATCCTTGACAATACTCCTTGACAACAAACTCCTTGAAGATGCATATTTTCCGATATGAAGTGATAGAGACAGTGTCTAGAGCTGTGAGTCAAGGGAGATCCAGTTTGTTTCACCACCAGATTTGTTGATAAGTTATTAATGGAGATAAATTAACCATGTTTTGTCACTCGCATTTTTAATTTCTCAGCCACAAATACATGGAACATCTTACAGACAAGCGGAGCTTTGGTGCAAGGAGGGTATGGTCACAGTAGTGTTTATGATCCAAATACAAGATCAATTTATATCCATGGAGGTTACAAAGCATTCAGTGCCAACAAATACAGGCTAGCAGATGACTTGTACAAATATGAAGTTGATTCCCATATGTGGTAAGTAGTTCTTCCTGTATACCACCCCATCATTTTTGTTTGTAGGGGACAAAAGGATGGGGTATTTGATAAGGGTATGGTAGTACGTAGTTACCTGCATTCAGGATAGATAGTGTGCTCTTGTATCTGTTATTTTTATGTCCCTTTATGAATAGAGAATCATATAATCACATGTAATCAAGGCTGTGAATGAGCCAAGAAATCCATTTTAATGTATTGTTGTATTAAAGCTGAAAAGAAAAATATTTGATGGGATTTTCTTGCCAGCAGTACAGACTGTGCATATGAGTGCAGTTACTGCAGTCAAGTGAGTGATAATTCATTCTGCAGTTAAGACCGCAAAAAAATTTCTATTATAACCCCATTTTCTTCTGGCTCTGTAACTGCTTGAAACGTTCATTTCTTAAGCTGAAATCTTCTGTGATTTGTTTCTGCCCAAAGGTAAGTTTTATTTAAAAGCTATGGCAAAGCTGCACAACTTTGAGCTATAGAGGTGAAGTAAGTTTTCCTCAATTTTGTGTTTTTCTTAAAGTTGTTTTTAAAGGCTCCTGACAAAAAGGAGAGTCTTTTGAATTAATACATGTCAATATGAGTCACCATATCGCCTTTTTCTGAGAGTTTAAAATAGCTTGTATTTCTGCAACGACTGTTTGTGAGTCTATACTGATGAGTAAAGTAACTAGTGACTAATTTCCAGAA
Source organism: Fregata magnificens (assembly GCA_013389945.1). NCBI lineage: Eukaryota > Metazoa > Chordata > Aves > Suliformes > Fregatidae > Fregata > Fregata magnificens. The sequence continues at coordinate 139,050 of WAAD01009142.1, forward strand.
ACCTTCCTTCCTGCTCCGTTGTACATGCAGTAATAACCACGCTTCCTTTCTTGGTTCATTTGATCCTCCACTTCAGCCATGGAGCAGGCAAATTTGGCTGAATAGGCAGAAAATGTCACAAATGTGACAATATTCTTCCGAACTGCTGCAGCACCAGCTTCCTTTCGTCGTATTTATTTTGTCAGTCTCGAGAGGACTGTCAGAACAGGCGAGCAGTCGCCTTGCAGTGAGACGTGTAGGAGTGTCTGCTCATCTTCATCTATACTTTTTTTGGTGCCATTGACTCCTTTTTTTTTTTTTTTTTTTTTTTTGTTCTTCAGTAATTTAGGCCCTCTCTCCCTCTTGTGATTTCATGGAAGGGCAAAAAAGCAGTCCCCTGATCTTTATTTTGGCAAGTGTGTTTCTCCCCACGTTCCCGCCAGTGTTTTGACTGGCAGCTTTGCAGTCTAACGCCATAGCCCTGGCAGGGACAGAGTAATACTCAGAAAGCCTCTGTGTGCTGCGATACCGCTGCTTGTGCATTAGGAATGGGTCCCTGGTCCAGGTCGTTGATATTTGCTGAATATCTTGTTGTGAAAGTCTGGGCTTCAGTGCAAGCTGTGTTTGGGATGCTGCTGTTCTGTAAAACTGGTGTGACAGCCTGCAAACAGCGACACACCGCTGCCTGTGACAGAGGTGTGGCCGCGTCAGGGTTTTCCTGCAAGCCCACCCTCTCAAAATAGCAGGGGAGTTCTTACAAAGGGTGACCCTGTGTCTGCAGTGCCGTTAATCATGCTGATTAAAGGTGAGGTCAGTGGCGAGTATGATTAATGCTTCCCATGATTTAGTCGTGGATGAGGCGTTGAGTTTTGCAGGTATTAAGCTGCAGGGCTCCGTTAGCAGCAGCTGCATAGATTTCCTTACATAGGTTTGTTAGTTTTGAGCAAGAGATGATGCCCAGTTTGAAAGAATTCTTTAGGTTACCATAAAATCAGAGTTACTGTAAAATATAGGAGTCCTCCCAGGCAGTGTCCATATCAGCAGGTTTAGCTGACTGCTCCAAAGCCCAGTTAGTGTGTAAACTTGATAATCCGTAGGGAAGGAATTGATGATTTTAACATCCATAGCTTTGGAGAGAGGCTTTCATAGATATATTTCTCCTATAAATTGGCAAGCAGATGGGAAGATGAGAGAATTAAATTACAGGAGGAATTGAACAGTGTGGAAAGTAAGTTGTTAAATGCCTCATTAGAAAAAGTAGTTAAATAATATCCCCCACCCCTCCTCCCTGCACCCCAAAAACTTCTTCAGCTTGGATTTATGGATTGTTTTGTCTTTGCCAGTTACTAATCAGTTTCATTAATACACATATTTTTATTTCTGAAGGACAATTCTTAAAGACAGTAGATTTTTTCGTTATTTGCACACGGCTGTGATAATGAGTGGAACCATGCTGGTGTTTGGAGGAAACACGCACAATGACACCTCCATGAGCCACGGCGCAAAGTGCTTTTCTTCAGATTTTATGGCGTATGATATTGGTAAGTTCTTGCAGAAATAGTAATAAAAAAAATTCTTGGATAGTCAAAAAGAGCTGTCTTCAAGAAGACTAATTTACATGCTGTGTGTATTATACCAAATGCTACTAAGCATACTGCAGAAGAATGTGTAATCAGGAGAGGCTCATTTAGCTTGCTGCACATTACCAAGCAAATGAGCTGGTGCAGTGATTTCTAGGCAAATACAGCAGCAGTTATTTGGCCAACAGTTTATACACAAACTTGGGCATTAAAAATTATTTCTCAAACGGAAAGCATATTGTTCTACCATCTCAGCCATAAAGCTATCCTGATATTTTTAGTGTGTGTTAATCTATGATTTGTCAAAAATGCAGGCTGTTAGGACAGTTACAAGCACTGGACACTGCTGAAGCTCAACTTGTACGTTGCACGCTCTTGTTTTAACTGCGGGCTGGCTGACTTGTTTGGCTGTGCTGTTTGTAATGTCAGTTTGTTTATACGTACGCTTTATAAGCATAAATATCCCCATAAGCACTATTTAACAATAAAGCCAAATGACTGGATTTTATTTGGAAGGATTGGGTTTTGACGAGTTTGAATAGCCAGAAGAGGGCAGCATTTGTTTGTGAATTTGAAGTCCAGAGGCAATGCATTTAAGAAGAAAAGAAGAAATTATATAAAAGAAGGTGCATGCACATCCAGATAATTCACGCTGAAGAAAATCACCGTTCTGTACTCGTATCACATTCTACCTTCTGCTCTCAGAATTCCTTAAATGTGGGCTCTCACGATTGATTCCCTGAAATAATCACGTAAACCTGAATTCTCAGAGTGGCTGTCCACTGAGATGTCACTCCTGGTTTGTGAAAGGAATAGGCAAGGAAATGGATTACTTTCAGCAGCAGGGTTTGGCACCCTTGTGCCATTTTGCTGTCTGTTACAGGGATCGTTCCCTTCTGCTTCCTGTGATTTCAAGTCATATCCCTGTGGAATGCATTGTGTGCTCCTAACTAGCTTTATTTTGAGTTTTTTCTTGAAGAATTAAAACGAGATATTTCAACAGTCGCAGACAGAGTAATTTTTTTAAATTTCGATAGCAACAGTGATAGATTTTCTTGCTACATTTTGCTATCTTCCCTGACATATTGAACTATTAGGTGTAAAACACAAATTTCATTAATTTGACAAAATATGCCAATAATAATGTCCATTTTGATTCAGTTTAGTTAACAGGCAGGTTCCTGTTACAGGAAGTAAGTGTTGTAGTCAACTTGCCCAGTCCTTACTGGTTTTACACTGAGAATTAGAGCTTGCATTGATTGCACTTCACATGACAGGGGTGAGAGGTGTTCTGGTGCTCTTGGGTACCCTCATTCCTTAGGGCAGAGACTCAGGCTGGAAAGAACAGGTTTTTTTTATTTCAGAAAAACACCAGGTTTTCTTTTCTTTTCACGGCAGGGCACCTTTCTTTGCATGATTTGCCTTATCCCATTGGACCAGGAGCACCACCAGGAATACGTTGGGGTGCTGTCAGAACAGAAACACCTACTTGGTGGTTCTTCATGCACAATCTCTGCAGTAATTATATTGATCATGTTCATGTTGGTGTCCATGGGAATGAGCCCATATACTGTGGGGAGGCATTGTAAATATCAGAGACCGTTGTGGCCATGCCACCACAGACGGATATGGCTGTCACATCTTTAATATTAACATGCTTATGTGTCTCTTATCTATCCCTTGATGCTCCCAAGGCTCAAGCTACCCAGGAGAAAACCAAGCAGCAAGGTCAACTGATACTGAGAGCATTCGGAGGAGAGGCTTAGTAATGGGCTATCTTAGCGTACTATAAAAGCAGGGAGTATCTGGCTAATTTGCTCGTTTTTAACATCTTGTTGATGAAGGTGATATCTGAGTCATCATAGCGGTGGTTGGAAGACTGGAGAAAACTGAAATTAAAATGCAGTCTAAAATAAGGGCTTCAAAAACAGGTCTTCTCTTTAACCTTTGCCATTAAAACTTATTTCTGCAGTAACTCATTTTATTTACCTCATCAAATTTTTCTGTTTTTCTCTCCCCAAATTTCTAAATAATCAGGCCGCATGCATTGAGTGTTGTGAGGACATACTATCTTCTTTTTTTTGTGTGGGATGCAAACAGATGTCACTGAGATGTGCGCTGAGATTCTCTGGAGGTTTAGCAGATGAGGTAGATCTGAGAATGCATTAATGCTTCTCATCCTTTTATCCTCTACTTGACCAGGTTGGGCCTTATTCAGTCCAAATTGTCCAGGTAATGCCCAGTTTTGGAAGGTTTCAGCACAGCAACCCAGCTCACTGTGTGCATGTGCATTTCTTGTTGCTTCTCAGGGCAAGCTTTTGGATTGTGTTGGTGTTCAGGTTGGGTGAGTGCTTGGGTAGAGCAGTCTCACAGTATTTTTCCAACGTTCTGCATACTGCAATCACTAGTTAGCACTTCCTATTCCCGAAACTGGTCTCTCTGGCCTCTATAGAAGAATTTCCTGCTCTGCAGCAGTTTTGTCTTTAGGTGAACAAATGCCTCACTTGAATCCTCTACCTCCTCCTCTCAACAATTCATAGCAGCAAAGGAGCCACGTGTGAGTTGCAGCCCTTCCATCGCTACATGTTCATCTTCAGGAGTGAAAAGGGAAGGGTTGTGCTTTCTGAAGGATCACGTCCCTTGTGTATGGGATGTGTCTAAAACAAGAATAGAAACTGCACAGGCAGACTTTCAAAATGCAGTTACTGTGGTTTAAGTAACCATTCTTTTCCATTTCTAAATAAGTTTTACCTTTTATGGTTTTTTTAAAAATGTGTGAAACGTTCATGTAAAGGCTATACTTGTATAATGATCTTTTCTCCCCACAGGAGAGAAATTAAAACTCTTCTATTTACCCCATCAAAAAGTCAGTTCTGATGACAAACATAGAAAGAGGCTGGATGTTTTCATAGCATATGTGTTCTGTTTGAATAGTATATTTAATAAATCCTGTGCATTGTAAGTTTTAGGCTTGGCTTAACTCCTAAGTCAGGAAGGAGAGGATTCTTTGTATTTTCAGAATCATTCATTTTTTCCAGTACTTGATCTTCAGTTAAAGATGGGAAAGAAGCTTAGAAAGCAAAACATTCCAGGCCTTCTATTAATCTAGAAAAATATGTTTCTTGGCCTCACATAACTCACAACTTGCAGGGTAAAAAATTGCAAATTGCTGACCAAATTTGCTGAAGTCTCCTGTTAAAAATTGGAACCGTGCATGCTTGTCTCAGGAGTGATGCTGGGCTAGGTTAAATTCTTTGAAAATCGAGTGAATGACGTTTAAAAATAAACTTCAAAATAATGATTTATCAAAGTATTAAATCCAACCCACTGGGTCCTATGTCTTTTATTTAGCAGCACTCTCGAACAAAAGTTTCTGCGGGAGCAGAGGTTAGGATCAGTTGTTTTACCCAACAATTCTCTCCAATTAAATTTGGTAAAGAATTAGTAAGGTTGTTTTCTTTGCCCTCTCAGTTTATCTATGTACTAATTTGGGTTTGTGGCCTTTTTCTGTTTCAGAGGCTCAGTCCATGGCAGAACAGTTTTATCTTGTATTAAAGAATCTGCAAGTATTTGAGGGCTGTGTAGATCTTTACAGCAGATTGGCTTTTCTGTCTTAATTGCATAAATTGCATACAACTGCCTCTGGGACGTTAGCCCCCAAGATGATCCCGTTCACTTTGCAAAGTTTAAGTGGTATGAATTGGACTGACTTCTCCTGCTTTTGTTCCTTTGATTGCTCAGTGGGTTATATGTTTCTTAGGTTGTTTTTTTTATGCTGCCTGAAGGAAGAAATTACCTGAGAAACCGAGTAAAAAATGAAGCAGAACTTATAAATGTTATGCTAATAGAAAAAGATGGAATAATCTCACATTATATTGAAAGAGAAAAACAACCACAAATCCTGAAGCTATGATGAGTGAAAAATATTTTTAAAAACATGGATATCTACCCTCTAGGAACATAATTGCAATGGGGAGGAAAAAAAAAAAAAAGAATAAGTCTCTGGTCGCAGTGATACTGCGTTGGGGCAAAACTGCAAATAATTCATATACAAACAGATAAAAACCGAACTTGTTATGCAGTGAAAAATTCCGCTAGTAAAGGAAGAAAAGCAACTCAAAGCAACTCAAGCCACTGCCATTTAATTACACGTGATTGCCAAAAAGCTAATAACCCCTTCAACACAACGCCCTGAAACTTTCCTTTTTCATGAACTGTTTAGATGATGGAGCAGAGCCGTTACATCCTTCCCTTCCCTTTTTGTCATAGCATGGCAGCCGGGGTGAAGACCAAGTCTTAAATCTTGCAAAAGAAGATAACGCAGCGCTTTCATGAACTGCCCTGTTTCGTTCGAGATTTGCATTTTGGTGGTGGGCGGAATGGTCTCTCTGTAGTTATTAAAGTACTTTGGGATCTTTCAGGAAGAAGTGTGCTACTTAAGTTGAATCATTAATTATACTGAGGAACGTTTCTGAAATGAGATTTCCTTAATCCTAGCTTGTGATCGGTGGTCTGTTCTTCCTCGCCCGGGTCTCCATCACGATGTGAACAGGTTTGGACATTCTGCTGTGCTGTACAACAGGTAAGGTTACAAACAAGCTGGAAGGTGTTGGCATTTTTCAAACCTCAAGAAATGTATACGTGTAGATGAGCAACACTGAGACCAGAGGGTTGAGGATCTGTTGCAAACCTCTCAGAGTTCTCAGGTCTTCACTCTTGTAATGTCTTCAGTATCCACCTGTTCCGGTCAGCCCTTCGTCACTGGACTAAACTGTCTCAGCTCACTTAGTTCTTTCAAAAATTTGATTTTTTCGTATTTCTATTCCTTTTTCTTATTTTTATATATATTTCTATTTCTTACTTATGTCATAATTTTGTAATTTCATTTATTTCATATTTCTGTTTCTTATTTAGCTGCACTGACAACTTTTATCTCCAAATCGTACTTTCCCTCGTGGTTTCTAAATTTGTCCATGTTTCAGTTTACATAGCTTGTCCTGTGTGGCTCTTCTTTACCAGTCACATGATGTACAGGATTTAGGAGAAATCATAGGTGAGGTTTCTGCTGTTAAGCATTACATCACTGTAATAATATCTGTGCTTTCAGGTGAACATCCGTTACTGTATCTGAGTCTGTGGAACCAAGTTTGAGAAATGGTATCTCTTAGGAGTCTTTGGTTCTGGTTCCTTTATCCCTTGAGGATACCTTCTGTAAATCAGTAGCATTGTTTAAAGCTCAGTTTAAGCCAGGCAGATAATTGTCACTGCCTTGAAAAGGAAGGTGTACTTCTAGATACTCTTCTTGTCTCTAAAAACTCACTCACTACCTACTTGTTTCAGCGTATACTGAATACCAGCCGTGTCTTTGCTTCCGTGAAGGGCAACTAAGCCTGTGGATTAGTTCTTCTTTTCATCCTAAAATAGGATGAAAATCATATTAAAAATATTATTCAACCAAAACTTTATTTTCAGTTGCATTGACTCTTCTTCACTGTCTTTTTAAATGTGCATTTACAAACATGGATGCACAGGGTTTTTTGGGTGGCATTTTTGTGTAACTAATGAAATTTGATGTTTTACCTGAAGCAGCTGTGATACTAAAGAAGGTTTAAAAAAACACCTTCCCCCCTCAATATTATTTTGTTTTTGGGGTCTAGTGGTTGTGGGCTTTTTTTGGGGGGTTTTTTTGGGTTTGGGTTTTTTTTTTTTTTAATTAGTTGACACAGTGACTCGTTGCTCAGTTGCTAACAGCCATGAAAATAACTGGTTTTGTCACAGCAGTGTAGCAAGATGTGACAGCACTGAATTGTTTTGTCACAGTTTCTGAATGCTGGTTTAATGGTGTGATACCATGTGCCCGATTTTTAGCCTTCCTCCCTCTCTTGCCACTGTTCTTTACAGGAGAATCCCACATTTCTGCAGCATTTCATGTATAGTCACGTTGATCAGGTGTCACCCAGAGTTTTGGCCGAAGGGGAAGGTTGATCCATGACCTTGGAATGGTTTGACTCTGTCTCAACACCCATGTGTTGAGATTCTCTGGCTTCTCTGAAACAGTGGAACTTGACTGACCTTTTCTTTCGTGCCTTCCTTAATCGAGAGCTATGTATTTGGACTTATGCATGCTGGAATGTAATAAAACACCTTGCTCACACCTTGAATCACGTTGACTTGTAGCAGTGCATGGTCTATAAACACAGGCACAAATATTTATCTCTTTACTTACATTTTGTCTAGCACCATGTATGTATTTGGAGGCTTCAACAGCCTCCTCCTGAGTGACATACTGAAGTACACACCCGAGAGATGTGAAGCTTTTGACAACGAGACGGCCTGCTTGCGAGCAGGTCCTGGCGTCAGATGCGTGTGGGCTGCCACCTCTCCTCGCTGCGTCCCCTGGGAAATGGCGACGGTAGAGCAGCAGCAAAAGGTCTTTGAAGACTGTCCTCCCAGGCCAGGTATGTGTCACGTTCTTTCCATTTCCCTTTCCAAAAGGCGTGTAGAATCTTTCTTTTCCAAATTCTGTCTTGCGTTAGTTGTATGCCGTTATCAAATCAAGTATAAGGCGGGGGTCCTGTAGCTCTGCTTCCATAAGTGCCTTGGGAGACCTTCCTCTGACCAAGTGGCTGCAGTGGCTTGGAGATGTTTCCACCTCTCCTTCCCCCTGAAGCTGCTGGCTCATTAGATTTTTTTTTTTTTTTCCTGTCATACTGCTTGTACTTACTTTCCTATCCCAAATGGACATCACCAGTCAGGAATCAGGCCTGAACCATTGCTCTGTAGATGTTTGCTCCAAGAACCAGCAAGCAATTAGCTGATGAGCACCATGGGGCATGGGAAGGGGGACCTTGGTCCTGCAGCGTTATCCGGTGCTCTTCAAGAGAGACAGCAGGAAGAGTGTTTTAAGAAAAGTTACTTTATTTCTCTTTCTACAGTCTTATATGGCTAGGGGCATAGAAAAATAACGTTTGTTTTAAGGTCTGATTCCTGTGTTCTCCCTTATGATAATTTTTAAACAACTTTTCAGCGTTTTATCCTGATGCATTTGTTGCTCTGAATTGAATTATACGAACCTTGATTCTGTAATAGATGGCAGCCTTTAATTATTTAAAAGAAATTGATGTAAAGGGACATTGCTTTGATGGGCTCTCAATGTACAATAAATTTTCACAATACACAGGCGATAAGCAATTGGAAAGATGAAGTGGAAAGCTCAAGCTTTGCATGAAAATGCTCCACATAATTGAAGGCCAGGCTTGCAGCAAAATGGGCCTGCGGTGGGAGATTTTCACCGTCCTTGTGAAACGTCCTCTGGCATCATTTGCATGGGCATTGACGGAACATGCATGCCCAGTCCTAGTTCATGTGCTTCCATGTCTTGGTGCATTTTCTGGTGTTGTGTTTTACAGATCCTTGGGGACTAAAAATGATTCATAGTGCAAATGACTGCAATTTTCTATCAGTTCAATCACATGAAACCATCTGATTTACTAAGTAGTCGATAACGGAAAATCTACGGGCGCTACTGTTTGGTTATATCTTTTGCTATATATAATCAAGTTCTTAGAGCTCTGTCAGGAAATGCCTGTTTTTGGTCATGCAGGTTTTTTTCTTTAATAGTTGTAGACAATGAAAAATGTGATCAGATTACAGACTGCTATAGCTGTACAGCAAATACAAACAACTGTCAATGGTGCACTGACCAGTGTATCTCAATGCATAACAACTGCACAGAGGAACAGGTAAAGTCTCTCTAATACTTCTGTAGTTTAAATTTAGCCTTTGAAATATCAAATGTCCAGATGCCTTCATCTGTCAGTGTTTTGGCCCCTGTTGTTTCGTTATTTCCAGTGCTTGTGTAGCTCTGAGCTGCGAACATGCTTGAATTTTTTTTCAAGTTGGTCCAAGGGCTTTTCATGGGACTCTCCACTTAAGTTAGAAGGATGGCTAAGGGCAGGGGAAGAGGCGGTGTGATTGTTCAGTAAGGCACACAGCCATTTGGGTTTGCTATCAATAGAGCCTTCCCTAGAGAAAAAAAAAAAACCTAACCCTTTTGTAAAAGCTCTAGTAAGGAAAATGTGTCAGACGGTGGCCTGGGGGAGTATCTTGAATACACAGTACAGGCTGTGTCCAGTGTCACAGCTTTTCAATATACGGGTTGCTCTGTAGGTCTGAACTGTGAAGTTTAGTGTGGTAGTCATGGCTGTTATAAAGCAACATCGGTTGGATGGGAAAAACCCTCATCTGTGCTATTTATTTTAGGTTCCTATTACTCTCTATGACAATTGTCCTAAGGATAACCCTGCCTATTACTGTAACAAAAAGACAAGTTGTAAAAGCTGTGCCATGGATCAAAACTGTCAGTGGGAACCTAGGAATCAGGAGTGCATCGCTTTACCAGGTAGGCATCGGTTGTATTTGTGTAAGAAAAAACCCCCAAATTCACCCAGTCCAAAAGTTGTGGGGGTTTTGGTTGGTTTTGGCTTTTTTACCCCCAAATCTGTAATCTTTGAGTGCTAAGCTGGAGTAAATAATGTTGTTTAATCATACCCGCTTTGGTATGAAACTTTATTTCTGGTACCTTCAGAAAGTCTGATGGAATATTTTTCAGTCCCAATTGTCTGAAGAGGAGTATGATCATTTGTGTAATTATGAGGCTGTATTTCATCTCTCTCTTTCCATTTGATAAAAGCAGTACTGTTGATATAATAGGCTTCTGCAAGATATTAGATTTAATAATGCATGCTATTTAATTTTAGAAACTAGAATTGTGCAAAAGCGTAATGGCACATACTGGACGAATTAGGCAAATAACACCTAAAGTGTATAAGGAAAATTCTCTTATTAGAGTGTTTCCAGTGGGAGCTCATAGGAGTTGATTATTAGTCCCCTGTAGTAACATCTTTTTTTTTTTTTTCCCAGTGACTGGGAGAGGAATATATCATCTTCAGTCATTAACATTTGCAGTTAATAAAATATAGGGAAAGGGAAAAAAACAACACAGACAGGACCTTTTAATGGGCATGGAAAGCCTTCCCCTAGTAACTCTGATAGGTCTGGACGTGTCCAGATCTGGCATTTGCTAGTCTGGAAGAGTGAGAAAATGAAGAGACTTTGGAAAAGAGCCATGAGCATGAGAAAAACATCTTTTAATGAGATAGGTAAAGAGCTTGGGCTGTTTAATTTGTTTTAGAAAAGGGGGTGACTTGATCGTATGTGTAAAAAGCCCATCTGAAAAATTGTCACTTGAGAGCTTTTCAATGTTAGATAAATCTAAACCAAGACGTTGGAGCTAGACATCAGCTCTGCAGAAATTCGGACTGAGAACGTCCATCAGGTTTTTTTGTAGGGATAGTTATGAGTGAGGGAAATAATTAACCACAAAGTATAAGGACTTCTTCAGTAGCGGGCATGGCTGTGCTCAAGATGAACCAGGGATTAATCCTGGAAGCTCGGTGCTGTGGACAGGATTAGCACAACAGCCTTCTTCTGTCGAAAGGTATCCTAACAACCGTGGTTGAATAACTGGCTTTAAGCCATCAGCAAAATACTCATTTGCTTTCCTTTGCTCACTCTTCCACAATGATTTTACTATTCAAAGTTGTAATTAAGTGCTGTGACTACCTACTGCAGATAACTAAATGGTATCATCGCACTTCAGCTCCCCCAAACGGCTTTCCTTTTCCTTCGGTATTATTATACATAGATACTTCTGAGCATGCCTGTAAGTCATGCTGGTTTGGGATGGGGCTGTAGGTTTTATTTTGGTGGAAGAGCTCTTTCACGACTTTGAACATTGTGAAGGTCACTTGCATCTCTAGTTTTACTTTCTTCCCGCCCCCCGCCCCCCCAGAAAACAGCTGTGGAACAAACTGGCATTTGGTTGGCAACTCCTGCTTGAAAATTACAAATGCGAAGGAGAACTATGATCACGCCAAACTGTCCTGCAGATCCAATGGTGCTTTGCTGGCTTCTCTCACGACCCAGAAAAAGGTAGAATTTGTTCTAAAGGAGCTGCAGAAGATGCAGTCTTCGGTGAGTGCTTCTCTTTTATGTCCCTTGAGTAATTAAGCTCTGACTGTGGAAAAGTCCTTGCTGTGGTATTGTATGCTCTGTACAGAATAGACATGCCTCTTAACTGAAAAAGACTGATTTTTCTTTTGAAATTCAACATACCCTATGGGTGCCTTTGAACTGAAATTGTAGAGAATGTAAATGGGAAAGATAAATATAAACATACACGGTGCCTCAAAGGTATCGCTTTCTATAATGAAATCACATGTGGATTTCTCTTGTGGGATACATGACTGCAGCAGGAGCCCTCTTGTGACTTGTACACAATATTTTATAAATAAAGGTCCCTTTGGGGCACCGGAGGTGTTTAACGTAAAGCATTTAAAGTTATTTATTCCGATCAGAAAAGCAGCCATTTAAAATGTCGGCTTCTTACTCTGTAGAGCTGTTTGGCTTATTTGGAGTTATTTATGTTTGATTTAGTGGCAGGTGTTTTTCTGTCAGAGATGGTGAGAAGTGAATTGGAATCTGTCCCTCTTCATGCATCAATAAAATAAATATTTTTTTTTCCAGTCCCTGGCAGAAGCGTGGAGGTATTCAGCGCAGGTTGTATAGATGGTGCTAAAGCCCTAGCAAAGAGCGATGCTGTGCAGCTTTGCTGAAAACCTGGTTTAGGCTACAGAGCTGCTGTGGCTTGACGGCATGTCAGAGTAACTCCTCTTGGGTCCCAGAGGCCGCTGTGGGCAGGGCTGGCAGTCAGGAAGAGTTTTATATAGGAAAAATGAGACTGGAGGCAGTAGGGTTGCTACTTGTCAGAGGAGAACGTACTTCAATACTAAAGAGAAATATTCCCCTGTTGAAAGGAGAACATTCCCTGCTTTGATTCCCTTTGTAATTTTAAAGTGGCATTTCAACAACTATGGGGTTTTAGAGGGGGTTCAATTTAGCCAAGAAAAGGTAAGGTGCAATTCAGCCGAGATTGATTGTTAAATCTTCTGTAAAGAGAGGAAGCCAAGCCCGGGATATTGTAAAAGTACGTGGTTTGAACAGCTCCAGGTGTTTCTGGATATCCCAGTGGTTAAGTGTAGTGTAAATTCCTAAAGACACATGGCAACCCTTCCCTAATAGTGTTTGAACCCTTACACTGGGGAGAAATAAATGGTTAACTTACGAGGGTTTTTTCATCTACAGTAACATTTAAAAAGTGAGCCTTAGAAATCTAAAGAAAGTATTAGCCCTTTTTAGTTGATGTTAGTATTGAGTGCTTGTAGTGTGGGAAAATACCTTCGCTAAAAAGCCAACCTGTACCTGGTACTTGAATTTTTGCCATTCAATGGCACGCTGCTACAGTGCTGGAGGAGGCTGTATTTTGCAGTTACTCCTTTTTTAAGTGAGCTGTGTACAGATGTTTTGTAATAATAAGAAAATGTGTTGGTGTTGGCGGATAGCGCTGTGTAACCCTCTTGCTGTTAGAAGTCGCAGCTCTAAGGTTTAAGAGTGCGTAAAATCAGTTTGAAGTAGGTGATGGTTATATATAGCAGTAAGGGAAGACGTATGGTCTAAAGCTTTCCTAGGACAACTGTGCCACCAAAGCGCTTTGATGGAGAAAAGATTTTAACAGTAAAATAACATATTGTAGCAATACCGTTGAAGTGCCTCTCCCCAAAATAGAAGCGTGCCAAAAAATAAATTGCCAGTACAAATAGTTGTGTTATGGGTTCTTCATATTGAGAATTTTATTGCCAGCAACACTAATTTAGATTTGACCTGCTCTGTCTCTCCACCCCTCCATATATACACATCCTTAAACAGCAGAGGTCTTCTAGCCAGACTGTAGAGGAGGGAGATTGTATCATTTAAATTGTGTAGGGGACTGCTAGTTTTCTTCCTCATTTCAAACTGTAGCTCCAGAATTTTTTTTCCTGTGTCTAGCCATTTATAGGAGTCACAAACATATAAAGAGCAACTTGCAGTTAATTTCATAGTCAGCCAGCGTGAATATTTGACTTGTTCTCCTCCTGGTTTAGATAACTAGAAATGCAGTTTGGGGGGGAGGGGAAATTGGTGCTTCCTGAAGGATTTCTCTATCTCTGTGGCATTTAATTCTGATAGCACTGAGAAACAAATATTTCCCTTATTACATTTTTGCAACACCTAACCTGGCAAAGTTGTTATGAGCATTTTATGGTGATGTCTATTTTCTTTTAATGCCTAGGGTAATAAAACTGGGTATTAAATCTACCATTTTCCTTTATTTGTAGCCCAAAACTTTGACTCCGTGGGTTGGACTGAGGAAGATCAACGTGTCGTATTGGTGCTGGGAAGACATGTCTCCCTTCACCAACACCCTGCTCCAGTGGCTTCCCGATGAACCAAGCGATGCTGGATTTTGTGGTTATTTAGCCGAGCCTTCCCAGCAGGGACTGAAGGCAGCAACCTGTATCAACGAAGTCAACGGCAGTGTCTGCGAAAGGCCAGGTAACAATATCTTAACTTGTGTGTCTCATGGGGAGTAGGTTGACTAATAAGTATTTGTGTTTCCTAGAGAGTAAAGAGAGTAAAGATCCCATTCATTACATTTTAACACTAGCTGCATCATGACTTTGCCAAAGAAACACGGTTCTGAAAAAGAGTCCTGTGTAGGTATTTCATAAAGGAATTGGAGATTTTAAAAACAGCTCTACATTTACTCTGTTAACTGTAAAATGCTTGAAGTACGTTATAGTTTAATTATTTTTCTCTAAAATGCGTACCTGAATGTGACATTTAGGTTAATTATGGCATGGAGCAATTTAAAAAAAAATAAAAAAATAAAAACTACTTTCCAATTGTACTTCCCTTTCTCCCCTCCCCTGCTCCATAGCCGGAGGAGGATTATATCAAAGTTTGAAATTAATTGGGCAAGACACTTTGGAGATATGAGAACTTTGAAAAAGAAGCTGTTTGCTTTTGGGAAAACTCTTCTAGCTTTGTTGGAACTGCGTATCTTTTAAAATGGCTTGGTCTGTTAACTCTCCATCATAGCTGATCATTTCTGAATACCAATTAGTGCCTCTAAGTTTTAATAAAGTTGGTTGATGACATGAAATTTCTAAGTAAGCTACACCACTTTAAATCATTCTTCGTGGAAGTGCAGGATACAGATCGTGAATGTGGAACCTGAACTCAAAATTTCGTATATTTTAACTTACAGCACTTAGAGACGATTTAAACTTTAACTTGTTTTTTATGGTCTGGGAATAGTCACTTGAAACAGATGATAAAGCCCTGGCTCGCACCAGAAACTCCTGAGCTGGTTCGGCTTTCGATATTCATTTTATGTGTGGAACTGATCAAATAACTTAAAACAAGTCCCAGTGTGCTCACATAAAACGTGGGGTTTCTTCCCAACACTTCGGTTGGGAGAAAGTCTAAGGAACACACCAACAGACCTGCAGAGAGAGAAAGACCACATTCGTAACACTGTTTAAATTGTTTTTAAGGTGAGTACCTTAAAAAGAATTAACACTCATGAAGGGTACATAATAAGGGAAATAACTTTACAGTACTTACTGCATTTCTCATATTCACTGTGGTATCATTATCTCCAGCTCCATCCAGCAACACCACACAGCAAACAAAGTCTTTCAAGTCTGTGACATTGAACTATTTTTCAGCCTGAATAATAGACAAGGCTTTTTATCTTCTGTCTTTCTATCTTGAGGCTCATTACCTGTTTCTTTCTGAAAGAAAGCTGACTCTTGTCCTCCTGCCCGCAGCTAACCACAGCGCCAAGCAGTGCCGCACGCCCTGCGCCCTGCGGACGATGTGCGGGGAGTGCACGAGCGGCAGCTCCGAGTGCATGTGGTGCAGCAACATGAAGCAGTGCGTGGACTCGAACGCTTACGTGGCCTCTTTCCCCTACGGGCAGTGCATGGAGTGGTACACCATGAGCAGTTGTCCGCGTGAGTAATTGCTTCTGCATCTTGACGGGTGGGCTGGAGTCTTGCATTTGCTGACATTTGGTAGCAGAAGTCATCAAACTCTGCACATCGGTCATACTGTCCGGGGGATTTTCAAAAATAAGAAGTGCCTGACCCCAGGAGCTTAATGTGTGCAGCTCCATCCTGTACCGTACTCTGCCTCATGTAGAGCGTTAAACAGAATTAGATCCTGGTTACGGGAACTCTCCATTAAACTAAATGGCAAATAGTCAAGGCTTTCAAGTGAGATGATGAAATCTCCACCTTTTTTTCAGAGAGAAGTACTTATTTCACTGTATGAATTCCTACCCTTCAAGTTCATTGTTACGTAATTTCATGTGATTAACTTCTTTTTGTATCTCTTCTGTATCTCTTTTATTCACACACGGAGCCATGTAATTTAATATTAGATTATCTTTATCAAATCCAAATTAGGGTTTACACGAGTGTTTTGTTCTGAAGTATTGTCTACATACTACATTTCTACTGCCCACAGTAGGAATTTCTAACTTATTTTAAAGAAAAGATTTATTTTTTTTCTCCCTTTAGGTAGATGTGAGCCAACTGCAAAAGATTTATGGTGCTTTGGAATATTGGTTTTTGTTTTCAAACTGGGGTGAAATAGTCTAAAAATTTAAAAAGTGGTCAAACAGTTTTAGAAAGTATTTTTATTTATGTGGAAATCTTTAGGAGCTGAGTGTGGGCAGGGGAGTCAGAAGAGCCAGGGCTCTCGGAGTAGCAGAGGGAGAGGAGTGCGTAGGTTCCTCAGGAGGGAAGTTGGGCAGTTTGAATTGCTGCAGTTGCTCCAGGAACTTTTGGAAGCGGATGAGAATATGCCTGAGTAGCTCAAAGTGTTGCAAAATAAGAGATGGAGAAAATGAGTTTCAGATAACAGTCAAACAGGAGAGTGTGAACTTCCCGTATTGCCAGAGGTCAAAAGTTGGAGGAAGCATCAGGCAGGAGATGAGTAGGCTGAAATAATGGAAAACGATGTTTTTCTGCTACTTTTTTTTTTTTTAAAGGCAAATATTGTCAATTTAAACATCAAGATAGAAAGTCTGCTCATCTTGGAACACCAAGAATCCACAAAATATTTTTTAAGATGGTATGGGGAAAGGAGTAGAAAAACTTTTCTGTATGTAAAGAATTTGTCACTCCTGAAACACAATCCCATTTGAGACAGGAGCGGTTAAAGGGTGGCGATGACTTTTCCCTGATTTAGTTGATTGCTGGGCCCAGGGGATCTGCATGTGGCACTCTGAGCATCCTAAGAAGACAAATTCTGTTCTGTATTTGTATTCCATGGTTTTTGACTCAGATAAATACTTGAAATAGTAGCGAGTGATATTAAAACGTGTGGTAAGAAGAGACTCAAAGCGAGTAAACAAACTGGTTTTTAGCCTTTGCTTCCGGGTGGCTCATTTTATTATCTGATCCGTTGTAAATCAATCGGAGATTTTTGTAGTTGGGAACATTAACCTCTGGTTTTAGTGGGTGGTGTTTAATGGTTAGAAAAACCTTACATGTGTATTACGTTGTTTCATAATTCACTCACTGATTAATGCAACGTTTGTTAATAGTTATCTTAGATTCTAGAATAAATATGCTGATAGGAATGAATATATATATGTGTTACTGTGAATATCAGAATAAATATTTGCAGATTTGGTGAGATAAATACTTAAGGTCACAAAAGACATACAAGGGTTCCTGTGTTCGTTGTCGCCTGTGTTTTGGGACAGTGATTTATTCCACAATTTGATGGTTTTCTTTATAGCTGAAAACTGTTCAGGCTACTGCACGTGTGCTCACTGTTTGGAGCAGCCTGGCTGTGGCTGGTGCACCGATCCGAGCAACACCGGGAAGGGGAAGTGCATTGAAGGCTCCTATAGAGGTCCAGTCAAGATGCCAACGCCGTCTGCAACAGGGAAACACAGCTTGGAGCCCATCCTTAATGTCAGCATGTGTCCTGTGGAGAACAACTACAATTGGTCCTTTATTCAGTGTCCAGGTAAATGAGCAACATTTAATTGTTCAAACATTTCAGCAGTGGCAACAGTTAAATGCAAGGGGAGAGACCTTTTAAGACTGTAGTGATGTCTGTGTTCCCTGCTGTTAATGGAGGGAGTAATAGAGCTTGGAAGACAAACAAGAAATAACACATTTTGAGATGGAAGGAGTTCTGCAGGTATCTGTAAGTGAGCTGCAGAGATTTGCTGCATGAAGACTTATCTATGCATTCATTACACTAGAGAAATTTTTCCTTTCCCTACAAACCTTTACTGACTTCTTAAACTTTTGTTTATTTATTCATTTTAGGGTTGTTTGAAAGAAAGGCAATTCTTTCTTTGAAGGTTGATTTAACTGTTAGTAGTGCTCAGGGTGATTCTGAAATAATGTTTTTGACACCAAACACATAGAATAAAATTACTTGGACTGTTGCTAAACCCTTTCTTCCCCATTCCTCCTTGTAAATCTGTTCCACCAGCTGCTTCCAGTCCCGTCTGTCCGATATGCATGCAATGTTTTGGAGTTCAGTTTTCCGTGTGTTGCTTTAAATTTCAGGTTTTCAATACACTTCTCCTTGAGTTCATGTATTGCTAGCAAGACTGCAAGAACCTCTTTGGAAGGTGCATGAAATGGTTTCATTCAGCCTCTGCAGAACACAGACTTCTGAGGTGCTATGTGAGGTGCCTATATTTGAGCAGAAACACTCATCCTTTTTTGTTTCCTTCAGCCTGCCAGTGTAATGGGCACAGTAAGTGTGTAAATGAAAGCATCTGTGAGAAGTGTGAAAATCTGACAACTGGCAAACACTGTGAAACTTGTATCTCAGGCTACTACGGTGATCCTACTAATGGAGGAACATGTCAGCGTAAGTGATGCCTTAAATCTTCCTGCACTGAAGTCTTTGATGTTTTTTGCTCTTTACTCATTCCTCTGCTATCTTAACTGAAATTATATCCTGATAATACATTTTTTCTTCCCTGCAAGCAAGGCACAATCCTTCTTTCTTCAAATCAAAGATACAGAAACTGCCTGATGAAATTCTTTGACTTTCATTGCACAAGATGTAGATGATTTTTTACGCTCCTTTGTAAACTTTAAATGACCACAGTGAAAAATGTGTGCATTTTAGTGTTTGACGATCCTGATTTGAAAAGAAACAGTGTTAATCCCAATGTCTTGAACAAATTTCTGCTTATCTAAATTCCACCTTCTATTACACTTGGTTAATGTGTTGTGCGTTTCTTGTTATAGTTGTCTGCTTCATAAGAGACTTCCATATTTCACTGAGGAGTTGGCTGGATTTCAGTTGAGGATTAGGTGATCCCTGTTAAAACTGCATTTTAAGTTTGTAAAGTGCTTTGGGACTCTTTGGCACAAAGAACATTTTTCAGTTGTGTAAGATCCAGTTAACAAACTGGGAAAAAATCTTCCTTGAAGGACCAATGCAGGTAATACTGAGAAATGAACACGTAAGATTTGAGGTTTTGACCTTGAACCTTGCAACATTATTCTGAATTACTGCGAATTTTGTAGCGTAGCATGGGGAGACCAGTTGTAAACCAGAATCCAGCTGTGATAGGTGACAGGCAGATGTAAGGGAAGGTGCTTCTTGCTCCAAAGAGCTTTGATGGAATACGTTTAAGTGGAGTGGTATCATTAGATACAGCGATGGAAAAGGTAGAACAGAAATAACATTGTTTGGTGTCAGAGTAGTATCAGTACTTCCATGAAATGAGTGTGGGTGGTTTGTAGGCATCCTGGAAGAAATAAGCGAAGGTGATTCATGAGGGGACGTTGAAGACTTTGAGTTGCTCCTTCCAAGTACGAAGACAATCCAGTAGAAAAATTAATTTAGCATGTTTACTGGAAGTAGCGTTGACCTTTTGGATGGAGATGAGAGTCAGTAGCTGGAACACAAATGTCCTGTTTCCTAAAGCAAGAGCAAGTAGGTGATGTTTGAGGCTATGAAGAACAACATCGCAGCGGACAGATTCAAGGAAGGGGGTGAAAAGATCCCAGGGACAAGGCTGCCTTACTTAGGGAAAAGGGTGTTGCAGTAGCTGGGATGAGAAATGACGACAGACAGCAGAACGGTACGGGTACAAAGGAAAAGGTGCATCTCTGACACTTTATTTCAGAACATTATCTGTAAGATTAAATAGCGCTGATATTCTTAAACTCATTTCGTGTGAAGATAATTTGAAGTGCAGGAATGAATAAATTGAGACTGAGTTGGCCTGAGAAAAGATATAATTCTACTCTGAGCATTCAGGCTTAATCATTGGATCACAATGTGCCTGTTGATATTTGTTGCTTTTCTATGCGTGTGGAAATTGAGTAAGTTACTTTGGACTCTTTCACATGAGGATTGTCCAAAAATAGTTTGTTGTTGAGATAATGAATGATAGACTAAAGTCATCCAGATGCCTGAAAAAGAAAATAGAAAACGTGTTGAGAGATTGTGAAACAGCATTCATTTGTTATCTGATGAAACTAGTAGCTCATGTCAAAAGTGCTTTGCTCTCAAGTGCTTTGGGCCCAGGTTTTTAATTTGCTGTGATTTAACGCTATTTACTGTGAAGGCGAAAGAATGAGGGAAGCAGGAAGCTGAGCAGAAAGACTGAGGTGGATCGGAAGAGGGAAGGCGAGACGAAGTAATTCTGTCTGATGCAGTCAGAGTGACTGCTGGCCATTAGTAATTTTTGCTTGCTGAGAAGGTTTCCAGAGGGGAGTGTTTCAGATGAGGATCGGCTGATGGGCAACAGAGCCAACTCCTGCTTTTTCCCTCCTCTGAGCCTCCTTCCTTTCCCGTTAATGATGTGCTGACTCCACTCTTTGTGCATTTATGTGCAATGTTGTGTGCTGCTCTGTTTTTAGACCTCGCAGTCACATCCGCTGGAGATGGTTGTTGGTACAACTCCATCCTGATGGACAAGCATCCGTGCGCTTACACGCTTAGTGCCTAGTGTGACTCCTGTTACTTTGATGTGCAGATTTGCAGCGTTAGCTCGGTGGCCCCAGCAGCATGGGGACCATAAACGTTCTCAAAATGGCAAATATTCAGTGCTG
Source organism: Fregata magnificens (assembly GCA_013389945.1). Taxonomy (NCBI): domain Eukaryota; kingdom Metazoa; phylum Chordata; class Aves; order Suliformes; family Fregatidae; genus Fregata; species Fregata magnificens. Next base: position 159,664 of record WAAD01009142.1, read on the forward strand.
GACAAAGTGTTAAGTGTTTGGTATTTTCCATTCCGCTGAGCCACCAGGAGCTTGAGCGACATTGTTGGGATAGCAGTAGCCTTTCAAACAGGTAAGGCTATGCAGAGCTGGAAGTGGTAGCGATGGGGTTCAAAAGCCAGGGAGGAATAAAAAGAGTGGATGGAAAAGGATGCCTTTTCCTGCTGCTCTGTGCCACCAGGGCAGGTGAAAGTTGCTATATTGCTTGTGTTGAAAAATTTTTAACAAACTGCAGTTATTTCTCTAAAAGAATTGTTTGCATATCATCATAGGCATTGGTGTTTGCAGAGCTGGGCACATAATAACTAAATGGTAGGTAAATCACTCCTCAGCAGTTGCTTTTAGGAAGTGTCCAATGTAAAGAAGTGTTAATCGGGAAGGGCAGGAAATGCAGCACATCAAATGTAAAAATAGCTGCAAGGTGCTTTCTCTGCATTGAGGATTTTTTGAATTTTCTGGTTAAAGTTTCACATGAAAATATGCTAGCAGTAGATAAGAAAGTTATTTGCAAGAGAACGGAAGGCACTATTATGCCTGAAATCAGATTGCTGCTGCAGCAGCGCTTCTGAACGCCTCTGTGGAGCGCTTGCTGGTGACCCACGATGAGCTGCTGGTGCCATGGTCCTGCTTGCTCCCTGCCTCCCAGGGCTGCACGGGGCCCTTGGAGGACAGCTAAAGCACTTGGCATGGAAAAATGGTGTTGGGCAGGTGGGTGGTGCAGTTGCCGTTGGGATGCTGGACCATCACAAATGCAGGAAGAGGAGCGGTGATCCCCATGACCGTATCTGAATGAGTCTGTGACCCATGGTTTGTGAAGAACGTGGAAGGAGACTCGCTGTAAGGTGGTTCATTGTCAGACTGTTACCATGCTTCACAGTTGTCGTGGTTTAACCCCTGCTGGCAACTAAGCACCACACGGCTGCTCGCTCACTCCCCCCCGGTGGGATGGGGGAGAGAATCGGAAGGGTAAAAGTGAGAAAGCTCGTGGGTTGAGATGAAGACAGTTTAATAGGTAAAGCAAAAGCCGCACATGCAAGCAAAGCAAAACAAGGAATTCATTCACTCCTTCCCATCAGCAGGCAGGTGTTCAGCCATCTCCAGGAAAGCAGGGCTCGATCACATGTAACGGTGACTTGGGAAGACAAACGCCATCACTCCGAATGTCCCCCCCTTCCTCCTTCTTCCCCCAGCTTTATATGCTGAGCATGACGTCCTATGGTATGGAATATCCCTTTGGTCAGTTGGGGTCAGCTGTCCCGGCTGTGTCCCCTCCCAACTCCTTGTGCCCCCCCAGCCTGCTCGCTGGTGGGGTGGAGTGAGGGGCAGAAAGGTCCTTGACCCTGTGCAAGCACTGCTCAGCAATAACAAACACACCCCTGTATTATCAACACTGTTTTCAGCACAAATCCAAACCACAGCCCCATACTGGCTACCATGAAGAAAATTAACTCTGTCCCAGCCAAAACCAGCACAACAGGCAAAAAGCCACTTTAGTAATTTTGGCTTTCTGCTCTAGCATCAGACTCTGGAGGGAAATTTTCATTTTTAGACTCTGGCAAGGGTGTCTAGTACATTTTGTCAACAGTTTGTTTCCAAACTTCATAGTTCTTTGAAAAGCCATGAGAAAATTTCTTTGTGCATATTCCTATCATTTAGGGAATAATCTCCAGTTACGGGGCTCATAGGAAAATGGATGAATAGATAGACTCTTTTATTTTAAAAAGAGATATTTGAGTGTTCAGTCTTCTTGATAAGCATGTCGCTAAAGAGCAAGGTGAGGAAGCGTTAATGTTAGCGCTCAAGGTACTGTGATCTGCATCTAAACAACGTGAAATTTGAAATTTCTCCTAATTTTTATGTACGTTAGTGTTGAATATTGATCGAATTTCAATTTGCTTATCTCTTGCAAAGCATAAGGAAGGCAATACAAGGCATTCTCGATAGTATTAAGAATTATTATTTTTTAAAGTGCCACTAATGAGAAGTGTGTTTGCTTCACAGAATACAATTATTTTGTCAAATCTTCATTCAGTCTACTTGTTCCCACAATAGGCCTTTATCCTTCTTCATATTTTGTTCCGTGTTGCTGCTAGGAAACCACTCATCCACATCGGAGAAGCACAGTTAAGCATCCCTGGTACAATATAGCTTCCATTACATGCCAACATAAAGAAGACATCGGCAGGATTCATAAAATAAGGTCCCAGGTTGGCAAGGATATTCAGGATGGGGACTTCTTGTCTAAGAATCTGCTGGTACATTGAGTGGCACATGTCTTCCTAATGGGGAAGCACCAGCCTTTAAAACATACTATTTCCAGCAAGCTCAGGGATGAGGGATCTTCTCTTTGTGTGCTTTTTCTCTTCTTTTCTTGCACGTTCTCCCGTGCACAGCTCCAGATGAATGCACCTTCCAGTCTATTGGTAGAACAACTTCTAAAAGGCATGTACCTTCCAGGGGAAGTTATTATATCTATTTTTCTAGTTATAATGAACATTATATCAAAGACAACTGCTTGTGTTGGTTTTGTTGTTGTTTGTTGTTTTAGTTTTGGGGCTTTTTTTGCGTGTACCTCCTCTACTTCTTTATGAATTAAGGTCTCTAAGTGTGTCAACTTTCGCATTTTGATTTGAATGAGGAGCATTCTTTTGAAGCAAATCTCCCGTATGTCCCCACTGTCATACCTTGGTTTGCATTTTGAGTAGGCTCAGAGTATATGAGCTGGTCTATTTTGGGCATGCCACAAGCCTGATGTAATCTAGGGGCGTGCTGATTTGCTTCAACCACGACTCAGTGGCATTCAGCACGTGAGACTGGGCTAAAGTTATTCTAAAATATATTGGGGCACACACCCCAAACCGCTTACAGCATGGACATCGTATTCTTAGCACCAGTCATTTTACACTGCAGATATGCCGACACTGTTGATAATGACATTATTTTTCAAAGGCCTATTTATTTCTAAAAAAAGCCCTAAAAGCACCATGAGCTTTGCTTTATTTGCAAAAATAGTCTTCTCTCAAGAGTTTTGAGTTTGACTGAAATGTGTTAGCAAGCCCAAAACTATGCCAAATATTGTCTTTTTCTTACCAGTTATGATATCCCTAGTGCTATGTAACAACAAGAGAGGAAGTTAAGTAAATTTTTGAGGCTAAAAAGCACAGTCTCGTCATGATTTCATACAAAACATCAGTCCTGGAGTCCGCACTCGCTCCGTTTTGACGCACGGTTCTATTTTTGGCTGCCTTCTGTATCACAAAGAAACCAAAGAGTACCAAATGGGTTTTCATATGCACTCTAATTGTTGATGTATCTCAGTTTGGCAACTAAAGGACTTAATTGCTATCGAATCTGTTTCTCTTGCTTCATTCAACATTGCGTCTTTTTCCCCCCTCTGCTCAACAGCTTGCAAGTGCAATGGCCACGCGTCTGTCTGCAACACAAATACAGGGAAATGTTTCTGCACCACCAAGGGAATAAAAGGAGACGAGTGTCAACTGTGAGTTCGTTTCACTTTGTTATTTGAAATCAAAAGGCCGTGCACATACCGACATGGAAACCCTACATTTTTTAATGATTGTGTTTATGATGTCTCTGCTCATCTCTTCCTGCTGACAGTTGACTAACTTCGTTGACGGTGCAGCCAGCCATGCTTCCCCTGGGGGGGATAACACAAACAAAATGATTTCCTGAAGTTTTCCATTTTTAAGAACATTTCAACTGCAGATGTCATGCAGAAGGGATGGGGTGAAAAAATAATGCCCCTACCCCCCAAACTATACGTACCACTTTGCTTTATCCCTCAATCGTTTCATTTTAATTGGTAGATTTTTACTGTCCATGCATTCTGATGCTGTTCTGGGGGAATGTAAATATATCTGAAATAAGACTTAGACATTCAGGCATTTTAATGGAGCAGTTTCAGAGCAACAAATTTGCTGGAGGTTTCTCAGTAACATAACAGAAATGCTTTTAGTGTAATGTTAGTGGAAATAATTTCATTCCAAATAATTTCATTGCCGGGTTTATTTTTAAAGTGTTGCTCACATGAGTCAATGTTTATAGGACTAGATCCTGGAATAGCCATAAATGTAAATGGAAACTTTAGGTTTTGACTGTAGTAATCCACTTCCATGCATTGTGAAGAGCTAATAAATTCCTTCCAAGTGGATGCAAAGGTTAATATCCAGAATTTTATATTTCATTTTTACTGCATACTAGTTTGACTTGCAGGGATTGTGGAATTTCTTCGGCAGGCCAGTATGGCTCAGACATGCATCTTTTATTTTTAATTGTGTACTGTTATCGGCACAGGTGGTGTTTTCTGATTTTTAGTGGCTGGGAATAAATAGAACTGGGAAAAAAATCCATTTATTAAAAAATATGTATTCTTTTTAGGTGTGAAGTCGAAAATAGATATCAGGGAAATCCACTTAAAGGAACATGTTACTGTGAGTACTCTTGGGATTTTGTTTGCTGATAAAAAATGTGTTTGTAGTTTAAAATATCTTATTTAAAACTACTCTTAGTTGCCTCAGCGTCTGTTTAATATACAGGGGATTAAGGGAATGACTAAAAAATAGTTTTAAACAACTTCAGTTTTCACAAAAGTGTTGTTTAAAGAGAATGAAAATACTCATCTTGATAAGGTCTGTGTGATGATTGGATCTTTCAGAACAAACTTTTGAATGTTTTTCACGTGGCTTTGAAATGAAATGTGGTCTTCTGGAGGATACTCTAAAATACATACCTAATAAGTCAAAACCAAAGCATGTCTTTAGAATTTTTGTAAGTGCAAAATATTTTTTTTTTTTTTAAATTCTGTTCCGTGTTAGGATGGGTAAGGTTTCAAAATTGCCACATTTTCTCTGAAATGAACGGTTGGATTCCCGTGCAATTCGAGAAGATACTTTGCCAAGATTCAGATTACTTAATGGAAACTCTCCAGCTTCTATTTGCAAATATTAGCAATCAGCACACTGGCAGGCATGGATAGATGTAATCTTAAATTACATAAAGATGCAAGTCGCAAATAGTATTTTTGTGCAACACAGAAATTATCAACATGCTGTATTTAGCAAATTTGAATTCTGCTTGCGTAGCCAAACAAGGGCACTGATGGCTTCTCACGACAGTGTCTTTGCAAGGGTGACCTAATTCATTGCTGCCAATGGCAGGGGTAGTAAAGTGGGCAAAAAGGGGAAGAAGACAGAACTTTACAACCCTTACAGAACAACCTTGTGCTATACAGATTCAGTCTCCCGTGGATTTCTTCCTTGAAAATTTCTGTTTTAGTGCTTCATAGGAGTTATGGGTAGACGTCAGAAGGTTGGCTAGCTCGTGTCTGTCCAACGAGGGGTCTCCAGGAGGCCATAAGAGAAAAATAACACCTAGTGTATAGCTTCGTATTTATTATTGCTTGGAATATCTCTGCATGGGCTTGGGGATATGTGCAAGTCATAATACCTCATTTTAATAAAAGAATAGTGAGGCTGGTGGATGTATCCCCAAAACTGGCTGTGCACTGTCAGTTAACAGAGCGGTGATAGCCCAGCCCTAGACAGACATGAGCACAGGAGGGCATACAGGTAAGCCAAACAGTGGTCCTGGCATGCCTGGACATAGAATCATAGAATCATAGAATCATTAGGTTGGAAAAGACCTCTAAGATCATCAAGTCCAACCATCAACTAACACCACCATGACTCCTAAACTAGCCCCTGGAGTGCCACGTCTATACCTTTTTTGAACGCCTCCAGGGTAGACGACTCCACCACCTCTCTGGGCAGCCTGTTCCAATGCCTAACCACTCTTTCAGTAAAGAAATTCTTCCTAATGTCCAATCTAAACCTCCCCTGATGCAACTTGAAGCCATTTCCTCTCGTCCTATGGCTAGTTTCTTGGGAGAAGAGTCCAGCACCCGCTTCCCTACAACCTCCCTTCAGGTAGTTGTAGAGAGCGAGAAGGTCTCCCCTCAGCCTCCTCTTCTCCAGACTAAACAGCCTCAGTTCTCTCAGCCGCTCCTCATCAGACTTGTTCTCCAGACCCTTCACCAGCCTCGTTGCCCTTCTCTGGACATGATCCAGCACCTCAGTGTCCTTCTTGTACTGAGGGGCCCAAAACTGAACACAGTACTCGAGGTGCGGCCTCACCAGTGCCCAGTACAGGGGCACGATCACTTCCTTACTCCTGCTGGTCACGCTATTCCTGATACAACCACATGATGTGACCCAGAGTAGGATGGCAGCTGGGTCCATTAACAAGTAGCTGCTCGGTAGAAATCCTCACTGTACAGTCCACTGATGTACAGAAACTTATCATGCATGGAACTTAGTCCCCTCCCAAGTGGGGGTTATACAGTCTTTTGTATTCCCTTAGCACATGGAGGTATTGCAGTATGGAAAAAGTAAATGTCTTGGTGTGTTTTTTACAATGTATAGGTATGACCAGTCATTTAGATTAAGGCCGGAGGCTATTGCCTGGAAAATGTAAGCAGAATCTTTTTTTCCCTCTAGCCTCAACTTAAAAAGAGTTTTTTGTCCCTTTTGTGTGGGATCATACGTAGGTTGGAGTCATTTGTAACAGCGTGGTGACTCCTAGTTGTGCTCTCAGTGCAAGAAACAATTCAGTGACATCATGCCTTGCTTTGCAGACGTTTGTTTTATTCCAAGACGTGGGATAACTTTCTCCATGCATTCCTTACAGATACTCTTCTCATTGACTATCAGTTCACCTTCAGCCTTTCTCAAGAGGATGATCGCTATTACACAGCAATCAACTTTGTAGCCACACCCGAAGAGGTAAATTTTCTACTTTCCCTTTAAACTTCATCCTTTGGGTATATGTTTGTTGTCTCGACCATGGAGGTGATGAATTGTTACAGTTCTGTGAATCTCCAGATGTAGTCTCTTAACATGGCCTGTACGCCCAGCTCCACAAAGCAACCAGAACTTTTTGAGCTTGGCTTGGCCATGCAGTTTCAAATCTTCATGGTAAGATTTCGTGTGGAACCACAGTTGATTCTTTACAGTTGTTTGAACAGCTGCTGAGTAACTCTAGTTTTGTTTGTTATTCACCCAATACATTGTGTCTCTATTCGTCCTGTTTTATTCTATGTACGTGGCTTGTTTTGTTATTTATTATGCTTTCTTTGGGGAGGAGGATACCGCTTTCAGAAAATGTAAATAGTTTTTTGCTTGATGTATTTGCTTCACGTAAATAAATTCCAAGGTTTGTTTTTTTCATTGAAGATTTGCTAGGAACCAGTACAGTAAAATTGTTAACCTAAAAACGGGTTTTCTTTTTTTTCCCCCCAAGCAAAACAGAGACCTGGACATGTTTATCAATGCATCCAAAAACTTCAACCTCAACATTACTTGGTCCACAAGTTTTGCAGGTAAAATGAGTAGGATCTAAGTTTCTCAGTAGCTTGTTTCATTTACCAGTTTTCAACAAATGCAAATTTAATTGGGGAAACTTTTTTTTAACCTATGAACTTGTTCCATAATGTTTTTAAATGTTAGGCCTGGGGGGCAGAAGTAAAATATTGAAAAGAACTATGTTTTTTCCATCTTAATAGTGTATTTTGGAAACATCAAAGGTGCAGATTTGATTTTCAGTAATGCAGTATTTTGGCATACAGTGATTTTGATAATGCAATGCAGCTTAAAATAGTAGTGTTTAGACGAATAGTTAATTTTGTAACATTAAAATTGAGGATGCTTCACCCTTTTTGTTTGCCACTTAAAATGTGCATTGAAACATCTTTTCTTGCTACTATTTAACATTTGAAAACAGCTGGCACGCAGGCTGGGGAGGAAATTCCAGTTGTTTCAAGAACCAATATAAAAGAATACAAGGACAGTTTCTCCAATGAGAAATTTGATTTCCGCAACAATCCAAACATCACTTTCTTCGTTTACGTCAGCAATTTCACCTGGCCAATAAAAATACAGGTAGGAGCTGTTAACATGTGTATAATTATTTAAAAGTACTTCTTTGTTTCTCTCAAGCAGTGTGACAGTTCGGTATGCTTTGTGTTGTCCAAGCTGAACCAGCTCTCAATATAATCCTGCAGCAGGCAAAGGGTTTAATGGTCCCAATTAAGAGCACAAAGGTGCGTCATCTTCTGATGTTGCCTCAGCCCAGTGGATCTAAAAATGCACTGTGAAATAAAGTGGGATGCTTGTTTATTAACAGGACTATGTTCTAACGAGGTCTCTGACTTCAAATGTGTAGATATTGATGTTGAAGAAAACAAAGACTTATATAGCCAAAAACCAAGCCTGGAATGAGAAAACAGAGGAAATGTTCCTAGTGTCTCTCTTTAACGTCTTGCTCTCAAAAGGCACAGCTCGAGGGCCACCCCCCTTTCTCCTTGTGCTGCCCAAGACTGGTGGTACCTGCAGGATAAGATGAAGCTCATTCTTTCCCTTAATTTAGTGCAGTCAGTTAACACACACATTGCCTCAGGTGCCACACTGACTGTGATAAGGCTAGTGCTGAAGAAGCAGTGGATGAAGCTTGGTGGATCATGAAAACACTCATAGATCACAGACTGCAGTCACGGAGACTCTGCAACTGCTGCAGCAGCTAATAATTCAGAGAAACCTTGGCCACCTTCTTGCTCTGGGCTAAGTCAAATATCAACCCGCGCTGTACTCAGAGTGATACGGATGCCCTTTGAAGGACAAAAGGACTTCTAGGTCTGGAACAGAGATCTCGAATGAGGCTCTGTGTATTTGACTTCTGCCTTTTTCAAGAATCTTGGTCAAATGTGGGAACCCAAATTCTTCCCTCTTCACCCTTATTCAACCAATTATTATGTGAAAGCTGACAACTTCACAGTAATTTGCTTGATATTTCAGACGTATCAGTTACACAAACTCACCATAGCGGTCACTTCCAACAAAGATAATGCACGTGATAATATTGAGCAAGGAAATTAAGTCCACCTGGAAAAAAGGTCATTAAGCTGTAGTGATATTTTTCAAGGTATTTCCTGAACTTTTTAAAAAATACTAGGAATACTTGTGAAATGTCTGCATCACCTTCTGGTGAAGATGGTGGGTTTTAAGTAGTTGGGAAACTTTGTCTTGTTGATTGCAGACTGGTGGATTTGATAGGCTGACTTTGGACTGCACTTGGTTCTTTTGAATATCACTTACAATATTGGTAATCATTTGCCAGCTGGAGAGTTTTTACTTTACAAATTGGTAAAGTCTTAGTTCATTGTCAAGTCCTAATTTTTAGATATGGAGGAGTTGGCAAGAGCTGCAAGGTAAAACCTTTACATCATTGGATACTCAAGCAGCAGGTACTAAGCCTCATTGTTTTCATTTAAGATAAGTACTGCTTTCAGTAGAGAAAGTAATGTCCTGCGTACAAAGGTGGGCACTTGTGTAATGATTTATTTAAATATTCAGGCTTCTCTTTTATCAAATTGGTAATCACTGGAGTCAGAAAAAAAAAAAATCATATTTTATTTAACTTACAGGTTATGTTGACTGGTAGTTTACTTTCCATAATCAGTGCTGGACTGTACCTTACCCTGATTTATTTATTTGCTATTTCTTGATGCAGAGCTGTGTGTTAGGACTTTGTAGATGTCTAAGAACAGTGCTGTCTCCTGTCCCTTAAGCTCTTCTATGTTTACTCCAGTCTCCACCCTACCTGTACTTACAGCGAATTTCTGCTAGCTTTTCCTATGCCAGTGTTGTCGTTGAGCTTAAATGTCCCCTCCATCATCTTCTTTGGCAGCTGGGTCTCCTCCTTTCCTTGGATGAATTTGGACAAGTCATATCCTCTCTCAGCCTTCAGTGTTTGTTTGTTGGCTTAAGCAAGACAAACCCTGACCATCTTGTCCTGTGAAACAGCTTATTCAGGTTTAGTTGCCTCCTTTCTTTTTCCTCTGCGCTCACTTGTATTTATCTCGCTTGTACAGTTTTGGTCAGCCATGTATAAGGTCATGGAGATGAGGTCTCACCATTGGTTTGTACAGCGGTATCTCTAGGTTCTTTATGGACCTTTCTAGGTCCTTTTATGGCAGTATTTTCCTTTGTTCTTTCTCATGGCTGCAGCAATTAATAGTCCTTAATCATTTTAATGTGGACTAATATAGCCTGTTCTTTCACATCCTTCGTTTCCAACTGATGGACTCCCAGTCTTGACAGCGAACATTCTTCTTAGTCCCTAATAGCATTGTAAAATGTTATCGTGCTGCTGTTACTGGGCAATATTGCGAGTCCTGACGATCATCTAGTTGTTCTTCTGTGTTGTTCTTTTCCAGATTTTTATTGATGATCCCCTTCAGCTTTGTCAGCAGATTGTGCAATTAGGACACTTTCTTTTTGGGTCTGCATCATTAATGAAGATGTCAGTCAAAGTCTGTCCAAACGCCATCCTTGAACTAACTTCTGTCCCCTTTAACCACTATGATTCTTGAAATAATTTCACCATCTTTGTCTCACCCAGGAATTTCCAATGTATTGAAAGGCATAATGAAATTTGGATTAGCTCAGCTGTACTTCCTATGTCTATCCAATTAATTATTTTTACAGGCAGAAAATAGTCCGCTGGCATAGCACAGTTTACCGCTGTCAGCTCCTACTGCTTGTTGAATTCAGTTTTTCATTTACTACTTCAGTTCTTTTATTCAGAACTTGTCCTGAAACTTTGCACACTATTGAGGTCTTGGGAGCGTGAATATCTAGATTCTCCCTCCTCCTCTAAATACAAGTTTTAAATTTTCCACAGTGCCACGCTTGGCTGGTAGATTGCTTTAACAGCCTTGCTACCAGAGGCGCTATTTCATGTGCCATTTCTTGTGGAGTGCTGGGATGCACGCTGTCTGCTTTCACTGACTTTGAACAGATCGAAACATTTTGAGTTTTTTCTCCACCTTGATTATGTATCTTTTTATAACCTCGTTCCCATTAGACACTTTGCCTTGCACCTATGTTCAGTGTCCTTGTCCCTAATGAAAACTCTAATTTAGTTTTAGGGATATGGCTGATTGGTTTTAATCTCTTGCCTATCCTTACAGCATACCCTCTTCCCTTTCCCTTTGTGGTCTCCTTTACTTGTATGGCTGAAGCTTCTCTTGCTATTTTGTTTATCGTTTGCAGAGGTCTAGCACAGCTTGACATTTGGCAGTTCTTATTTTATCTCTGTACTACTTGCTGGCTTCTTGCTAATGAGTCCTTTCCTCTCCATAATATGTAGACTCTTTAATTGTTTCTGATGTCCTTTTTGAGGTTAGTTCTGAGGATACAGCTTTCAAATAGTTTTACATCTTTGACCCGAGCGAAATATTTAGGTGGCTGCTTTCCCATTCCTTATCTCCTTAGTCCACTTGATTTTACTGTCTTATTTAATTCCTCATAGTTAAAAAGAGTGAACTTTGATTCTCTTACAACACTTACTTGTTTTATCCTTAATTTAATATGAATTTGCTTGTGTGCACTCAATCCAAGGTAGTTTTATATCACCATCTCTTCTTAATGTCCTTGTTACTTGCCGAAACAAAGTCTAAAATAGCATCAGCTCTTATTGGTTGAGAGACCCTTTTGTGAAGAAGTCTGGCAGCGATATCGCATCTAGGAATATGTGGTCCTTACGATTTCTATTAGCTTGCTCTTCACTTAATAGCTGAGAACCTTTTTTCCCAAAATTAATGTTTTCCTGTCATCTTTCTCTGAATACCTATTGGTGTTGAGTGTCTCAGTCCTTTCCCATGTTTGCAATAGCAGTTCTTTGTTACTTTGCTATGGCTTTGTCGTCCTCCTCCAGGAAGCCCACCTGCACCTCCTTTTGCTGGAGATCTCATCATAGCGCAACGTAGCATTCCTCCCTCCTTTCTCGCAGCAACCCGGCAGCATTGCTCGTTTGAGTGTGAGATAAAACCAGTTTTATTCTGCATCTTTTAACAACTGTTGGAGATTCAAGTCTGCATTTTTGCATTCCTGAATTTGACAAACACAGTCTTCTTCACAGAATCCCAGAGTGGTTGAGGTTGGAAGGGACCTCTGGAGGTCATCTGGTCCAACCTCCTGCTCAAACAGGGTCACCTAGAGCAAGTAGCCCAGGACCGTGTCCAGGCAGCTTTTGAATATCTCCAAGGATGAAGATTCCACAACCTCTCTGGGCAACCTGTGCCAGTGCTTGGTCACCCTCACAGTCAGAAAGTGTTTCCTGTTGTTCAGACAGACCCTCGTGTTTCAGTCTGTGCCCATTGCCTCTGGTCCTGTTACTGAGCCTCACTTGAAAGAGCCTGGCTCCATCCTCTTTGCACCCTCCTTTCAGGTATTTATGGACATTGATGAGACCCCCCCGAGCCTTCTCTTCTCCAGGCTGAAGGTCCCAGCTCTCTCAGCCTTTCCTCATAGGAGAGGTGCTCCAGTCCTCTCATCATCTTTGTGGCCCTTTCTTGGACACTGTCCTGTATGTCCGTGTCTCTCTTGTACTGGGGAGCCCAGAACCGAACCCAGTACTCCAGGTGTGGCCTTGCCAGTGCTGAGTAGATGGGGAAGGATCACCTCCCTCGACCTGCTGGCAATACTTTGTCTAATGCAGCCGTTGCATGGTAAGCAAATACCATTGGCCTTCTTTGCGGCAAGGGCACATTGCTGGCTCAAGGTCAAACCGGTGTCCACCAGGACCCCCAGGTCCTTTCCTGCCAAGCTGTTTTCCAGCTGGACGGCCCCCAGCTTATATTGGTGCCTGGGGTTGTTCTTCCCCAGGGGCAGGACTTCACACTTCCCCTTGCTGAACTTCATGAGGTTCCTCTTGGCCCGTTTCTCCAGCCTGTCAAGGTCCCCCTGGACGGCAGCACAACCCTCTGGTGTATCAGCCACTCTCCCAGTTTGGTGTCACCTGCAAACTTGCTGGGGGTGTGCTCTGCTGCATCATCCAGATCACTAATGAAGATGTTAAATAGGATCAGACCCAATATTGACCCCTGGGGTACGCCGCTAGTTACTGGCCTCCAAATAGACTTCATGCCACTGGTCACCACCCTGTGGGCCCAACCATTTGGCCAGTTTTCAATCTCATCTCACTATCTCCTCATCTTAGCCTGTATTTACTAGGTCTACTCTCGTGAGGGTTGTCATGTCTCCTTCACAAAGAGCCTGTAGCCATATAGATCTGCTTTTAGCTTTACTTTCAAGCCGTTCTCCATCTGGTATAACCGTGCTGTCAAATTGATGCCGCGTGAAAGCTTTTCCACACTGGATGCTAAGACACTATACGCTTTGATACTACACTTCTCACACCACCCAGGGATACTGCTTTACTCTAATTAATTTCTTTTCCCTCCTCACCATCCTGATAATTTTTTTCAGAGGAGTTGATGAGTAGGAGATGGTATTGTGAAATGTGATGGTTCAATAGAGGAAAAACTAGAGAAGAGTCAGTAAAAAAGTATGATTTGTCTCCAGGATTCGCTGGGTCCTTTCAGGTCTCGTGCAATCTTTCATGGTGGATTGAGCTGCCCTCAATTGCCTTTAATTGCAATCTGTGTTCCTACCTGTACCGCTTTCCTATTTGCTTTCCCTATTTTCCCTTTTTTTGTAAAGTCTTGACTCTCTGTAGAAGTTTATCTTCAATAAGAAGATAACTCAAGGTATGGATTTTTGGGACAAGGACTTCTAGCAGTAGATCCATGACTGGGGTTCACTACAAGATTTAAAATAGAGCCATGGGGTGACTTCTCACTTCTTAACCTCTCTGCTTTCCTGACTGCTCCTTCAGCACTCATCCCACACTCCTTTCATCTCAGGAATAGTTTTTACTCAGACCTTTCCCATACTCTCTCTCTTGTTTCTTTTTCTAAGAGGACGTCCCTTGTTTCACTGCATAAAAGTTCCTATGCGGTTGGGTTTAGTCCTTCAGGGCAAGCTGACTCGTTAATTAAAACTACATGTTGCAGTATGGCCAGGATGCAAACTGTTTTTCTTATCTCAGAGACTGCCTCCTACAGTTCTGCTCATTGCAGTTACACTATTAAACTTCGCACAGCTACAGAACATGTTTCAATTTCCCTTTTGAAATTAGAGTGTTTTTAATATAAGAAGTATGATGAAGTCAGTGAAACGCTGCTACTGCCAGACTGCTGGAAAATATTCTCTCCTTCTCTGTGTGCGTCACCTTGCAGCTTACCCATGTGCTTGGTCTGTTCTTATGCAGTGCAGCATGTCCAACGGGTATGTTGGGGGTTTTTTTGTTAGTCTGAATATCAGAATAAACAGTCGTTGTATGTACACTCTCCTACCCTGGCTTATTTTCAGTTTCCATACAGTAGATGTATCTAAACAGAAGTGTTTATGTATATACAAAACCTTGTAACAGAGAACTTCAGAAATTTACAGTCTTTACTGCAGAGCAATTAATCTGCAATCCACGTTATTTTTTTTTTTGATATTAGAAACGTTATTCTGAAGTCCTTGATTGAAATCTGTCTCTCTTTCCCTCTCCTTGCCTGTTAAAATCTGGACTTGGAGAGTATAAATGCTCTTTTGTGTTAGAGATAGCTGTGTCCCTGCCAATGCTGAATTCTGGCTTTTTTTTTTTTTTCTTCTTGCTCCACCTCTCTTCAAAACCACTTCAGTTCGGGGTTGTTTGTTTTTTTTTTTTGTTAAGTATATTGGTTTAGGATGTCTCTCCCTGCCTGCTTGAATGACTTGAAGTGATTATTTTGTAAAAGAACTAAAGCTGCAAAATGCAGAAAGCCTTCAAAATACAGCAATCTGCTTCCTAATACCTCCTCTCTGAGTGGTTTCCGAGTATGAGAGCTACGTTGGGGAGTTCACTTAAAACCTTAGCTTGCCCAGCTTTCTTGAAAACCCAGGTAAGGTCGTGTCGACAACGTCTGGATATTTCCATTCTCTCTGCTTCGCCGCTCCTCTCTGCTGTCTGGCATGGCCACGGTGACTTTATAAGCGTTGTGCAAACCCCAGCTGTTCATCTTTCTCTCTTTTGCTTGGAAAGCACTGCCCTAAATATTCCTTATCTCCCACCGAACTGAGAGTGTAGCCTTTAGAAAAGGACATTAGTGGATGTTGTTAGGGTTGATGTTTTTCTGTAGTCATGTAAATGTAATATGATCTTCTCCCCCCCCATTTTTTCTGTATTCTTAATCTTTGTTGTAAGTTTGCTTTGTTATTCAGTCAAAATATATCTCAGGTTAGAAAAGAGCTGTAGAATACAAATAATCAGCTATACAATATTGCAATAAGAAGTAAGGAAATTCAATGCAGAAACTTGCAGAGGACTTCTTTTCATGGGTTTCAATCCAGACAAAAGTCATCTGACTCAGAGGTGAAACTTCAGTTTTGGAGCTGACAAGTAGTTAATGGTGAGAATTTGAAACTCTCTTTGATACTTGTGTAAATGTCAGCAGTTTTTAACAGCGTTTAAACTAGCATGTATTTACCTGGAGCAGATTCCAGTAAGTGAGTCCCTCTCCTGAATGCACAGGGGGTGAAAATTAGAGTTGCTAATAGAGCTAACTTCAACCCCTTTTTAATGGCTGTAAGCTTTCTGCTCCATTACAGCTTACTGTTGACAGTGTTTTCTACCACTCCCTAAATATAAACTTGTGTTCTTACCTTGTTTTATACTATTGTTTTCATTAACATTCTGTCCCATTTGATTTTAGATTTTTTTTCACCCAGATTCAGAGCCCTGACTACAAAGCCTTTTGCACTGATCTCTACTTTCTGAGTATATGTAAGACGCCTAGGAGCTGATTAAGGAAGAAACACAGTTTGTAATTGTATCATTAACTGGCAATTGCCTCCTCTCTTTCCCTCGTGTTGGTTGAAGTATTTTAATTTGAATGCGCTTAAACGTTAATTATGTACCAAATGCTTCAAGGAACAAAAAGAGGCGAATGGATTTTTCAGCCTCTTGCATACAAAAAAAAGATACCATTTGCAAGATCTCGCTAGATATTCACTATATATTGTTTGCTTGGCAATTCATTGTCACGTTGGGCTTCCAAAAAGTGCCACTGTGACTACGTAGCATCGTTGCACGTGCTGCTTGGTGGAGCGCCGCAACGGCATCAGACAGCTTACACTGTTTGAAGACTGGAAGTATTTGATAACCGGTTGGAAATTTTCAAGTCACTTAAGTTGTTGCCTTCCACTCTGATTTCATAAAGGCTGTAGTGGAAAAATTGCCTCTGCTGTCTACGTTTTTTAGTTTCTCAAACTTCTGCATGGGCTGTTGGAAGTTTTTTTCTGGGTTCCTGCAGTTGATTTATTTCAGGACTGTGGGTCTATGTAGTCTCTTCTAAAGCTTTATTCCTTTCTACACAGAAAGTTAATGCACCGTGGATAGCTTAATTCAGTCACATAATGTGTTGTCGTAATTATTCTAGATATTTCAAAAGAGGCTGTTTACCGTGATAGGAAAATATTTGTGAACCCACTGAAAATGTTGAGTTGCTGTCTAGTTCATCTGCTGAAATTGTGAATGGTGAACGGAAAGATGGAAACAATTCATCTCTCTTAAATTGATTGCTGCTTTCCGAGGAGCTGCCAAAAGTTCAAGCGCTGAAACTGTAATAAATGGGAGACCTGGAAATTGAGGACAACCTCAAATGTGCCGTAATTAAATCAGCCTTTTGTTTGTAGCGCTTTCTTTCAGTGATGGACCGGGTGACTGTCACTAACTTGTGTATGTACAGTCGCACATCCATGGGTTACACAGCGTGCCTGCTGCTGTGTGTACAGAAACCACAGTGTGCGCTGTCCCAGGGAATGAAATGTAAACTGTTAAGCGCAAACCTCTTGGATGAGGTACTCTTTAATGAACTACCTTCCTTTGGGGCCCTCCTGTCAGTGCCTTATGTTGCTTTTGGTAACTTACCGTTGGCGCAGACGTTGCCAGGATGACTGCATCCAAGTATTGAAGCAAAATACACATTTTAGCGCTCCAGTTACGAGCTGCACTGCTGCGATTGAATAAGATTTCAAATAGATGTGGGAGTACGATTCTGCTCTGAATAAAGCTTTCAGAAATGACACTTTCTTGGATTCGAGTGCTTTGTATATTAGACCTGTGACTGCTAATTTTGATACGTTTTTATGACCTTTTCTTTTTTCCTTAGTTGTTAGTCTAAGGAAACAGCCTGAGCTCTGTTTATGCCCATGCATCAAAAGATTTCTGCTCTGCCTCTCATTGCAACCGAAGGGTTTGCTCTAGGATAGTATTATTTTCACTAATGGCTTCCTTTGACCTGTAAAACAGTTCCCACTGGTTTACAATGGTATGCTGAAATGGAGGTAGGAATGTAAGGGAGCAGATTCTCTTCACATCTATTTGGCTTTGCAGAGCTGACAATAACACTGTAAATGTGTCTTTTTCTTAAGCCAGTAGATATTTCCTGTGTTAGTATGTAGGCAAAGTTCGCATGGAGTCATATGCTGCTGGTGTCAGCTGGTTTTCAGAGTAGAGATGAATTATAAACTAGACTGCGATTCCTTTAAGGAATGGCTTTCTGGCTGACTAAAGCAGGCTCATTTTTTCTTATGCTGAATGTGGCTATTTAAGTGGGAAATAGTAGCCAATATTTTATAAAGTGCCAGGAATTACACTCCTAAAAAGTCTTCACTGTCCTCAGACAAAGCTCTTACCCTGATCTTTATCGTCATTATTTTAATGTTTCATGGTTCTTGTGTCCAGCAGTGTGCAAATACTGAAATCTTCCCAAGTTCTCATTTTTCAAAGGAAATCTCCTTCATTAAAGTAGTTTTGGATTAAATTTCTTCTTCTGATACTCTTTCCCCATCCTGCTATTTTTATTGGCAATGTTACCCATAAAACAGGTGGTCTCCATTAGCATGAATCTTAACACCATTTTCAGTTAAGCTTTAATTTTACTTGCCATTCGGCGTTTAACGTGGTTCGGGAAGCATTTGTTTTGTTGCAGAGCTAAGTGATGGATGACGCTTCACTGCAGCCAAGGAAATCTTTGGGGTACCCGTAGCTCCTGCCGGGTGAGGAAGACAGTACCCCTCGGCTTAAAAACGGAGCTGGAGGAACGTCTGATCCCACGCTTCCACCTGCCTTTTATTTTAGGTTTTTGACTTCTTTAAGGTGACATGAATATCACCAGCAGTGATGCTCTCTAGAGTTACCTCTTTGAGGTTTACAGCCTAACTAAAAGGCTTTGATAATGCATGTAATAAGATAGAGCGAAGAAACCGTACTGCAGTTAAAAAGCAGGGTCTGTAACTGACTCTAATACCCTGATTTGTCTCTGGAGGAAACATTAGGCATTTGATACAGGGCGTAAATATCCCTGAGGACTGGACGTGGCCCATGGAGGTTTGAGTCTTTCTCTAAATTAATGTCGTTCTGTAATCAAAAGCCCCAGGCTAATCAAATGAAAGCTCTCAGTAAGGGTAAAGGGAAAGAAAAAAAGCCTTTGTTGTTGGTTAAGGAGAATAAAACACATATAGATAGGTAGTGATTGCTTTGATAAAATAATTATGTAGCCTTGAAACCGTACTGAGGATGGTGATCTTGATGGCTTTCCTGCCAGGTCCTCAGTGTGCCTCATGCACCTTTAATTAAGAATAGATGTAAGTGCGGAGATATAATCATCCTTAGCTCTCCGGGACCGTTCAGTTCCAAAAATTTTCTTTTTCTTTTGCTTCTGAAAGCACTGGAATGCTAGAGTTGTTTGCTAATGATGTCCCTTGCCTTTATTTAGATATAACTGCAGGTGCTTTTGAGCCTCTTCCACTGCATCTCTCTTGCTGTGGTAAGAGGCTTGCTTTAAACCGAACAATGAAACGTAAATCAATTTGTTAATCTGATGAAATTTGCTGTTGAATGTAATTACTTTTGGAGACATGCAATTACATGCTGATTTTTCAGAATAGGCAAACTGACATCTTCTGCTGGGGACGGAAAGATTTAAAACAGAACAGTTAAATGATACTTTAAAACGTGAAACAGCTGCTTCCTTTTTATCTGCTCCTGCCTTCTTATTTTTGGCATAAACCGATGACATTTTTCTCCTTTTAGAAATTGTTCTTTTGCATAGTTAGTAGTATTTTTGTTAGCAGCTTCTTAAATCCTTAAAAACTGGGGTTTCTCTCAAAGGCAGTTAACCCTTGCTAGGATGTGTTGCAACTTCAGTACCTTTTTACTGGAGGTGGAGGCTTCAGCAACCTTGAAAATTGCTCACGCTAAATTTTCCCCAAGTGCTGTATTGTTGCATGGGATTTTTATCCTTTTACCCAACCATGGAAATCTTGGGGGTTTATATCTACAACTTGAGCTGTACTTGGGATGAATGATCGTAACTCACGTGTCTTTGTTTGCAAGGTTTATTGTAATATCTTCATGTAGCATTGGAAGTCTGCTCGTGTGGTTGTTGCAAAACTTCAGCTGCATAAATAGCAAAAGTTATAGGAGAACAGAGAGACATAGACTGAGATTCAGGTTTAATAATACCAGGAGGATTTCTTAGGATGAAGGGTTTTTTTGGCTATAAGAGTAAGATATGTATGGATTGTCTCACTTTTAAGGAAGCTGGTCTTTTTTTTCCTTTGAAGATGCAGGGCTGGAAAGCATAATGTCAAAAAAAAAAAAGGCAGAATAAATTTCCAATGGAAGCAAAGTCCGCATTAGGCAATTAATTTCTCCTGGATGAGGCCCAGGGTGATGATGTGCTGGTTGATTGTAGTTGCTGTACTTCTGTGCTGAATAGGTCTTGAAAATACAGTATGCCACTGCTGAATGTAAATGTAAACCTCAAGTTCAAATATATTTCAGAAAACGAGCGATGTGGGCCATTGCTGGGAAGCTTTTACAGCTACCAAAAGAGCTAGATATATTTCCCTATACGAAAGCTTATTTAAAGAGTCAAAGAATAGTAAGCAGAGTTAATGAAGAGGAGAAAAGTGCACTGCCAATAAAATATAAGAAGCCAGCATACTCAAATGCAACAGTAGATATAGCCTGGCTAAACCATGGGGGAAAAATATATCCTGTACTAACACAGGGTGACAAAACCAAAAAGCCTCTGGCTTGTTTAGCTAACAGACATGAAGACAGAGCCACCGGCACTCAAATAACAGCTCTCAGATGGCTCTGCGGGTCTGCTTTTGTTAAAAACAAACCATTCCTGGAATGTCGCTAAAACTTCTTTTTCTCTCCCTTAGTTTCCTGACTTCATATTATTAAGTTTTTTTCTACCATATTGGCAAATCTTGCTCACAGCAGTGTTGGCAAGCAGCGTGGGGAGTTGGGGTCAGGGCGGTGTAGTACTATCCCAGCCCTGTGTAATAATAATTTCTGGGGCGATGGGGTTTTTGTTGGGTTTTTTCTAAATCAGTTTCTTTTTTCTTTTTTTCTTTTCGTTTTTTTTCCTTAATTACAAGCGTCATGTATAGTTATTTCTTAAAACAGTCTGGTTTGCGTGCAAGACTAGCACCGTTCTGGTTCCTACACCTGGACCCAAAGCATCTTTAAATTACGTGAATGTTTTGACCACGGGGATTGAAATAAATCATGATAGCTTGATTTGTCAGTTCAGTTTTTTACTGGGAAGTTCTTAATGACAAAATGGTGAAATACATGTTCTAGAAAGCCTTTAGTGATAGATAGTAACTACCTGTCCTTTTTTAATGCTAATATACGAGCTTATGTATAGGTTGCTCATTTTTCCCTCTCCAGCAGTGTTATTTTTTCATGTTAAGATTTCTTTAACACAAAATCATAGCCGAGGCTCTCAACAAATAAAACCTTGATGAGTAAAACAGCCCAGCCTATGATCTCTGACTTTGCAGTTTTCAAAACTGTTATTGATACTGCGTAACAAGGCAGCCCTTTGATCAGCCCTTACATGAGCTCGCATAGGCTGTGTTCCACAGCATAAAGTTTCCTTCCAAAGTACTTGATGGTTTTCCTCTGTTTTTATGTTGGAAACACAGATCAGGCTGCCAGTTCTCCAGCTCATGGGTGTGCAGTGGAGAAAAATACATTTGTTAAAGCTCCCAGCATTTTATTTCATAACGATGCGAGTGCATCATTTAAAAAATCCTAAAATGGGTTGAACTTTCAATTATTGCGTGAATCTTTGGTGGTTCTATCTTCTTTTTTTCTCCCTGCAAATAGTTAGTTTGCTGAAAGCGAGTTTGGTGGTTTTGTTTTCATTACTGCCACTTCCCGCAGTAATGTGGCACTAGGTTTGAAACGGTGTGTGGCTTCGGTATTGTGTGATAATGTGAGAAATGTTGTGACTAAAAGGTATTTTTATTTGTTTATTTATTTAAATGTATACTTATTTTACTTCGAGCTGTATACATATAATTTATATCTATGTAATATAAAGATATATATACTTACTTTACTACTTTATTTTATTAAGGATGTAAAATCCTTAGAATTTCTGTGGAGACTTCTGAGGCTGGCATATTGCAAACCTTTTGTGATACAGATTTAAATCTTTCATCTCATATGATCCTCAGAAATCACGGCTTCCTCAGAGGGAGAAGACAGAGTTTTTTCTCCACTAATACCACTGCAACACCGAGCTCTCTCTTGCATATATTTCCAGTGTTTTGTCTGGTCAGAAATGATGCAAGACATAAGGTTTTGCCCATTTCCATCTGTCAGCTATTTTGCAGCCTAAAAAAAAAAAATTGCTAATATGTATTTAGCTGCTTTACTCTTCTTCCTATTCTTGAGTCCCTCTTGTGTACTTACATTGCAAGCTCTTTAGGAAAACAACTTTTATTCCTTTTAAGCTTTTGGCACACAAGTGGTTGTAGACTGTAAAGCTCATCTTCTTGCTGGACTTTCAGGGTCTGAGAGTGTGTTTGAGCTATTGTGTGCTAAAGTTTTAATTTTTTCCATGTTGAAACTCTCCATAAATAGTTGGTATGCTGACGAACGTAACTTATCCTGCATGCAGGTGGTGTCAGAGCTCTGCTCGGCACGAAGCCAAGGAACGGGATCCTTCACAAATGCATCTGCACAGCACCATCTGATACTGGAGGGAGGTACTTGAGGATTTGCAACTGGGAAGAGCAGAGTGGTTTAATGCTAGCGGCTCGCTTTCTGTGTCTAGTTTTGGCATTTTTATTTTTAACAACTTTTTTCACAGTAGCTCAAAACTGCTTTGTCTCCAGAATAATTGTTGCAGTCGCGTATAAATCCGAATCCATTTAAAATAAGGAATACATCAGCGTTTTTCTCTTAAAAGACTCATACAGTGGCAAGAAAGCTCACTCTGTAACCAAAATGCTATTCTCAGCTCCAGATTATAACCTCTTTTCTTCTTTCTGTGGCATGAGCAAACTGCTTTGCACTTCGTGAGCGAGCCGAGCTTTGCTGCTGGGACTTGTCTCGGGGTGTGCGGCTCGGCTAGCGGTACCCGCTTCCCCTGCAAGCCGCCTGCCAACTGTCAGGCGTTCAGGCTAACACGTAACTGCCGTATCCCTGCTGCCAAGTTCAAGATAACTCGAAACAGCTTTGCAGCACAAAAACATCTGAGGTCCAGTACAAGGGTTGATATTTTATATAGGTTTTCAAGAAGTCTCCTATTTTTTAACTTGTCGCTTTTAAACTGAGCAGTGGAAAATGTGCATTTTTTTTTTTAATGAGGGATTTTATTGCATTGTTTTTCTCAGCTGAATTCCTCTTAAAGGAGTGAATTCCTTACCTGCATTTCATTTAATAAGCAAGACCTTTTAGCAAAGAGGGTTTTTTTCCTCTAGTTAAACATTTAAAGCAGAAATGGCATGAAGTTTTTGTGCTGTGCTTGAGAAGGTACTGTTGCTTAGAGGTTGTAGAATTAAAACAGGCAACATATAGGATTGCTCCAAGAATCCCTTTTCAGGTGACTTCTACCAAACCTGTAGGTCAGTCTTCAAGGTTAGGTGTGGACAAGAGTTTGTAAGCAACAAGAAATCCCATCTTGGACAAAAAGAAGCACTTTGGAAGTGATTTGTTTGGGGGCAGAAGCAATGCGACAACATTTCTTTTCTATACTTTTTTTTTAATACCCTTTTCCTTTTGAATTCCAAGCATACAATGTGCATTCAAAGGTATTCAGCTGGACACCTTACCAATACCTAGATTTTGAGAGGCCAACGGTGAGTAAAGATTTTTGTCTGCAAGCAGTATGCGAGGTTGGGAGAGTCTTGACCATCCGGTTCTGTTTCCAAACCCTTAATATTGTTTAAAGGAGTTTCTTTTCTATAACTGAAGTCTGTGGTGCTGTTTACTGCTAGAAGTGATTAATGTTGTTAGTTTTTATCTCCAGCTGATGATAGTAATTTGCCTGAACTTAATTGCTGTTATCATGAAATACACTATTTTTAACTTTAGTCTTAAGAGTTAGTTATTATGTAAAAGTTCACCAGAATTCAACAACAAGTTGAAACAACTGAACAACCAGTTCAGTTGTTTGCAAGAACCCAAACAAGGCAGAATTATTTGTGTGCTGTGCTCTCTGCTTTGGGGAGGGTCCGTACCTGAAGCTTGGGAGAGTTGAAGTGCACCTTAGAGGTCTTCTTCCCATGGAAATCCACCTTATTGAGTTTTTAATTACGACTTGGCCCTCCCGGCTTGTTGGATCTACTCCTCATCCTCCTGAATGCTGCCTCTGCACTGAATGTTCTCTCAAACTTTACAAAGCCAACAGGGATTTTTGCTGAAGTTATTTTAGAAGTTGCTACCTGAGTTTGCAGTTTCACCCCGGCTGCTGTGCCTGCGGAGTCACCCACGAGCATGCAAGGACGGCCTCGTTGCTGCAATGTAAAACACAGTTGCACTTTGCATTTCTGGGGCAGAATTATAGGTGTGAATTCCTTCTCTAACCCTTCTTGGAGGCTCCTTAACTCCTGGTTAAGAAGACTTGGGGCAGCACCCATTGCAGCAAGGTTTATCAGAAATCATCTTTCACCATCCATTAATGCCAGCCACAAGCATGCCGCTGTAGTTCACAGCAGGCACAGAGCAGGAGCTCTCAGGAAGGAGCATCCAGCAACTGACCCCAAACTCCAGCGTCAAAAGAGTTTTCAAGGCTGTGAATTCTTGCCTGTATTTTCCTACAGCCTGACAGCACCACCAGTGCCTGCACAACCCACGATGTTCACCACCACCACAGCCCTACCTTTGCTGTTACTTCAGCTACTCCCTCTTCCTGCCATAGCTCTGAAAGCAAGAGCTGGGGCCGATTTATTTTGGTTTGTATTTATTTTTATTTTTGTATGTATTTTTTTTTTCTCTCCTGCAAAATTGCTACAATAGCCTCGAGTTACCTTACCACTCTTCTCTTGCATGACCATTGCCACCTTCAGTGTGCGGACAGGATAGAGAGTGGATGCAGCAGAGGTCTATGGGAACGGCTGATCTTTAGTTTTAAGGTATTTGCCTGACATTCAGAAGAGCTGAGGTTTTTTTCTGGCCCTGCCTCAGGTTTCTTGTGGCATTTGGTAGTGCGTTACTGTAATGAGCAGGTGCGCGGGGTCTGATCTGAGATTGCTGTTCCAATTACAGGACTTTCCAGAACATTGTTTGCTAGTGCACTTTAAATTTAGATGATCATCACTATTCAACACCTGGCTGTTTATTGAACAAATACGTTTGTCAGATTTGTGTGGTAATTTTTCTGATGCAGAGGAATGGGGGACTAAATCTTAAGCACTCTTTTTAATTTAGAGGCAGCTATGCCCATGTTTGCTCTGCACAGCAATCTGAGAGCTCGCATGGGGTGACAAAGCATATATAATTGGCATTTCTGAGCCAACTGCTGACTGCAGCCAATTAGCTGAAAAGTGACAATTTGTGACTACTGCAGTAAGGCGGCACAGTATTGGAATATAAATCGATTTCCATCTCGGTGTAAGTTCAGAAGTGAACTTGGTTTTATATTTGCACAGTATCAAGTGTTTGTGCCATAAAGCTCAATGGCTTAGTTAGTATTGCAGCAAGTGAGGAGTAAGTCATTTATCTCTTTCATTGGTCCTCCACACAGGAGCAATGTGGCTCGTAGTAGTAGGTGTGAAAATCAAATTTTAGTGGAGATTTTATTTTTGCCTGTTGTAGAATGTAAATCTGAGCACGTGAACCTCCTCAGCTGCACCAAGTTGGCCAGAAGTTTTTCTTCTACAAAATATAAAGCAGCAGTCTGTTGAATGGGCTTGGATGCAAATTGGGTTTTGAGCTTCTGATGAGCAATGAGTAATTCTTGTAATGCAAGCAGGAACAGATCAATCTGGACTTATGTCTGGGACTTCTCTGCTTTCTGTGATCCACCTCTCCTGGGCCTTTAGCTGTCAGATCAGCTGGTGGTGCAGCTGTGGATGGTTATCCCCTACTCAAATTTGTCAGCTTATATTGAGTGTCATAGCTCCTCCTTCTGATGTTCACAGCTACACCATCAGGTGTATTACAAACCCTGGGATCTCCCACTTCCGAATCACATTCCACTTTAACTCGTTGTGTGTCAGAGTTTTTCAAGTTACAATTAATTGCTCTAAGACCCTTCCTTCTCTCAGACTTAGGGTTTAACTTTTCTGTGTAGAGAATCTTTCCCTGTGGAACGAGTTGTTCTTGCAGCTTTTGAAGACTTACAGGGGTCAAGTTAGCTTAAATTTTCTTCCTAACCTCAAAATTTGGGGTGTGGTTTTGCTGTTCATTTAAAAGAGATCCACGGTGCCTCTAAAATGGGAATGTCCTGCTGCCTCTGTGGTGTGGCACCACACTGCCCATTGGGGCAGTGACTGTGCCCACGGTATGAATCCACCTGAAAGCTGGCTCAGCAAAGGTGAGTTTTCAGCTGCAGTGGGTTCTATGATCTGGTTTACTGTACAGCTGCAAATACACTGTGTACACTCCTGCTGGGTAATGGGAAATGTGGGAACAAGTGGTTAAAGGGAGGCTGTGGCTGCACAGTTGGGCACCAGCAGCGCTTATGGAAGGGTTAAAATGTTGGTGTAGTCATGGTCTATAACAAGCTTTGCTTCGTTCCCTTAGAGGTGCAAATATTTTTTGTTTTTTTTCAGTGTAGGTGTCTTGTTCTGCACTTAACTGAACGTTAACTCTGCACAGAGGCAAGGAGTTGTAATGCTTCTCTTCCCTTTTGGAGATTCAACATCCACGTTTCACTGTTAAATATCTCCATTCACTGAAATTTGTATTGCATTATCCATTTGTTAAATTGCCAAACTGTACTTGAGACATCTGAATGCAAATAGTTTGGGTCTTGACTGAGACAGGGCATATTGCTAATCAACCCTTTTCCAGGTGAAGATGGACCAAGGGCAGATGATCCCCTTGCATCCGAAAAGAAACTGTCTTTTAGGATACTGTGACACAAGGCTCCCAAAAAAAAGCTGGTGTATGTTCTCCTTCTTGAGCACCACCAATTAGAACAGGGTTTGTTAGGTTGTTTTAAGACGATCATGGTTTCTCTCGGCAATTGGTCATCCTACTGCATTTGCGCAAGGAAGTAAAGAGCGAGCAGATGTGAATGAGCTTATTCTTTCCAGGTGTGATACAAAATGTTAACACAGAGGACAGGTAGTCTTGACTTAGCCTGCTCTTGTGTACTTTGTGGTTTACTCCATGGCCTGATCTGAAAGGTAGAAATAATTATAATAATGAAGCATTCCCTCTGTACCTGCATCCTAATGTTGGGACATGTTGGTCAGGTCTCTGACGGGATTTAGTTGCCTTTCAAGGCTCCTACAGCCTGAATTTATTGATTCATCTTAGTCAAGTTTGTGGATTTGTATTTTGGGGTGGGGAGAACAGGGATGCAGGCTGTTCAACCTGCTTATCAGGCTTACAGAGAGAGCTTTTCCTATGTTTTGCCACTCTGGATCAAACTTACAAGAATTAAGGTCCACTTTTAAGCTTATCACCACATCAAAGAGTTTTGCAAGAGAGGCAAAATGGTTCTTGTAAGCTCGAATCTCGGCTTTGAGTTTCTTCTTCCGTTCAGTGAAGTTCTTCCATCATTTTCATTGAATCATCTAAGCTTTTAACACTGGGGCATGCTGACCCAGTTTCCAGTCTCTCTATGCTTCTTGACCCTGAAAGCAGATTTAATAAATCAGTAGCCACTTCCTTTTTGTTGCTCAACATCTGGTCCAATGTCTGTGTGCCTTACCACAAACAGCTGCATGCGGTCCAGCAGAGTGGTGTGATAGTCAGTGCCTAAGCATGGGCACGTAGTGTCAAGAGGATGGCAGATAGGACATAGGACCTAGCAGAGGCCCATGCCCTTCTGGAGCAGCAGCTGGAGGCCAGGTGAGATGTCTTAGGGCCAGATGAATGGCAATAGGTTACCCCTACCTAGGCAATGAATGGAGCTTCTAGTGCATCCGTGAAGTCAAGGGCAAGGAAGCACTGTGGAAATTTAAACCATCTAAATGTAAGGGTCTACAAATAGATGTCTTCACGGGCCTTAGGTGTTTAAGGTCCCATTGTAGATGGAGACTTAGATCTGGAAGTGTTCAGGTAGTCCTGTAATAGACACCTGCATTGGCCAACTGAATCACAGATGATGTTTCCATTGAGTGTAAAAGGATGATAGGCACATACCTCTGTATTGCTGTATTTAGATGTCTTGATCTGTGTCTGAATCCCATAAATCTCATCTGCAGAGGTGAACAGATGCTTCCTTCTGAAAAGTTGTCCTGGAAGCTAACATTGCTGAGATAATTTGAGAGCCACCTGCCCAAAAAGGGTCATCTTGCCCTGCTCCTCCCTTGGATTGCTGCTGAGTTTACCTCACCCATCAGCGAGCTGGGTCAGCTCAAAAATACCAGCAAAAAGCCCTGCATTCCTATGGTTAGCTCTCTCCTGGCTTAACAACTTGCCTTGGCTCGCTAAAGATGTTCACATGTGGCAGAGCCGGGACCACCTTTTAGGTGGTGGAACTGGATTGTTAAATTGGCTCGTTTTTTCCCGAAACCTCACCACCGGGGCTGTTGGAGTTGGCTCGCTGCTCCTGTTGAGTGGAGAGCACCAAGAACAATATGCGTTTTGTGCCATGTGTTTCACTAGGGCACATTGTATTTGTGTTTAGAGGAGAACTGCAACTGGGAATGATGTTTCTCTTGAGCAGAAGAGCACTCTTTCCCCTCATCGCTGTCACAGAGGGCAAAATGAATGTTTTGATGACTTTGGCATCCCACAAGAATACTTAAAAACGATTTGTTTTTCAGCAGGTCCTTTGACAGAAGCGCGGGCATTCAGCATTCAGGCCACGGCATCCTGTTACTGTTGTCTGTATTCTCCAAGGTCAGATTGAATCCTTGCCTCTAACCATAAAAAAAAAAAGAAGAGAAAGTGGAAGCGCTGAGGAAGAAATAGAAGAAGTAGTACATAAATGTCATCTGCAGCTTGTTTGGCTGTTGGCTTTATCTCTTTGGAAGCCCTTGGAGCTCCCAGCCTTTCGGTCTTACATGCTGCTTTTTTGTTCGTTAACTTTGGCGCTGGGACTATATTTAAATAAAAAACGAAGCAGCCTGAAATCTCTGCATTTCCGTGGTTTTCAGTGCTGTGTGGTCCCGTAGACTTTCAAAACACGAGTGCTGTAGCGTTCTCCCACCTGCTAGGTGAAGTTAATGGATCTAGCAGTAGGGACCCTTTTGATATCTTCGGAATTCACAGCAAGCACCAAACTCTAGTAGCCGGCTTCACGTTGTGCCTTCTCTGTTGTACTTCTCCGGTTTCATAAGTTAATTAGACTTTTATTTTTCTCTCCTTTACAATTCTATTCTAGGAGTGTGTCCTGTTCAAAATATCATTTCCAATTTCACTTTTTCTCGTCGCTAATATGAAGTAGGGTTGAAAAGGAAGGCAGCACTGATGTGAATTGAGTCACTTTATGCAATAATGGAGAAAGGCAAAAATACGGCATGTAAATAATCCGGAATTGTTAGCAGGGAAGGAAAAGTTATAGAAACAATGTTTTCTGTGTTTGTTCGTGTTTTCTCAAGCATTTAGATACCCAAAATGCTCCAAATTCTGTTATGAAAATGCCATACTTGAAATGTTCTTCAGTACATCAGCAGTTCTTCAGTTAATAAGTTTAGATTAGGAGTACTAATGTTATCTGTAGTATTAGAAATTATTTGGGTTTGGAGAGAGATTTGCCTCATCCCCATTGTGGCTAATAGTTTGGCTCCCGTTTCTCTAAAATAACAGTAATGTCCAGCACAAGTGGAAGGAGTTATGATGTGATGATTTATCTGTCATTCTGTTTATTACAGGTAAGTGAGAGGAATTATTCAAATTTGTTTCTTTCCATATTTAACAAAAAAAATATTTCTACGGAATTTGTCATTGGTTTGATGATACTAATTTTTCTTAGTGGTATGTGAAATTCAAGTACTTCTTAATGAGTTCAAAGCACTTGTAAATCAAAAGAATGGAGACTTCAGTAAGTTTAGATATGGTTGCACTTACAGACTTCAGGTGAACTTGTTTCAAAATACAAAGTCGACTAAGAGTCAGCTGGACCCATTTTTGCACAAAATTATTCTCTTGAAATTATTCTCAAGTTTCTTTTTTCTTGGAGCACAAACTTGGGTACTACTGCAAACCAATACCTGGTATGTAATCGTCCCAATTTGTTTGTCAAAATTTATATCAGTCAAAATTTATAACAGGCTGTAGTTTGACTCCAGAAGTGTTTTGAGTTTGAAATACCAACTGTTACTGAAATGTCAGTTGGGTTCAAATTGCTTTTCCTTTACACAAAATATTTTGTGGCCAAGTACTTTGCCATTAACTCCTTTGAAATGTGTGTGTACTGATTTCCAAACTAGTGCACATCTTAGATGTCGTTGGGTGGTTAGAGGTAGCCAAATTTTCTTCTTGGCTTAATATTTTTATGCTAATCAAATGATAGAGAAAGTAAAGCTCTTAATTATACATTTTTATCAGTCCATATAGCCAGCTATTCTTATTCATCTGGAAAGCAGCCACATTGTTTTGATACTTCGAATGATGTGGCATTAGAAAAAGCGTGATAGGCTGGTATGCTTTTTCAGGTACCTCTTCAGATCAGATAAACACAAGCTTTATGATATTCTCTGGAATTAACGTAATTAATTTTCTGATCTGTTTTGATCTTAGCCACTTACGGATACTGCGTTATTCCTAAGAACATAGTATAAAGCATCTTTGAAGGACACGCAATTTGATTTTGTAGCTAAGCTGAAGTTCTGCTCAGTACCTGGAGGAGGCTCTCCCAGTCCCCAGCGCGAGATACACGGTGTTTTCCTGCAGTTACACTGCTTATTCCTTTGGTACAGAATTAGTTTTTTTGAGAATGGATAAATGAATCTTCTACTGTCATTTAAACTTAATTAAAAATCCATACCGCTAAGAAATTTGTGCCATATTTTCGCTATATTCAGAATGAACGGGCTACTTCTAACAGCTATTTCTAACCAAACTTTCTCTGTAACTGAATTAATTAAGTCCTAAGAACAGATTATATTAGGGGAAATTAAGCTCTAAGTAA
The DNA here is from genome assembly GCA_013389945.1 of Fregata magnificens. Lineage (NCBI taxonomy): Eukaryota > Metazoa > Chordata > Aves > Suliformes > Fregatidae > Fregata > Fregata magnificens. Next base: position 190,196 of record WAAD01009142.1, read on the forward strand.
GCAAACCATTAACAATTATGATACTAAATTGCCTGTGACACAGATTGGTCAGGTTTAATAGCGTAAAGTGTTTTCGGCTTGTGAGAAGTAAATTGCAGAAACCAACCTAGGCTGCTTTTTTAATCTGTGTATGAAGCAGATGCTCAGTTGGTCTTTGCAAGAGAAGAGCTCCAACAGGTGGGCAAGAGAACCACCACTGGTAAAGCATTTCTAGTGCTTCTGTGTGAAACCCAGATTTTCCTTCTTTGTTTTATTTCCTACACTTCTGTTACCAAAAAATGAGAAACCCTTCTCCTGTGACAGTTTGGAGATGAGTTTGCAGTCTCGTTAATCTTTTGTAGAATCTGTCCTTATTTAAAATTAGCAGATACTTGTTTCTTCTTCACATTCTAATTGGAGCAAGCTTTGGTTTCCATCACAGAAACTGGTCCTAATGATCGTCTGGAGAGAACTGACCCGTTGATGATTTCTGTGTGCTTTTAATTTTCTTTTTCTACAAAAGGATTTTTAAACATAAGCTGTTGATACATAATAAGGTCTTTGTTTTGAAATGCATCTTTTGTAGTGGGTCAGCATCATAGTCATTCTCAGACCATATTTCTATATACTGGATATATTACATGTTTGTATTTTGGGACGTGATATTTTAGTAAGAAAAATCTTTGCCTTAAAGAGCTGCCAGAATAATTTTGCGAATATAAAACCACCTCAGTTACCATGCACTGAGTTTTAAAATAAAAAGTGAGATCATGCTCACTCTCTTTTTCTCATCAGAAGGCTATTGGGAAGCACTTTATAAGGAAAAAATCGACAAGAAACTATGTGATTTCTTGTCTTTCGTAGGCAGTAATATTGAGGTCACAAGCATCTGGTCTGCAGGTTTCAAGTTAGCTTTCCAGCGAAACAGAAGTTATGCACTGTAAAGGAGCTTTCAACTTAAGAGCATTTCGATATATTCATAAGAAAATTATTTTGGTCAGCTTCTATACCAAGTTACAATGGATATTTAATGCAAATATGATAATAGAAGGTGTTCTTGAGCAACAGAAATCCAAGGAATAACTCCTTTTGCATATATTCATGATTTTTGGAATGTGACTATTGCTGGGAAGAGAGATCTGTATTTATGCTAATGTTACCATAACATGTAGGTCGTTAAGGAAAAAAACCAACAAATGACACCTTAAGTGAATTTAATATCCATGGAAAGCTTTTGTAACAGAAGTGCAGATTTCAGTTTAGTTTTGAAATAAATTCAGTTACTTCATGAAAGAGTTAATATCCTGTTGTCGTGCTGAGATTGATAGTCAGAGGAAATAGGAGGTACCTGGAAAGAACTTCTGATTCCTAATATTGCAGAAGCTGCCTTTCTCCTGGCTTGCCTCCCCTCTGCTTTGTTATTTTTAACCAGGCTCCCTAATCTTTCCTTTTGCCTCTAACCACCTCCCAGTTTCCTGTTCGCTTCTTCCCTCTGTTTTTTGTCCAAAATATTCGCTTGTTTTTCACTTTTCTTTGCAGAGTGTGTGGATTGCAGGAAAGTGAGTTAAGATGAATGCCATAGCTGTTTTTACAGTATCTATTATCTTCTGTGTTTCATGCCTTTTTGCTGCTCTTGGTGTAAGTTACTTATTCAAGGAGATTTTGGTGTAAGAATATTGTCTGACTAGGAGCATACATTTTGGAACTTTTTAATGTTGTACTTTGGGTTCCTGTGCATACAATAATTAAAAATGCTCTACTTTAGCTCTTTAAAACTTCTGTGTTCTCATTTTTTGAACTAGTGTTTTCTCCAAGGTAGTTCATGTGCACTGAAGACTATTCCTTGAACATTGCTGGGAGAGAGAGATGTTACTTGTTTAGGTTCAGGTTTTGGATATACGAGTTCAAAATAATGTGACGTTATAGTTTGTTTTCTTTTCGCTCAGAATATTTCGGTGCTTTTTCAACAGTGTTCAAAAATGTTAATTGACTTAAGTAAAGCTGTATTTCATTGTAATTTTTTGATCCCAGCAGCAATGCATCTTAAATATGAATTTTCTTTTCAGTAAGTAATAGAAAGCATTTGCTTTTCTTTTGCAGATTGCATTCTCACAACACAGCAACTTTATGGACCTGGTACAGTTCTTTGTGACATTTTTCAGGTACTTTTCATTTAAGACAGCTAAATATTTCTCCTTTGGTTTTTGGTTTTCAGTATAGCGTTTGGTTTTTTTGTTGTGTTGTTTTGGGTTTTTTTTAATTAAACATCCTGCTTACATCACAGCCTAGAAAATGGAAATCCCTACTATGTTTAAAGTATTTAATTAGGAAATATGTTAAGAAATTTGTCTGCCCATCTTTGTAGGTGCATGTTGTCCTGTGCATGCAGGGAAAGGGAGGTTAGAGGAGGGGGTGGAGGCTTTTTGAAATGGAGAAGTGACTTTTAAAGTGGTATAAAAGACATCTTTTGAGTTACCACATCATACAAGTAACGTACAACTTGAAGAAATTGCAGATATTCACACATCGTCAGACACAAATCATAAATTAAGGAAGTAATTTTACAAAGAGTTAAGCTTGGACTAATGTTAAACTCTTTATTTAGCACCTTTTGATTTTAAACTGAATTCTGAAAATATGTCAAGTTAAATACAAACATACTTTTCAACACAATTGAAGCCAAATACCCTTCTGTCCTTCATGAACTGCTTGGTAAAGTTAATTTCTTAGTGTGAAGCACACTGATGATTCCCTAGGAGTTGGAACCAACAGAAGCAATTTCAATACTTGTTTCCTCTTCCATCCTCCAAAGAAGTATAGCCCTAACAAGGAGGTTAAATGTCTCCTGAAGCATAGCAGGCCATCTCTTCAAGGTTTCAAAATATAATGTGTTAGCCTCTGTTTTAGGAACTGTTAATACTCCACAAATATAAACCAATACTTGATCAATAAGGAGAACTCCCTCAGGAGGGATATACGTGGAGTAAACGGTACTCCAGATCTTACAACCTGTTTTAAAGTAAGCAATATTATGCCCATTTTAAAAGGAGCAGTGGGAGTAATATCTTGCTTTAGATTCCACGCTAAATTTAATTAAAGCAAGGAGCTCCAGATGGGTCCTTCAGACAAGTGGTTTATACCTTTGTTTTTTTTTTTTTTTTTAAGTATGTAGCTTTTACAGAGTGGAATGTGCTTTAACACAATCCCAGGTAAACAGCAGGCTTGAACCACCACCTTGCTTCCATTGATATGGACTAAGTGTTTACTCCTGGATCAGTCTTAAGCATTTGTTCTGCTTGAATCCATTGCACTCAAGGTCTTCCCTAAAAATCTTTGTGGCAGGGTGATTACTTAGAGGGAGAACGAATAGGGAAGCAGTTGTCCCTTTTTAATGGCATAAGACCAATCCGCACTTTAAGAGCTATCCATTAGTTCTTTACAGACCCAGATCCACCTACATATGAGAGTTTGAAACTCTTCAATATGAGTGATTCCTTCAGTTCCATTATTGGGAGAGAATCACAGTTTGAAGCAGAAGATAGGTGCATTATGTATCTTAGTGATCGCATGCAGCTGAAAATACATGTCCAAAAGTTAGGCAGATTGAAGATAGTCAACAGTGATTTCCCTTCCCTCCCTCACTGCTGTCACATAGATCTCCTTGAGAAGTAATGTTGCAATATTATTTAACATCCTAACATGCCAGCAGAATAAGAATGTGTGTATTTGGGAGAAGACAGTTCATTGGTGTTTTCCAGCCAAGCATTTATAATGCATTAAAAATTTTTCGATTCTTTTAACTGTAACTGCTGCTAAGTTCCTCTCCCAGTATTTTATTTTACAGTCACTATAACTTGCTAAATAACCAGCATATTAGAACAGCATGATTCTTCTTTGCTGTTTGTAGGGGAAACTATTGAAACACTTGCATTTTTAGTGCTCTAGGGTACATTTCATAATTACAGTTGAATCCAAGTTAGACTATAAATAAGTGATATCTGATAGCCCCCTGTGATGCTAATGAGAGAAAGTTGGCTGAAAATTTGCACACTAAGTAGAGGCAATGAAAATGCTTTCTGCAAAGCCTAAAGACAGTCGGTAAAACTATCTTTGAGATACAGGCCACCTCTAAGTCGAAAACTGAGATAACGTCTCAATTCTTTGAGCGAAATGGACGCAAAAAGAGACTTTGTTCTGGAAAATGGATGTTTAGAATGACTTTCTCTTATCATGTTCAAGGATCTTGCCACGTTTTGCCATTCTGTGGGAAATTTTTGAAACTCTTCTGTGCTGGTGATGATGTAGCACATTTCCATCTTCTAGAAGTAACTCTTTCCACTTCGTTGTAACCTCATCCTAAACACACTCTTCGGCCGTGCTGCTGGAAGAAACAGCTGCGCCTTGGGCTGCATGGGGAACCATCCAGGGAACGGGGTTTAGATTCTCAGTTTCATTGCTGATATTTGTGATGATTTAGGTCAAGTAAGTCCCTCCAACGGGCACTGGAGTGCACGGTGGCTTGCCAAACTCCAGTGCTGCTTAATTCATGGAGTATCACAGGCACTGGCTGGACTGATTCGCTATGGGGCACACAGTGTTACAGGGAAGCCAGGAACCTGGCCATGCATTTAAACCACATCAGACCCTGTGGAGCAGGACAAAATGGGACTGCTGGATTTGATTTCCATTTCATTTAAGATCTGGGCTACTTTGGGTGAGAGGGGGTGTGCCTCACATTTAGAGGTGCTGTGAGACTCTTGGAGCTCCTTCTGGAGTCAGTGTTCAGCACAAAGTCAGGTGTGTGGCTGTATGTTACCATTATTTTATTTTGCAACACGTTAATGTTTTATTTTAAGCTAAGAAAATGTCAGTGGATAAAGGTTGGGTAGAACGATGAAGTTATGGGGTCTTTAATATTGCATTATAATTGGAGCCGCAGGAGAAATCATATTCTAACCGTTGTTAACCTTTGCAAAGCTAAATGAATTGCAAGCAAACTGTATTTTTTTCTGTTTCCTCCTCTGCTTTTCATAACATAGCTCAAACTATCTGCTGAAAGACAACAGCAAGATCTGTAAATTAAAGAGCTATTTTGGCAGTCTCTAGTAAACATTTTTATTAGTATCTGTGCTTCCTTGTCTTCCAAAAAATCTATGTATGCCACTACACCTATCTATAACATGTATTTCTCAGCAGTGTACTTTTGCATGCAGAAGATGTGAAAATATTTATTATTTTGAATCTTTGGCCTTCTAAACTCATATTGCTCACCAATGATCCTTTTTTATCTTTTATTTTAAAAAAAAAAAAAAAAAAGGTGCATCTGTATTTCTTCTGTGCTTCTCTGCTTTATTGGCCAGATCTGTAGAGATTTATAAGAGGAGTATTAAGAACAGTTTGAATGAAATAAGGATGTGTAAGCACCAGAAGAGACAGCAGAACAAGAGTTGAAATCATGGCTTGTATTCTAACTGATGACACAGTTGGCTGTAAAGCAGTCGAGGATCATGCTGGTAACCCTGCAACTTGTCAGGAGACCTCTTGCTCCAAAACTAGGAGGGTGGCAGCAAGGTGACAGCATGTCACCGCTGCCATTGCTTTTCCTAGTGTAGCAGCCCTTAGAAACTCAAAATGAGGAGATGGACCTATTGACCAGCAGACTTGCCTAAAAGATCAAAAGTGTGAAGTGAATAAAACTGAAGCCAAAGGGTCCTGCCAAAGAAGCTCTTGAGCCCTACAGGGTATAAAAGACCTATAAACCCTATGAACCAGGTTTGCTGTCTCCAGGAAAGAAGCCAGGAGACGTGGCGAGGACCTGACAGCCAGCATCACTTGTCTTCTGTGTGGGACACATGTGATGTTGGCCAGACCAGCTGGCCAATACATTTGTTATTTGTGGGAGTGAAAGTGTGAATGAGTATAATCGATTTTTCTCTGGGGTTTTGTTAAATATAATCACCTTCAGCCTGGAGAAGGCTCCGGGGAGACCTTATTGTGGCCTTTCAATACCTAAAGGGGGCTTATAAGAAAGATGGGGACAGACTTTTTAGCAGGGCCTGTAGTGACAGGACAAGGGTTAATGGTTTTAAGCTAAAAGGGGGTAGATTCAGACTAGATATAAGGAAGAAATTTTTTACAATGAGGGTGGGGAAACACTGGCAGAGGTTGCCCAGGGAGGCTGTAGATGCCCCATCCCTGGAAACATTCGAGGTCAGGTTGGACGGGGCTCTGAGCCACCTGATCTGGTTGCAGATGTCCCTGCTCATGGCAGGGGGTTTGGACTAGATGACCTTTAAAGGTCCCTTCCAATCCAAATTATTCTATGATTCTATTCTATTATCTCATCCTGAGCTTTGTTACATTGATTTACCATAGACCTCTGATGTCTTCTACTGCACTTCTCTTCTGTGTCCTCATGCGCACAGTTCACCCCATTTCTTGGCTGCTGTATGTCTCATCTTTCATATCTGCCCTTGAAACGTCCTTCTAGGGGTGTTCAACGCTGACTCTCTCTAGTCCCATCATAGTCTTACAATGATTATTAGAGAAGTGGGTGTATTTCACAAATGGAACAGAAGTTGCAAGTTTTGTGTTTTCATGGTGGCACATGAAGCCTCATGTGCCTCTAGTAAGGTCTGAATATCAAATAGTGTAATTTTACTTTGGTGCAAATAATTGGAATTGTTCCTCAGAAAAGCTTCCGAGGAAGCGGTATTTGTCTCTGTACCACAGTCAGGGAGATGGTTTAATGTGCTGTGTATTGGTTTTCCTGGCTGTAAACATTTGCCCAGTGTCTTCAATAAGTGGGAATGGCCTGTTGCAATAATTCAAATCTGGAGTTGTGCTACAGATATTTTATTTACTCTTTTTACTTATTTAATAATTTTTTACTGCAGCAGAAATGGCATTACTAAATATGTGCCTAAAATACAATCTGAAACACTTTTTTTTTTTTCAAGGAAAAGGAAGAGCTTGGGAATATCGTTGCATAAACTTCTTAATTTTGTTAGAAATAAACAGATCAGCATCCATGACTTCTTACTTTCCATGTTGTCCTCATCACTCTTTACTTTGTCCTCCACAATGATCACACATGGACCAGAGCAGTGAGGCCATTTAGTCTCTCCTCCATTAATTAGCCCCATCATTATCTGTGCCCGTTTATGCTTTTGGCCTCTAAGGTCTTCTGTGACAATGTAGTGGTTTGGGGTGTGATATAAGCACTTTGGGTTTTTAAACCTTTATTGAGTGGGTTTTAGTTTATAGCTTTGACACCTTAATTTAGGTTTCTGTTTGTGTTGTGTTGAAGCTCCTCTTCTAGTCACTGTGGGTGATAGACACCAAAGAGCAGTTCAGTTACCAGACATAGGTGTCCTGTTTAGGGTGAGCTACGTAGCTCTCCACGGACCGCTGACTGTAATTCATTTGGGTATTTCTCTTGAGTTGAGTTGACAAGATGACCAGGTTAGTGCAGAGACTACAGAAGAGGAGAACTGAGAATGGAAGGAGTCTACAGGGCCAAGGCCATGCTTGGTCCCCAGTCCCTCTCGTAGCTACAGCCTGCTCAGACGTTCCTGCCTTCGGAGTAGCTTATGTTCATGCCTGAAGATAGTATGAGGGAAAAACCATCAAAGCACAGGTCAAAATAACACTGATTTCCATTCCAGTTTCATCATGGGTCCCATGATTTTTGGTGTGTTTAATTAAAGCTTCATCTTCTGGACCTGCAAGATGACTTTTTTCCTTTATTTAATGTTATGCCCTTTGCGATAGCATAGAAGGACTTGCAAATCTGAACCCTAAAAAGCAAAACTAAAACAAACCCCCAAAAAAACAAATGAAAAAATCAGACAAATATATTAATACCTGCTTTCCCAAAAGACCTCAAACCTCTAGTTAGACTGATCTTGTGTTGATGGAAGCTGCCACGACTTTACAGGGCGTCAGACTGGTTGTGCTAACCAATAAGTCGATTTTTAAAATAGACACAAAAGAAAAATAGTATCACCTGCCACAAATAAGATGGGTTGTGGCTTGTTAAACCTTGGTGCCGTCTTCAGCGGAAAGATAAGGTCATTAATCTGTAGATCAGATCTGTTGGTTTGCTCTGGGATAGCTGTTTGGCAAAGGCCAACTGTGCAAACCATGTGCGCTCCTTCTGCATTATGTACTTGTTCCAATTATGTTGATGTTTAATGCATTGAGTACTTAAAAATGTGTCCTATAACTCTCCAGCACATTAAAATTTACTTTTAAATAGCACTTAAATAGCTTCCAATTCATCAAAATAATTTGGGATGTGTTTCTAGTAATCATTGCAGTGCTTTCTGAAATTATTAAGTGACCTATATATGTTAAAGCACATTAGGATTGAAGCTGCTGTATATTTTGGCATCTAGAACTGCCATTTTTTACTAGCAATTCTGATGTTGATAAACATTGTAGGAGAGTTTAGTAATTGGGCCCTAATATGCCAGATGGATTTTCTTCTTTCCTCGGGAGAATGCATCATATCGAAGTGCTGATGAAGTTTTCCAGCCATTTAAAAATGAAAGTTTACTTGTTTGAAGAGCTTTAAGGATACCTGCTAGGAAAAGGAGCTTAGAGTACAGAATAAAACCAGACAGGGTGTTTAAGTTCAGATTTTTGTGTCAGGTTGGGGATACCCTGTGGTATAGAGAGCACTGAAGGCTTATCAGCTAAGGATTAATGCATGTGTTGAGGCCAGCTGAGGGGAGATTACTTATAAATACGTTGCTCATTTATTGTACTTAAATAATCTAATCTTAAATAATCTTAACTTAAATAATCTAATAAATAATTAAGAATTACTTAAGCTATTTATCAAATAGAATATTGTCCATAAAATGTAAATGTAACCTCTCCCTGTATTGCAATATTTATTGCTGCATGAGCAGAAACTTTTATAACTTATATAGGCCAATGAAAGGTACATTTGGTAGAACCTGATCCAAATGAGGAGTCATGTTCAAATTTCCATGGGATGAAAAACTCTCCAGGGGTGTTAGATGTCTCTAGATGGCTCTTTTTCCTTCCAGTCTGGTTTCACATCTGAGTTTTCTGGTTTCCTCTTTTTCTGTTGGAAAAATTGAACTGCTCTCAAACTGGACTCATTACTGGCCTTGGGAACACAGCAATCCAACCGCTGATAGTTCAGGTGCCGCTACTGGATGTGCTGCTTTGCCCGTACGTGACATTTGCAGGACTGCGTACAGACTGTGCTGGGATGTTACGAGCGCAAGAACGTTTCTGTCCCCTTTACCTTCTTTTCAGAGAGACAGATGAGCAGAAACAATACAAAAGCATTGAGATGGGAGGAGGTGTAGAGAGAAGACGTGAACAAACAGTGGATTTCAGGGATGAAGGAGGCTTTTGGTAGGCTATTATTTTTGGAGGAGAAAGAAACAGAAGGAGAAGGTAAAGCAAGTCCTGCAGCAAAGGTTTATTTTTAAAGCCATTTGGAAATGGGTGGATATTCGTAGCTGGCAGAGCGAGCACTGAGGCTGTTCAGGGGAAAGCAGGGCAGAGTACGGCATTTGACTAGGACTCTGCCAACCGTGGACTTTCACACCAAATCATTTTCCAACACAGCTCTTGTTCCGTGCAGCTTTTTCTTTCCGCTGCTTCCATATTTACACAGTTGCTTTCCAAGAGAAAGTATGGGGGGAAAAAAGCTTCTTTAAAGCTACTGATGTGAAGGCAGGTCTTTTTAACTTATTTCAGGATGGTTTAGGCTGAGTAAACCCAGCAGATAGATCTTGACTTCGCTCTACCCCCGGGGCTCTTCCAGCAGGTGATGGACTGCAGCCCAGCAAGCAGGCGCTGCCTTTTATTCATCCCCGAGTGCTGCCAAGGGGAGGTAGTGCAAGGGGGAAAATATATTTCCTTAGTGGCTTTATAGCTTTTGTGGGTATTTGCTGCCTCCTTGTGACAGTACAAAGATGTATGGTGCTGTTCCTTTGAAATAGAGGGTACTGTGTTGAGCGTTTTAGAAAGAGTTTTTATTACTCTTTAATTGTTAATTCCTCTCTGTGCTTTGTTCTGAAAGTCTTGGCTGTGGTGCCAGAAGTGAGGCAGGAAAGAGAAACCCGTGAAAGATTCTGGCACGTACAATCTTGTGCAAGGTTGCGTTTCGGAAAGGGGATTTTATATAAGGATAAAGGTGATCCTCTTAGTTCTTCACTCTAGCTTTCTTCTCCAAGGGAGTAAATGAATATGTAGGAAGACACCGTGTTCAAATTAACCAAAATTAAGAAGTCCGTATCTGACGTTTACAACTCGCTGAGGTCACATTTTTCCTAAAATGGAGCCACCCTCATAGGAGTTCAGCATGTTTTGACGTGTGTCTTCAGTTCGGTGTGTATGTTCCTGGTGCTGTCTGATAGATACATGTGAATGGAGCATGTATGTCTTGTAAGGGTCACCTACAGAAAGGTGGAGATCTCATTCACTCTGCTGGTTGTGCACGGCACAAAGCAGCTTCATCTGTATGCTTGACCTCTCGAGAAACTCCTCCTGAAGGTAAATCTCTCTGAAATGTGTCTTTATAATACAGAGGTGCTGGAGATTGATGAAGCATCTGGCCTTTTTCCTCTGCCCTTTGGACTTCCATCTCCTTTCCTCAGATAAATGGGTGTCGAGGAGGTACACTCGGATAAGCCACAGCAGTAGCCGTTGCCTGTAAGCTGCATCTAAAATGGTTTATCCTGAGAGGAAGCTTCTCGCTGGAGTCACGACGTGAACGCGATCGCCTGGCAGGCGTTGCGCGTTGGCAGCCTGTCCTGGGGACTCCTGCAGACGTTTTGAATGTTGTTGTTTTCATGGTCAAATTAAACGTGGAGCCAGGAACAGTTTTCCCCGCTGCCTCAAAGATTTTGTTTTATTTCCACCTGCCATTTGTACATTGATGTTAAACTGTTACTGAAAACAAAGCGGACCAAAGATTTAGCTCATGGTCTTAGCTGTGGTGGTTTTTCTTGGATACGTTTTGGATTTTTGCTCTTCAGGGAGCACTGTCCTCTTTGGGCCTCAGAGATAAAGCAACCATTGCACCATAGAAAGACTTTAGGTTTCTTTGAGGAAAAGGGAGCTTTAAAGGAAAAAAAAAAGCTTACTAAAGCCATTGAGGACGTGTGGCGGCATTCATGCGGTGGGGAGCTAACAGGAGTCACAAGACAAATGTGGGCACTCAAAAATTTTGCTAGTCCATCATTCACTTGTGCCTGTTCAAGTGTGGCAAAAGTGAAAATCCATGTTGTCCAAACGTGACCTTGTCCAGGAGAGAACCACTGTTTCCAGGTGGTATGAATGGTCTGCTATTGCGCTTAACACATTGGCAGGGAGCTTTGGGAAAGAAAGGAAAAGCTGAAGGTGTGAAATCCTCTGTCATCAATAATGCATGTTAGCTTCTTTACCAAAAGAGCAATTAAAGATTTAATGTGTACGCTTTACTAGTTAATGGGGGCACATTGGTTTTTACTGCAAAAGTCAGTAACGATTCAGTACCTCTCAAAAAGGAAAATAAAATACCCATTAAAAGTGCTTGTCTAAACTGTTTGTGTTTGCAGAAAAATGGCCAGACTTTTACAGTGAAATAATGTCAGATTTTAAGATATAGAGAAAATGTGGGGGAAGTGATTTGGAATACATACCTCTTCAAATGAAAAAGGCCAAACAAATCTCTCCGTGATCCTGCTTAAATTTATAAAGAAATAGGCACCGTAGGAGTCTTTAAAAGCCATGCAGACGTTTTCATGCTGAAGTCACGCAAGTGCCAATTTTTTAATATCATATACTATAAGACAGTAAAACATACTTCTGTGCATATCTAAGCCTGAAAAATATAATCACATTGCCTACCGGCTTCCCCTTGAGTGTTCGGTGCCTGATCACACGCAGTTTTCGTAATATATAGGCTATGGATAGTGATATGTAATCAGGAACAGGCCCTCCTCCTTCTGCATCTCAGGGAATGGTTCCTGCTGTCTGTCCTTTTTTTAGTGATAAATATTTCCAAGTCTTTGCACTACTTTCTGCTAAAGACTTTGCCGTTGTAGAGTAGGACCCCCAGTTGCTGAAGTAGTGCTTGAAGGACAAGATGTGCAGTGCCTCGCAGCTCGTACAAGGCAAACGGCACGGCATTTATGAAAAGAGGGGACAACAGGGAACTGGTGGGATGAGATGCCATCCATCAGCATAAGCTATGTTTTTTTGGTCAGCAGTGCAACAGTGGCTTCACGTGCAAGTAGAAGTAGTCATCAGGGTCATGGACATTTGTATGAGTAGGGTGGGAGAGCACAGCAGAAACCACAGCGCTGTTTGGAAATGGGAGGTTTGGGGATCTGCAAAAAGGATCGATTCTTGGAAGCAGAGCTGTTTGCTTTTGAAGGCAAGGAGTATTGAGCGGTCGCGGTCTTTCTCCCGCTGCAGTCTTTCCTGCGTGGCTGTGGGTCTCCATTGGGAGCCCCAGAACGGTGAGAACCGAGCCGTGCCCAGAGGTAGGGAGAGAAGCATGCCAGTTCCTCCTTCAGCAGAAATCCCTGTTCAGACATGCAGAGTACAGCAGTCAGCATAAATAGTGCACTTTCGGAAATAAGTCATCTATTCTGGTTAATCTTCCTTTAAGCACTCGCTTTAAATATACGCTAGAGCATGGGGAGCGAGATTTGGAGACACTTTCTCTTACCCATCAGTGCGGTACTTGAGAAGAGAGGCGCTCGCTGGGGTCCAGATATACGAAAGGAAAAATTGTAATCTTAGAAAGCTACCGTGCCTTGAAGTTGCTCATTAAGTATTCCGTGTGATAAGATCATAACTGTCGATAAAGTCAGCTTTTATTATTCTTGTTACAACTGCTTTTTGTTATATCTGCTTCTTTGCATTTTCCCTCGAAGTTGATAAATCTATTCATCCTTTTCTCCTCTTTAGATTTAAGAAAAACAATATAGATTTGGGGAGATCAACAAATGCATATAGTTCTGCAACAGCCAGTTAAAAAGGATCCAACTACTGTAGGCTTTATCTTATTTGTGTAATTTGGAAAAGAAAAAGTAATCAATTTTCTCTGCTTCTTTCAAGGCTTTTCTTTTTTTGGGTTATCCTCTCACTTTAAATATCGCCAAAGATAGTCAATACCGGCTTTTCCAATTTGATTAAACCTTTTGGCCTTACCATTCTGATTTCCTGGTGAAAATTGGCGGATGTCCTATAAGGAGGTCAAATAGGTAACTTTGGAACAACAGTTTTCTCTGAAAATAGATGTACATCGTTCCTCACCAGGTGTCATGAGCACTGAACTGTGCAAAGCATTTTGCACTGCTGGATTATCTTTCATCAAAGTACCTCTAAGTACTACATGAACTTTTAGTCTAGTTTTTTTTGATTTGCTAGAGTTTTTCAGCTGCCATGATGTTATGAACAAGGACAATAAGATTTTTTTATTTTTCTTCCTTTACAGTTGTTTCCTGTCTTTGCTCCTGGTGGCAGCTGTGGTTTGGAAGATTAAACAAAGTTGCTGGGCATCGCGACGAAGAGAGGTTGAAATGACAAAATTGAATGCTATCTCTTAAATAACTTTTTTATAGTTGTTCTCTCCTGTATTTATTCACATATGCATGGCATTAACCTTCAGTTAAGGATAAGCTCCACTAATCTATAAATGCTTCTGTTTGGGGATTTATAATAGTGTACTTTCGATTACAGTTTCAGTGACAAATGATGCTATTTTAGTATCCTGATGCTGCAGTTTCTGTGAAGCACAAAAAAATAGGGGTGAGTGTCCTACGTTCCCGGAACTCGGGTTCTAGACAGCATAAATACAAAACCACCGCAAATTAGGAGATTCTTTACATCTTTTTCGAAAGAGGAAGTTTCTGTGCTGAAGTGCTGAACCACATTAGCTTCCCTTTGATCTGTTAAAAAAAAGGCTAATCCCCATTTTCAAATTAAAAGCTTATCTAAATGTTTTGGGGTTGGTTTTTTTTTTTTATTCCCTGGAACATAGTAGCATAAGAGAAAGGTGGGAGAAGCCCCCCACCATTTGGAAAGCTGTAGTGCACTACTTCAAAAGGCAACTTTTAGCGCCAGAGCTTTCTCCTCCTCACCTAGCCACGTACCATACCAGCTTCCCAACTTCTTATTTGCAGCACGTAAAAAAATGTGTGCTTTATGCCCTCCAAAATATGGTTCCTCCTTGTTTATCCCTGATGCATTTGGTGATTTTTTTTTTTTCACCACCCTTTTTTCCTGCTTCTCAGCTGAAGCTAATTTCATGTTACACCCTAAGCACGCAGGGTGACTGCGGTAGGATGGCCAATACGTTGTCACTCAGTAGCATAAAGAATATGTCCTTATTTCTAATTTTTAAGCATAAATGCAGGAATGTATAGTAGAACTGCGTAGCGAAGCAAGTCCTGTGTGCTGCAAGGCAGATGACCACACGTTCGTGGGGTTTTCTTGCTGTGGTAAGCACTAAAACCATGGAAGGCAGAGCCCTGTATAATGGCCAAATATAGCAGAGGTTAGGCTGGGCTGTGCCTGGGATTATTTTTAGGAGCTTTGTCTTGTGCAATGTGGTTTTTTTGTATGCAAAATGAGAGAAGCCAGACTTTATTCAAGTGAGTCCATGTGCTCTTTCTATATGTAAGTGTCTAGACGTCATCACCCAAGAGCAGGTATCTTTCCCTAAGGAGGGTGGTGTGTTTCTCCCCTGCTTTTGGATTTTAGGGTGAAATCTGCCCATTCCCATGGATTTTCCTCCCAGCTGTCCTGCTGGGATGAAGCTCTTGGCAGCTGCAGGCACCCAGCCGTGTAACTGTTCTGTTCAAGGGTGTTTTTATTCATACTTAGTAGTTGATCAAGGGTATTCCGGGGATTAATTTTTACAGTGCTGAAATTCTGTGCAAGTGCCCGTTTCTTGCATATCTTCAAAAATCTGTATCTGGTTGTACTTTGCAGTGTAGTAGTGGGAATAGTATAAATTTATTCGATCTAAGGATCTCCTTTCTTGTAATAAGGCAGGATGATGTCTGATAACTCTTTTCCTCTTCTTCCTCTTTCTGCTTCAGATGTTTTTGCTCTTACTAGTGAACTCAAATGCATAATATAATCAGTGGTTTTCAAAGAGATAACCCTTCATCTTTGAAATAATTTGTCTTTGAAGTTTCCGTATTCTCTGAAGGTAGATAAATTTTGACTAGGGTGGCTGGTTTTTTTCCTTCTCACTTTCTTGGCAAGAAAGTAAGCTGGAGTCAGCGTAACGTTCCCTGTTGGCTCCTGAGGTTAAATGTTATCTAGGAATGTATAAGGATTATAGGCTGAGAAGTAAACACTGTGCTTTGGAGCTCAGTTAAAATATTTTAGCGGTGGCCTAAATGAAAAATGTCTCTATAAATTAAGTTACTTTCAGACTGATGCATGTTTTAAGGAAAAGAGCTGGAGTACTAGCAACATATTGGCATGTTTTAGTCTTAAATTCAGTTTACATGTGTGGCTATTTGACGGGCAGTTCATCAGTAAGTTGTTTTCCTGGCAGAGTCCTGTCTTCTGCTGTTATTTGTCTTGCTCCTTCTTTACATCTAGTGACTCTTATCTTGTAGTTCATAGATCTCTGCTATTCCATTCCTCTTTTATTAGAAATACTTGTAAAACTTGAGGAAACTGTTTTAAATTTTTGCCGTGCCATTATTAGATACAGTAATAAAGACTGTCTCCAGAAACAAAAGTCTGCCCAAAGATTCTTTGGCTTTTTGGTATTATCTAAGGTGATTTTATAGCTTGCAGGGTTTTTTTTGTGTGGACTCTCAATAAATCCTAGCAAGGCTCTCTTTAAACAGTAGTAGTTAAAATAATGATTAATAGCAATTTGCTACACTGCAAGTTTTAAGTGTACACAAGTTCTGAGGATGTTTCTGAAACGTGTGATTTTTAGATTTGCCATTCTTCCCTCCTTTGGAGGTGGCTGCTCTCTTTGGTTTTCTGCATTACCCTTACAGGAGTCTTGGGTCACAGAGTTTGCAGGCTGGACTGGGAAAAACAGATTTTGTTTTATCACCTTTTTTTTTTTTTCCCCCCTCTATAAAGTGCTGACACAGTTGATGGGGACCACTTCCTCCACCTCCTCCCACCATATTACTATTTAGAGGCAGGGTGAAGGGAAAGGTGATTAAGCAGCAGTGGCAGGACAACCGATTCAGACAGCATATTGTAAACTTGAAGTTAATATATGCCGCAGCCCTGGAGGAAGATATTTCTCTGGTTTGAGCTATATTTTTAGTAGTCAAGTTACAGTTGCCTGTCTCCTATGGGTTGTGCTGTAGTAATTCTGCACATGTTCTCTAATCTTAACCCAGAAGTAAGAAAGATATAATGCAATCTGCAGGTAATTCCCAGCTATCAATCACTTCGGCTTCCAATATAAGCCTTGCAAGTGCCTAACTTCTTATCGCAGCGCAGAGTGAAAAGTAGATAGCTGAAGCTTAATCTGAGATATGTATAGGACAGAAAAGGGAGTGTGTTGAAAGGTCTAGTAGTCAAAATTATTCAGACGGTATTGCTTGGAAGGTGTGCTGGGAGAAGTTGTACAGCTGTGCTTGGTGTATCAGGTTAGTGGAACAGAGCATCATCATTTGGTTGAAACTAAATTTGCATTACTCCTTCCTGAGAAAGCAGTGTACTACAAATCCAGAATCTACATCAGGATCTTGTAAAATATATGATTCCCCTGACTTTTTTTTCTTTTTCCTCTCTGCAGCTAATCCTCTTTGACCAGCTGCTTGCACATGTCAGTGCTGATGTTCCTCAGCCTTAAGGCTAAAGGGTCTTTTGGGTGTGCAAACACAGCATATCGAATGTATAGTTGTACGAAAATGAGTTTGGAGCACTGAGCAAAAGTTCAGGCCTTGCAGAGTATAAAACTTGACCTGAAGTAAAAATGGGAACAATTTGTGTCATATCAGGCACGGAGGAGATGGGATCGTAAATTGTGTGTTTATTCCCTTTCCAGTGAGCACCAAGTTTAAGTATCTTCAGACATCTTAAAGAGGGAAAATGGAAATAAAAAGGCAGCTTTTATAGGAGGCTTAGGATGGGGTGAATGGCATTAGGAAATAGGGATAGGAAACCTTTCTATCTTGTCTCTAGAAAATGACACGTTAAATGTATCAAGGTGGTAATAGAGAATAATGCACAAAATACGAGAGTGGCATTAGGAGTTTAATATGCCCATCTGCTGTCATGAATTTTCTGTCCTATTGTTTTATTTTAGCATCCAAATCCTATTCTCTTTACCCTCAGTCTGCTGCTTCTCCTCCACTTTGAGCAAGAAATAGCTCCTCTTAACATTTCCAGCAAATGGAGCGTGGATAGTGATTTGGCCGACCCAGTGTAACTGTCTGCGTGAGGGTCAGCTGGATCACTCTCCATGCCCCATTGGGATATGTTGGGAGCATCAGCAGCAAACACATACAGAGATAACTAAATTTGGGTGTCTAGAGTTCAACTGCACCCTTAACATACATAAAATTGTCTACATTTCACCTCCTTTCTTGCCAAGACTATCCGGGATTGAACGTTTTTACTCTGTGCACTGCCCAACTTATTCAGGATGGGGTTTGTGTATTGATTTACTGCAAGGATTATCCTTCTCCTTCCTGACCTCATTGCTGAAACCTTTCTCCCTCCCAAGTGTATTCAAAACATAGCAACCTTCTTTTTTCACTGGCATTCTCCGCTGTAACATCCGTGAACACTGAATACCATTTCGGCAGGCAGTTTTCTGTATTCATTTTTACAGCAAAGACTTTCCAAGGGATGTGTGCCGTGTATTATTTATTGCCTTGCCTTCATTTTCTTCCCCTTCCTGCTCTCGCCTGTTAGTACTTAATTCATCTCTTATATCTTCTCTCTTAGACTGTGATTTAGGGTATCCTTTGTCAAAGAAAAGGATTCAGGATTGGAATATTTTCAAACTGTAACTGTAAATCAGGATCTTCATTGCCGTCTGGAATCTTCAGTGGTGCCTTGGAAGAATCTGGTATGGGCCTTATGCAAGAACATTAAAAGGTCAGGCTACAAATGTCCCTAAATTTAGGCAGTCACAGGTGCTTTGGAGGGCTTGTAAGAAACGAGATGTGCTGGTGCCGAACTTTGCTGCTGTATTCTCCAAGCTCCCAGCAGTCATTTGGTATGTGGACCTTCTTGTTCAATAGCGCCAACAGTGCTATTCAGTGTCTGTCAGCTGAGAAGAAAATGTTAACTTCTTGTTGGGTAGTTTGTAGACGAAACAGGAATCGGAGGAGTGAGAAACCATGGCAAGCAGGTAACTTCTACGAAGGTCTAGATTACGTGGTCGGCACGCTCGGTTGTCTCATCAGGGTGAAACGTAAGCCTGTGTGTGTTTTTTTTTAAACAGTTAGGGTGGGTTTACTTCCCAGAATACTTGTTCCCTGGAAAGTAGACTGAAATGATGGTGGCTGTGGTGACTTAATAACTGTAGGTAAATTCCCAGTTCCTGCGTTTATAAGTAGAGTAATAAAATAACAGCATAGTGTTAGTATTGTGTGTAACGGCTTATTGGAGTACTGTGTCCACTCTGGTCTCAGCAATGTCTTGGGTGTTGCAGATGGTACAGAACAACACTGCAAGATTAATTTGTTATCTGGAAGATAAGTGAGAGACTAAAGCATCACAAATTACTCATTTTGTCCAAGGAAGAACATATTAAGATTTGATGATGTGAGTCAGTGTCTGTGAAAAGGAATCACAGAAGATTCATGATGGGATGAGGGTCTTTTAAACGATCAGCCAAAGGCATAACACCCAGTGTCTGCAACTGGAGGTGAAAAAGTCAGAAGCTGTTTTGTTTTTCTTCTCTTTTTTAATGGCGAGAGTAGCAATGCCAACAATTTTTTTTTTTTTTTTTTTTTTTTTTTTTTNTGATTGCTTTTGGAAGGATCTTTTCTAGGTCAATCCAAGTCACATGCTTGTGGAAATCACATGGTGCAGTTCAGCGGCTCGTACTATGCAGGAGGTCAGATCAAATAATTGTAACTTTTTCTGCTACCCCTAAATTTAAAATCTATGAATCAGAACCAACTCATAGTGTCTGTAGGCATTTTTCCAAAATACAAATGCTGCGTGCTCTCTGCAGTGATCTGTGTGGCTTTGGTCACCAACTGAAGGAGATTACAGCAGAAATAAGAGATGCCCTGAAGAGGAAGAACATCCCAAAATATTAATGTTGACAAGAGATTCCAGCTCAGGGGGAAATTGATGGTCTGTTTTTGTTTGAACATGCTACTGTCACTTCTGTGCCTAATTGAGCTCATCTCTGGTTGAACTTGCAGATGGCTAGTTACAGCTGACCATTTGTAGCTTTAATATGTCCACGTAGGACACCGTCGTATCAGGTTGGCAATCACATACACAGTGGTGGCATCCAACTGAGCTCTTCTCACATAGCCTTTAGTGGTGTTGCCCCTAGAGTTGGTTTTAGTATATCCCAAAAAAGAACTGTTGGCCAGTATTTGCGATGACAAAGCTAGGCTATCAAGTCTACCTCTAGGAGAGTTCAGCCCCGTTTAAAAAAACCCACAACTGTATGTATACTGAAGCTGTTGTCATTTCAGACTCCTAGGTCTCTCTCTGATGATAGGAATCAGTGGTACAGGTATCTAATTTAGCTATTTGGAAAAATCAGGGAGAGAAGCGGTGTTGTGTAATTATGCTAGAAGAGCTCTAGTCAATCAAAGGTGCGCTCTGCTATTGCGTAATTATCTGGTACTGGTATATATTTTAGTCTGCATGGACTATATACTTCTGGTCTTTTAAAAAGAAATGATATCTTCTTATTAAAGGTCAGGTTTTCTGTGCCCTCCTACTGGGCATGATTATGATGAATAACTTATCTTAATCAGCCCTGAATTAAATATCTTCTGTCATTTCAGCATGAGGCAACTTCCCAGCAGCTTTGCTTTCTGGTTTGTTATAGTTTTGAAGTGTGGAAATGCCTGTTGAGAAGCATTTGAACATTAATTCTCTCCTCCTCTCTCTTTCAACATAGCCTGCAAAGTCAGTTACAAAACTAATTAGCTAACATCAATATGTGCACTGCTCTAGGGGCTTAAAAACTTAATTTTCAGTGATGATGGAAGTGTCAGAGAAAATTGTTTGTTTGTTGACTTACATGGTAGTTAATGTAATTGTAGCTAAATGCTTTAAATCACTTATTTCTGAGACAATGTGGCTCATCTTCATGCAATATTTTTATCTTATATGTTTGTTTCTTTGCTGATGCCCCTTTTTATTTTGGAGTAGGTAATTCCATTGACTTCTCCCGTTTCCCCCAAGGTCACCAAGTAACTACAACGAAAAGCAAAGGTTCCCACACCAGGATATATAGGTTACTTCAAAGTAATGCACAGCGGTGCCTGAGCACCCGTCATTGCTGGCCACGTAGACATGCAGCTCCATCTAGCTGCTGTTGCCGCCGCCACTGGGAAGGACACCTTCTCCAAAGGGAACCCCAGGAGGGTGGTGTCCCCTTCCCACTCTGGCTGTCAGTAGCCTGCGAGCTGCAGTTTTGGCAGATGTCATTACAGGAGAGCTCTGGGACAGCTTCTCAAGACAAGGTTTTCTAAGTTAGTCATGCAGCGGTGCTTGGAAATAGGTAGTTGATAGTTCATGTGCATATGCAAATATGTATTTGTGCACAAATGGGACGAGCCGCCTTCTGAATTCAAATGAAGCTCTTACAGCAATTCAGGATGTGCAGGAATAAGCTCAAAATGCCTGTCGACCAGTGCAACCACTCTACCCAGTACGTATTGGATGGGCAGGAGTGCTGTCTGTCGTCTGACCTCAACAAAATCACTGTGACTGGTTAGCAAGTGGCCAAGTCAGAGCTAATAAGCCTTGCTGGGAGAATTGTGTTACCCTTTGCTCAGTGTATGCAGCGAGACCTCTAGGTATTTGACTGGTTTGTGTGTTCTATACGTTGTGCAGAGCCTTGGAGAGAACACATAAGAGGACTGACACACTTGAATAACTTTGCAGAATTGATGCTGTTTAAAAGACTGGTCAGGAAGAAGGAGACAACTTTGTTCTGTTTCCTTCTCACCCTCTGTTTAGCTTTGGTTGGGGGGGATGAACCGCAACCAGAGTTGCTGAATCCATGCTGGAGAATAGCATCTTTACACTCTGCGTGGTAGAGCTCCACACTTCAGCTTAGTACAGGAAGATCCCAAATATTCTGTTCTGCCCCAAAATCTTTTTCTTTTTTCCCCTAAATGTCTTAAACAACAAGAGTACAAATTGGCTTGTTTCCTTACCTTCTTTATCTTTCTTCTCTTACCACCACGCTGGAGCTGTTACTTTCTTTAGACTCGCTGTTGTTTGCGAGGTCTCTGGATTTTGGCCCATTGGGCCAGTTTATCTTTGCAATACAGACAGGGTGGTGGTTCAAAACACACAGCTGATTTCATAGAATCATAGAATCATTAAGGTTGGAAAAGACCTCTAAGATCATCAAGTCCAACCGTCAACTAACACCACCATGACTCCTAAACCAGGCCCTGAAGTGCCACGTCTACACCTTTTTTGAATGCCAAGTTCAGAGTATCCTGGTTTTTCAAGCTGGCTGTGGACAGCATGGAGAACACACCTGGTGATTTTGCGTGTTCATAAGAGAGTGGAGCTTGATTTTTTTTTCCATGGTAGTACAGAAATACGGCAGTAGAGACCCAGTTCGGCGGGAGCTTGATCATAGCCTTAGCTTTGCAGTGCCATCCCAAATTCATTGCAACCTCGAAGGCTGTAATATGAATCCTCAAAGGATGGCCTTTAATCGTACTTGTCTCATCAGAGTAAAGGAACATGTAGCTTGCTCTGTTGAAATATCTTTAGCAAAAGTTCCTCTAAAACCAAAATGCTGTCTCCTGAGGATGCCCAGAGTAGCTATACTTCTGAAAACAACAAGCTATGGGTCCAGACAGATCTGAATTTCAGAAATACCTTGAAGGATTAGATCTACAAATTCCCTGGGGAAAAAAAACCCTGTTGATAAGACTATTGCTCTTTCCTGGCTCCCCTTTTTAAAGCTGACCTCCTTAGACTGCAGACTGGTGTAATGCTTCCAGACATTCCTGCTGATACCCTGCCTGAATACATCCTGTCTGCTGGAAATAACTCTGCTCCCTTTCCTGTGGGGGCCTGCTTCCTTCTCTTCTACTCTACCCTAAAATGAAAGCTCATCTGTGCCCCTGGTTCACTTAGCACACCCCTGGTTTTTTCCTCCTTGAGTTTCTACCTTTTTCCTTCTCATCTCTGTTGAAAAATGAGATGAAATGCACATGTGAAAACTTGAGTTCATTATAAGTTCTAGATAGCTGTTTTCGTTAGCTTTTTTTAAAAGCCGTTCTTTATAAGGAGCGAATAAAATCCAAAACGTGTGGCTTTCTTCTGGAAAAATCAGCATCCTTTCACGGCTGAAAATACCAGAGCCCCATCCCGAAAGGTACCGTAGCCCTGTGCTCATGAAACAGCCTCTGCAGGGGGGAATTGCTGAGACAGATGGGAGCAGGATGGTTATACAGGGGCTGGTGACGGCTTTATTATCGTGAATAAAATGTTTGGGTTTTTCTTGTCAGAAAACACAGCATAAGTTATATTAGTCAATTAACCTGGTAACCTGAATAGTTGTTTTTCTTTTGCCTGAGAGCCTGTGCTACTGCACAAAAAGGTTTTCCTGAATTCCTCTGGCCGTTTTTCTCCCATCAGTAACACACTATTCATTTTGGATTATCCATTACTGAACATGCATGAATTTAAAGAATCACTGGCATGAAACCTTGCATTTCTGCACCGTTTGCTCCTGGATCTGTACCTCTAGTCCTGGGCACTATGAGATGAACAACCTCAGCGGTCTCCCATCCTCCCTGCTGTTTTTCTCCTCCTCACCACTGCTGAGGTTTTTTTATTGTCAGGTTCTCTTAGTGTCTAGTTGCACCAAAACCTTCGAGCGTTGTTTCAACGCTTGCCATTCTGCAATTGCTTTAACTTGTGATTTTTTTGGAAGGAGTTTTTCTACTGTTAGTGGGGGGGAGGGGGGAAAGAAAATCAATGCAAATGAAAGTTGTGCAGGTTCTCCCAGTTTGTGGTTACTTAAATATTAAAGGCCAGTGGTGTGTTCCAATACACGCTTTTTGATGTGTTTTTATTGTAAGCCTGTCAAACGTTTTGCCTTTAAGATCCTCTTCAGACCTAAGTGATTTAAAATATTCCCAGGTTGTCCTATTAATTGTGTGATCAAGAAACCAAAGGTTTGCTTGAAAGAGCGTTGAGGTTCATTATTTTAAATCTCAGAAAGCCAATCATTAGGAGCGAAGGTAAGCCGGGTTCTGGGGTATCTTGATGTTAACTGCTGCTGATTTCTAATGACATGCTCAATGTCTTGGCTAGGGAAATGCCACAATTTCTCCCTTACAATATAATAAAAATCTTTTAATTAAAATTTTGACATACCAAACAAATATCGAAGGATATATACGTGCACAGGTTAAACATGCACAGTGCGTGCCTTGGGGAAGAGAGTGACATTCTGGTTACAGAACAATTATTTCTCAAATTTATTCTTAATTTAGGGGGGAATTTTGTAACACGACTTGTGCTACACCAGAAACTGGTGTTAGGAAAAGGATGTTCTCCCGTAGGCATTTGCTGCTTTGGTTGCAGCTTGGACCTTTGGTTTTACCTGCTGAGAGTCAGCTGGCTTTGGGACAACCCTAAAAGCGATGGCTTTCCTTGGCCAGTTCAGAAAACGAAGGCAATAACGTTGCTGTCAGTGCTGCTTTTCCCACTGCTCACGTTGTAGCACATCTCTGCCTTTGCAACGCTGCTCGGGGTTTTATTTCTTCAAGCTACTATTGACTTCAGTAGGAGTCACGTTGCTGAATTGCACATTTTCTGTAGTAAACTAAACTTCCTTCAAAGAGCTAATAGCTCTTAGTTCGTAAGTCTCTTGGACATCTTCATCAGGACAGCTTGTTCTTTGATTTTATAGCCATTAAACAAAGCGCTTTATGATAGCTGAAGGGGACAATTGCAGGAACAACAACCCAGCAATCTGTTTCACACTTGCTTCAGTCTGCAATCTGCTGGTGTGCTTTAAATATTCAAAAACTGCTCGCGTTCTTTTACCCAAGTGTGAGTTACACACAAGTTTGCTTGCAAATGCTTAGTACAGCTCTGTTTGTGTGAATTCGTTGGGTTTTTTTGCTTTGTGACAGTATCTACAATCTGCTCCGAAATGCCTTTTTTTTTTTTTTCTTATACCCCACCCCCCCAGCTTAGTTGCATCGATCCCATCGTGCATTCCTGCCACCTTGCCTGAACCCCAAGCTTACAGAGACAGTCTTCCAGTTTTTTACACACACAAAAAAAAAACCAACCCCAAAACTAAAAGATGGCTTGGCAAAGAAAAGACCATAGAAGGTTTATGAGTTCAAGAAAATGGTAATATAATTAGTTCTGTCCAAACGAGTTGCACGCTGGATAGCAGCATCTTCCTTTCGCCTGTGTGCTGTGTCCTCTTCAGCTGTGCTGGCTGTGAGCGATATATCTTCCTGGGTTGTTTGGGGCACGATGCATTTTGCGGTGTTTTCTTTAGCACTTTCTGAGTGCTTTAAATGATCAGTTAGGGTTTGGAGTGTCAAATTGCCCAGAATTAATGGAGAAATGCAGGCGGTGACGGCACGAAGTATAGAGGGCATTTGGTAGTGGCTCAATCTTGCTTAAAAAGAGAGTATAACTAGTATTGCTGCAGCTAAGTAGTAATGCTAAATGTGTAAAGTGGTTTTAGGCAGTTGCTGCACTTAAGGGTAAGACTGCTGGTTTTTTACATGGTCTACAAAGTGTATGCCTCTCCCCTTATTAAATAGGGGCACCAAGTCACATCAGACCCAATGCTTCTGGGAATTAGAGTTATGGCTTCTGCATCCACGTGTAGGTTGCGTAGCTTGCTGTTAGTCTTAGAGATTAGCTGCTGAAGCCAAGAAGAAACATGTCCACAGCTCAGCTAAAATTGAAATGCTGTTTCCAGCCCAGCCGTATAGGAAGTGTCTTTTTTTTTGTGTGTTAAAAAAAGGGAGCTGCATCGTAATGCTTTAAAGTGCTTAAGAGTACAATAAAAAGATGTCTTGTGTCATGAAGGCTTGCAGAGATTTACCCGGGAAGAGGCTTTCTATTTTAATAAAACTTATTGCAACAAGGACATGCTTGCCATTTGATGCATTTGCTGCATTCAGAAAGGAGACAAACAATAAAAAAGGTGATTATTCAATAGACGCCTGACAGCATTTTGCTAGTGCTGTTATAAAAAATATCAAATTCTTTCTTATGGTAGCTACATACTGCTGCCAGTTTAATTTTAAAATGGTTCCCACAAATTCTATGGAGTCCTGTCATGCCCCAGACAGGTGATGACAAACAACTAGGGTATCACAGCTTAAAAAGTAAATAACGGCTTTGTGGAGACTTAAGCAGGTGCGTTTTCTCGCATCTCTTGACAAACGAGTCAGGCTAAGGCTGTGCGTGTAGCTTTACTTGCAATAACCTGTTAAGTTGTAGTAATGTGAATATTTACAATTATCTGTCGTACCCTCAAGCCCGTTAAAATGCCAGGAGGTTGTTTTTCCATATTCATTGATATCCCTCCGTATTGGGCAAAACCTCTCAGATACATGTTTTTTTCATCTTTGTGTTGGAACAATATGATAATAATATTTTTCTGTTTATTAAATTAGCAACTACTCCGTGAGATGCAACAGATGGCAAGTCGCCCCTTTGCCTCCATCAACGTTGCCTTAGAAACAGATGAAGAGCCGCCAGATCTCATTGGGGGAAGCATAAAGGTGAGAGCTGGTGCTTTACGATGGTCCTTACCACAATTAATCATGGATGCTTGTTTTAAACTGTGGTTAACGCAATAATTTGTTATATACCTGCAAGAAATCGTAAATCCGGGAGGGCCAACGGATATTGTTTTTATTTGCTTTTATCCCTTCAGGTATGCATGTACAACTTTTGGGCTGGTTTAGATAAAAGTTTTACTGTTTGTAGGACATGAGATTTTGTGTTTGCCTTGTTAGTTTTGATGCCTTGTAGTAGAGAAGAATGCATCTTTACACAGTAGAACATTTGGCTAGAAATAGCTGTAGGTGCTGCAAATACAAACGATTTTTCTGCGATATCTCAAAGCAAACAGGAGTATAACCGTGTGTATGTACTGTAATAGTGTTAACATATTTCTGATTATAAATATATGTTCAAATACATCTTGTGATGTGCAAATAGGAATGTGGGGAAATCATTGTCTCACACCAGGCTGGCATGTTCTTAGACACAATGTGTTGTATTTTTAGGAAAAGCATATTTAAAAGGAGACTAATGAATTAAAAGATCTTTTTAATGTGATGCTTTGACTAGCAGACTTGTATACAAAAAGAAAAAATTAGGAACCTGAGAACACTGATTATTTTTGTTTCCTGTCTAAGGTAGCTGTTTTGTTTTCTTTAGACTTCAGTTTTTTGGAAGTCTTCCTCATTAGTTCAGGCACAAAGTTTCTCACCTTCTATTACTGTGACAAGAGAGCAAGTTCTGCTTTTCTATTAAGAAAACGTGCATTTTAATTATTGCAAAGCACATGAAAACAATCTGACCCAAGAACTTCTGTTTGGTGAGTAATAATATTTAAGCCTTGGCCTTAGTATCAGGAAATGCCACAATTAAAGGTTGCCCGTATAGCCTTAGCTATTCCTTATTTATCTGTGAATATAGTCTTTCATGGCGAGTTGTAACACTTTTTTCCCCTGATTGGTGTCCTGCAGCATCTTCGGGGTGGCCACTGCACAGAAGCAGCTTTCCAATATATTGTCTTCGTTTCATCATTTATTTGGTTATTTACTGTGTTCCATCCGAACCTTTAGTCCCAAGCTTGAATGATTCCTGTGATTGCCCTGCGTTTGAGTGCTTCATGAATTAATCGTTACCTTTCTCTGAAGTCAGGGATTATTGTCCTTGTTTTACAGAGGTGAACCTTAGAGCGTAGTGAAAATAAAGTAAAATTTTCAAAGGTACTCAGTAATATGGGGGAATTGAGTGACAGGGCAGCTAAGCTGACCTGTCTCTGGGACCTCTCCTTGGAGGCTCTGAGTGGTTCTACTCCCCGTTGACTTTCACCTGACTCCAGATCATTCAGTTTTTCTGAGTTTTTATTTCTCTACTTCTGTTACAAGGATGGTAGGCACTGGAAGTCATTAGCTGCTAATAGCTCACCAAGACTTTGAAATACATGCTTGTAAAATTGGATTGTCACTCAACAAATTAGAATGAGCCTTTTTTCATTGCTTCATCAAAGAAGCCGTGGGATGTGTGTGGATGTTCCCATCGGGCTGGAGGCGGATTTGTGAGGCTGTAGCCTGACTGCTGATGTTTTTGGGTTGCAGTCTGTCTGTCTGGGGGCAGTTCCCTTCCCCTCTTTCCATTCTCCGGAAATAAGCTAACTAAAAGCACCTCTCCTGTAGGATCAGGCCAGAACAAAGCTGTCCCGAACTTTTTAATCTCTCTGACAAGTTTGTCTACACTCATAAACTACAGAGAAGATAGTAAACTTTGGATCGCTTATGTTCCGATCAGTGTGTTATTTCTTCTCTTGTTCAGCTGGCAGTGCTTTTACCTTTTCGTTTGGGCTTTGTTGTTTGCTTTCTCCTCCATACCTCTCTACTTTTTGTTTTCTTCTCAGTTTCTTCTTTGATTACAGGAATGTTGAACTCTTCTCTTTTGAAGTGCTTCCATAGACAGCACCACAGACAGGATTTCATCTTTCTCTCACTTGCAGCTAAGCCACCTTGCTATCCCATGTCTGCCGTCATCTTCCATATCTCACTTGTCTGACCTCTTTGGGTTACTCAAGAATTGATGGAGAAGCGCCGGTTTTAAGCATAAGTAAGAAAGACTGTGGACAGATGTCCTTTTTCAAACCCAGAAAACTGCTAATTGCCCTCAGTGCTGATAACTCATACAAATGTTTCTTAATCCTCTTCAAGCATAAATGAGATGGTCTGATTCAGGCAAATAGCACAAACCTTGTACGGTAACCTGAAGCCAAGTAGGGAAGGTGGACCTGGACGGTTGTGCCAGCAGGTAACTTCATCTGCTGGAAGATCTGGGTGCAGAACGAGGATGCTTTTCCACGGCAAGGAGAGTTGCGAAATTTTGGGGGGTGGGGGGGGGGGTTATTTAGGTTTTTATCATCTTGGAGAATTTGGATAGGGGATAAAAGTGTGTAGTGTTTCAGCAAAGTTGAAACCACCTGGAGAGCGGAGGAGGCTCAGGAAGTTTGTGGGTTGTGAGCAATTTAGGGAATGACACTTCTGAGGTAGTCTGGCCTGTTGGATGCTGCATATAAAAGAATTTGAATAGAAGTGAAAAAGCAGTCTACCATCTATGGGATCAGCTTCGGTTTTTCTCCTCATCCCTTTTGCACCTGCATGGGAAAAAAGCTCTTAGCAGCAGGGAGCTGCAGGAAGATGGTCTGGGACGATACAGAAATGTAGAATTGCATTTTTCTTTGTGTTTTGTCTGTTCTTTAATTATTAGCCAAGAAAAGAGTGAAGAGAAATGTTGCTACGTTGTTGGACTGTAAGCCATTCTCCAGTTACTCTGCCATTCGCTGTGTCAAAATTTGAGAGCCTTCGCTTTAATGCAAGAAATCCAGACTTACGTTATCATAAATGCATTGATGTTTTTCTCTCCCCATGTGAATCAAAGCTTTTGGTTAATAACGAGTTTATTTGAGGGTTACAAAGGAGAAGTGGAAAATGGGACGTCTTGTCTGCAAGAGATTAATTTCCTTTTCCATTGTGCATAGCCAATTGGCAGCCAGTGTCAAGCTAGTTCCATCCTAAGCTAATGTTTTCCAGCTGGACAGTATTAGAACCATGTTTTCAATTAGTATTTTTCCTGGGGTACTTAGAAGTAATAGAAAGTGATTTACCTGCAGGGAAACTGTTCATATTACAGTCTGCAGCTAGGCAACAAGTAACTGCTGCTTTGGTTTATTTCCCACTCAGCAAATACCCAGTGGATCACAAATCTACCACTAAATTTGCTTAGTTATTACAAAATCCATTGGCTTTTCTCTGCAGCTTTTTTCTGTGTTCTGAGGTGCTGTCTGTCACAATTTTTTTTCTAAGAGTATTTAACGTCCCTGGGTATCTGGGACTCATCCAAGTGCCTGAACTGGTATTAGTGTAACTCGGGCTTTTTTAGGTTTTGTTATCTAATTAATCTAAGTTTTGTAGTCCTCTGCAGTGATTTTTTAGAAGAAGCTTTCCAGAAATAATTTGGAAAGTTTATAATTTTGGCATTGATTTCCAGGTAACTTGAAGCTGGTAAAGGCATGAAGTTAAGGCTTGTAGATTCTTGGGAAAAACACATAGCCAGCATAGCAAGGAAATACTTAGCTTGAGCAAAACGCATACAGGATCAACAAGGAAATTGTTGCATTAGAAAAATTTATCCTTAAGTTAGAAAAAAATTGTCTTGGGAAGCTTTTGGAGGACTTGAAAAACACTCTTGTAAAACAGAGCATTTGCCTAGTAGAGCTGGTCCGTAGAGCAGCCTTTGCTGTGCTGTGTCCAGGGATCCAACATGCGAAGCCCGTGCTAAGAGGTGATTATTTTTGCATCCGTGATCGACAGGCTGTGCACATCTATAGTTGCCTAAATGGAGTGAGAGAAGTACTTGGTGAGGAAAATCCTCGTGAAGTTCATTTAGCCTGTTCTGTACCTTCATGCCGACACACGTTTAATTCTGCTCTGTTAGGCTTCTGAGGGCAAAATAGCTTCACTGCAAATCCTTAATCAGACATCAGCTCACCAAGCTGGCTGATTTCTTAAAAATAGCAGAAAAATTGATGGAAAATAGCATCTTACTCTAGTAATTAGTTTGCTTTGTTATGGAAGAAAGTGCTGTTGAGCGGTTTAAAGACTGCCAGAAGGTCCCATCTGTTCAAGAAGTACAGAGATGAAGTTGTGGGCTGATCTAGGAGTGGGCAAGGGATACCACAGATTTATATTTTCAGACTACTTGTATTTTGCATCTGAGTGGTGCCCTCCTTAAATTCCTTTTACATTCCAGTGAAGTTGCAAGCATCAGTAATGAGCAGAGAAGTGAGTAGTTAGAAGGCCTGTGCCAGAGGGCGATGGGTTTGGGGAAGCTGCAGGGGTACCACTGCGGTGAGGAATGATTTGAAATGAAGCATCGTCCAGCTCCAGCACTTCTACAGGGCGACTTCATCTTAATTTTTATGTGTAGCTCTATGTTGGGCTGTTTAATGCAAGGAGAGAAGTTAAGGGCCAAGGAACTGATCATTTCTAGGGCTGTTATCCTGTTCTGGTTGTCACTCTTGGTGACTCATTTCCCCCTTAGTTCACATGTTATTGACCCATTATTAGTCCATCAAATTTGCTGATGGACCAGCTTCTGTGACCCCCTCCCAACCCACTTCACTTAAAATGAGCCAGATTAGCACCAGCATGGCGAGCACGAGGTCTCCCACGTCGCCATGCCACTGAGCTGGGACTGGAGGTCCTCATACAAGCAGGCAGATTTGGAAGGTTGGCAGGCTTGAGCTGTGATATATAAAAGTAGTCTTAAGTAGAAATGGCCAGGCTATCGAGATGCATTGGAGGGGGACAGAACAGGTTAGGATTTTTCAAGGGTGGTATAAATGAGCTGAAAGGGAGAGTCATTCATTATCCTCAAAAGGATAATAGTTGGAAGAAGGGGATGAAATTGAGGGGGGAAAACATAAACTGAATAATCTTAATCTGATGTGGCAGTTGCTGGAGATGGTTCACGCGCAGCCTTCAGGGCCAGAACGGCTGGTTTTATTTTGCCTGACCTGTCTAAGGCAGGCTCCTCGGGCTTGTTAGCTTGCCTTTTGAAATGCAATTTAATTTCTAATGTATTATTTCTGGGGTTTCTAGCATTTGCTGGTTCTAGGAGCTTTTCCCTGCATTAAAGCTAAGGCGTTCAAAGCATGTCAGTGTGTAGCTGTCTCCTTGTCTTTAGCAAAAGCACTTCCACTCATTAGTCTTGGTCCGTGTGCGCAAGCGGATGGCAGGAGCCCGCCCATTGCATCAGGATGACGAGGGACGTACAACAAGAAGCGACATCCCAGCTTGTGCTTTATATTTGGTGTTAATTCTGCTTATGCTGGCCCACTTTCTAATTCATGGAAAAGCGTATGATCGCCTTTGAAGGAGTGCCATGCTAGATGGAGTTGCCAGTGGTAAGAAGGGAGCGTTATCTGGGCAGCCGAGGTGTGTAAAACGGATTAGCTGCACTAGAATTGCATGTAGTCTGGCTATGATCCGTACTGCGAAAGCAACAACAAAAATACTTGATAAAACCTTCACCTAATGAATTATTTCCAGTTAACTAGTGCCCGGTATCTTGTTTTGATTTCTGTTGCAAAATTAGGGACTTGAGGGGAAACTTTTGCCACTTCCATAATATAATATGGAATATAAATATTTGGAAGGGAGCTATCATGAGACCAACAGAGACATCTGTTTAAGCCTGCCTTGTATTTAGGGAATATTTGGCTAATAACTGAGATTTAAGTAGTTTTAGATTTGAAGACTGTAAATTTTTCAGCAGGATGGACCCTGATTTTAGCTGATAAGGAGGAATTTGCTGGAGGGAGAGGAAGGAGCACGAAGCTTCCCACAGGAGAGGGTTTTTCTAAGCTCTTTTTTCCCTCTAGTGCAAATGAGTGTCTATTCTGATTGAAGTACTAATAACACCAGCAGCTTCTCAAAAACATTATCGGGGACCTACTTGCATTCCCTTATGCCAAGTGGTTGTTTTGTGTGTTTTGTGTTTGCAGTCTTCATCCAACTGTCCCATTTCGTTGGGTTTTTTACTTGCACTTTTTCATGTGTAAAACCCAGCCAAGTGGTCAAAAAGAACCAGAAAAATCCTGCCTCTTCACCCATATAAAATCAAAATAAATATCCACTGTTGGCCATATATATCTTGCCCAGATTTGATACCCGTGGCGTCGTCCATCCCATCGCCTCCCCAGGGCATCAGCAGGGAATTGAAAAAGAAGGGCGAGTGTTGGCTTACGTGAGTGGCAATGCTCAAAGCTGTGACATGAGATTTTGTCGCTTCAGGGTGTCTGCTTTTGAAATACAAACTTGCCTAGCGAAATCCTTTCCTTCACTGAGAGCTTGTGTCTGTGTTTTGCTGGATTGACAATGTGCACTTTAAAATAGGAAGCACTTGTTAAATGCAGTGGGAGCAAACTCAGTGCCCCGTGAGGCTGGTTTGCGTATATGCTCCCAGTTATTGGTAACTCAGGATGCTCGGATCTGTATTTTCAATTTCAGACTGTTAACATTCATCTAAGGGGTTGAATATGATTTTTATTTCGTTCCTCACATGCAGGACGCCAGTGCTGGGGCCGAGTTGTGAGCAATTCATTCCCCAGCCCGTGTCACTTCCAAGGTAGATATCAGGGACAAGGTAAATGTAAATTTTTAATCTAGACTCATTTACTGCAAATTATTGCTGGAAGTTCATTCATCTCTATCTTGGAGGACACACATATTACCCTGAGAATATGATTTTTAAAACTTAATGCTCTATTTTTTATAGAAAATTGCTTGTAACTTATTTTACAAATGTTCAGTCAGCTTCTAATGGCACAATTTAAAAACTTGCAAATGGAATTTGACCCTTTTTCTACAGAGTGAAATCATCTGAAGAAGTGGAATCAAATAATAAAGTTGAACTGTTTCAGTAATGTTCCTCTTCTCTTCCCCCACCATAAAATTTTTCCTTTATTTTAATTTCCTTACTGGAAATTGAAAATCATGTAAGAGTTATTTGATCAAACCACAGAAATATGTTTTCTTGTTAAGGAAAAAAAATTCTCTATAGTATTTTTTTTATACATTTTGAAAAGCAATATGCTGGCAGTGTATTACAGAACCTAAATAAAATTGATGCGGTGTTTTTTAAATTACGCAGAATATTTATTGTTCTAGCCATTAGTTTTATGTGACACATTATTAACCTTTAGAATTTGTCGAATATAAGCAGCGTAAATAGAAATAATGAGATGAAATAAAAAAGAAATGTTTAGGTTGAACATCATGCAATTCAACTTGATGGCGGAAAGCATTTGGCTGTGAAATTGTCTCCCAAGGGAACTGGTGGTGCACTCCACACCTGGATCACCTAGAAATAGCCCAGACAAAGTCCTGGAAAATGGCCTGTCTGTGTAGAAAATCCTGCTGGAGAAGCCGGACTAATTAGATGACCTAATAGGTCTCTTACTGCTTTTAACTTCTATAATTGTTTAAGCTTTACGCATATTAAGTACATATCAAAACTCATAAACAACTGAAATTGCTTGGCTTTTTAGTGCTGGTTTTGGCCAGTAAAGTCATCTGTGGAAAACAGCTGAGAATAGATTTCTCTGCCTCCGGGAACAATGGGGTTGTGTCACCGCTTAGTAAAATACCATTAACTTTATATTTTCATCCAAAAAAGGGTAGTCACTGTTTCCAAGCACTGCCTAACACAAAATGCCTGATAGCGCTTCCCGGTTAAAAACCAAATGCTGCAGTGCACCTTCCTGACGGTGCACATTGCCCAGTAAAGCGTGTTTAAATCTGTGCGCCAAGCTGAGAGGTCTTTGTTGGTTTTTTTGGTCTTTGTTTGACATTTGCGCTATCCTGATTCCTCGTTGTTGGTTTTTTCCCCGCTGTTCCCATTGATTGCAGCTTTGCTAGTGTGGAGGAGCAGTCAAAGTCCATTGCAGGAGAAAAGTTCAGGCTACTTGTGGCCAGCGGGTCGAGGGAGGTGATTCTGCCCCTCTGCTCCGCTCTGGTGAGACCCCACCTGCAGTGCTGCGTCCAGCTCTGGGATCCTCGGCACAGGAAGGACGTGGACCTGTTGGAGCAGGTCCAGAGGAGGCCACAGAGATGATCAGAGGGCTGGAACACCTCCGCTATGAGGACAGGCTGAGAGAGTTGGGGTTGTTCAGCCTGGAGAAGAGAAGACTCTGGGAAGACCTTATTGCAGCCTTTCAGTACTTAAAGGGGGCTTATAAGAAAGATGGGGACAGACTTTTTAACAGGGCCTGTAGTGGGTAGGACAAGGGGTGATGGTTTTAAGCTAAAAGGGGGAAGATTCAGACTAGATACAAGGAAGAAATTTTTTACAATGAAGGTGGTGAAACCCTGGCAGAGGTTGCCCAGAGAGGTGGTAGATGCCCCATCCCTGGAAACATTCAAGGTCAGGTTGGACGGGGCTCTGAGCAACCTGATCTAGTTGCAGATGTCCCTGCTCATTGCAGGGGGGTTGGACTAGATGACCTTTAAAGGTCCCTTCCAACCCAAACCATTCTACGATTCTGTGATCAGCTGCATGAAATTGTCACTCCAGCACACTCACAATATTTCTTTGAGGACAAGGAGTAGCCTTAGAGAAGGGTGCCTGACGGGTAGACCAGCTGCAGTTGTCTGTTCGTAGCACAGATACATTGTGCGCAGCACAGCATCCCCTTTGCTGAGCTCCATCCTGGTTGCAACCAGAAGGGAGATAGTCTTCTGGCTACACGTTTCTTACCGCTTCTGTGCCTGTTGGCTGGGTGCAAGCGTGCTCTGTGTTCCATGAGTCAAGGGCACGGCTCCTTTCTGATAGGCTGTTGGATAGCAGTTTGGCTCATACGGATTGACCCACCACGAAAGGTGAGATCCTTTTAGCCCATTAACTATGGTCTTCGTCCACGTGCTCCAGCAGCTGGGCTCCACTCTCCCCTCTGTGCCCCTCTCCTGGTGTGGGACTCTGCTTTTCAGGCACCGTGTGAAGCAGTTGTCATGTGCCAAGTGTCTGTGGGATGCACCTTATTTGCATAGATTTGAATAATGTCGACTTTATTGTGCCATTAAGCCTTCAATAAAAAGGAATTGCTTCTGTAATTCAACAATGAGTTTATCAAAACACTTTAAATGAAAGTCTCTGGCAGAGGCTGGTTTTAACCATCTGACGAAAGGTGTTACAAAGTTTGGAGATCTACTTTTTTTTTAAGTGGGCCATTAAAAGCCACCTGTCAGACTGAAGCACAAGCATTTATAATAACCTGATCCCTGGTTCCTGAATCCACTCCAAACCTTCTTGCAGAAAAGCAGCTCGGATCTGCGACAAGAGCATTCAGAAGCCATGCAGGAGGCAGACGTGCTGCAGAGATGGGGAAGGAAAGGAGGTGTGAGCTCTTCTTAGGTCTCCCCATGAATATTCAACTTGATGAAGCCAGCCAGCTTCTCCTTAGCTGCTTTGTGCCGTGGTAGCACCTACATAGGTCATGTCAAAACACAAGCAGGCTCACGGCAAGGCCAGCTGTGGGTGAGATCCTCAATCAAGACAGCCATTAAATGCCCACGTGTTTTCCTCCCTGTCTGCAGAATACGGTCCCCAGGCTCCACCGCCGGGTTGCTCTATATCTCACAGAGGGCACAGTATGCCCTTCACTCCCAGCTGACCTCTTGCTTGCATCAAATTCATCATTCCCGTCACTCGGCGTGTGAGTCATTTCATCAGGCTGTGCTTTGTCTCTTGGCCTGGCGAGCGCACGCTTGGAGATGAGATGCAGTATGAGTCACAGTTCAAAAAGCAGGTGCCTGAACTGGTGCTGTCAAAAATAAATTTGCAGGACTTGATACTTTATGCTGGTTTTTGCTGTTATTAACTGCAGCTTGTCTTAGGAAAACGGCCGGTTTTGATGGACGCTGGACCATTTTTTTCCCCTTTTAGATTTAAGATTGAGATTAGGTGCAGCAAGATGATCTTGTGCTTAGTATATTCCTTCCAAACTAGCTTGCAGCTGCCTGACAGATTTTGGATGCATCATTATAGAAAGTATATGTCCTTGTTTTGCATGGTTAATAGGAACAAAGTTCCCCATGCGGTGAAATATTAACAATTTTTTACTAACGCTCAGCTTTTCTGAGCAGGTTGACAGGGGAAGGAAGGAGGCTCAGAGGGTATGTCCTCTGCCCTCAGCTATCCGTGGTACATCAGATAGATTAAAATTCACTGCAGCATGAGAGTCAGACTCATCCCCGTGGGATAACACTGAAGTTTGGGTATCGGCATGGCTGGGGTCTGCTGTCACTCGCTGGGGGACAGCACTGGCTGTTTGGGGCTCTTTCAGCACCAGTGACACCTACGCAGGAGCTTCTTGTGGTTCAGAGTGCGATCAGGAGAGCAGAGAGGAAGAAGACGTGTGACCTTGCGGAACGAAATAAAAATCCCATGGAAAGGGAAAGATCATGCCCACAGGGACTCATAATGAGAGTTTCTGCTGCGTGCTCAGGGTTCATTACTTGGAAAGGGCAGAGGAGGAGAAAGGGTCCTGCTTGGGGCTGAGGATGAGCTAAATTACTCTCAAAGTCCCTTCAGCTCTGTGACTGAGAGCTGTATAATGAACTTCTTCTATTCCTTCCCATTTTATGATGTGCAGGAGAATGGGGGTGGTTTTGATACCATTACGCTGTCGAAGCCTGAAACACCTCTCGCGTCACCCATGGTCCAGAGCAGCAGACGAGGTGCAGAGGGGGACTGTTGGCAGAGCTGGAGAAGGGAGTGTTTGTTTTCAGAGAAGAAATTCAGAGCGTTGCTCGTTCAGATGAGCCAAAGGAAGGCCGAGGTGTACAGTAGGGTAGAGCCCAGGGAGAGGGTTAAGGCACAGAAGAACGTCAGATGGATGAATAAATTCCGGTGGGAAAGAATTGAGGTTAGAAGAAGGTTTCTGGTGTCAGAGCGGTGAGATCCAGGAGCAGGGAGCCTCCGGAAAGGTCTCACAGAGGTGATGGCACAGGCTGAAAGTGTAACTACTTTTAAAGCAGAGCATTGCACTTTTGTGTGCAGTCACCTGCATTAGTGAAGGGCTGGGTTCGGTGATTGTGAGAAGTATTCTCCAGCCTCCTGTTTCTGTATATTGGCTGAAGGATGATGACTGTGCTGCTGAGCATCCCCATGACATTACAAAGCATATTGGGGTAGAGTTGCACTGAACAATTTATGTTGGAGAAGGAACCGAGTTGTAGAACCGTTTTGATTAGAAACAGAATGGTTTGGGTTGAAAGGGACCTGCAATGAGCAGGGACATCTTCAACCGGATCAGGTTGCTCAGAGCCCCGTCCAACCTGACCTTGAATGGTTCCAAGGATGGGGCATCTGCCACCTCTCTGGGCAACCTCTGCCAGGGTTTCACCACCTTCAGTGTAAAAAATTTCTTCCTTGTATCTAGTCTGAATCTACCCCCTTTTAGCTTAAAACCATCACCCCTTGTCCTACCACTACAGGCCCTGTTAAAAAGTCTGTCCCCATCTTTCTTATAAGCCCCCTTTAAGTACTGAAAGGCCGCAACAAGGTCTCCCCGGAGCCTTCTCTTCTCCAGGCTGAACAACCCCAACTCTCTCAGCCTGTCCTCATAGCAGAGGTGTTCCAGCCCTCTGACCAGTTTTGTGGCCATTAATCCAGTAGGAGTTAAAAGCAAATACATTAAAAACGTAGTAGAAAAGATAATCTCTTCTTGGCTTGTTCAGGTGCTCCTTCATCCTCCTCTTCCCCTGACTACTACTTCTCTGCTTGGTCTTTGCTGCTCACTCCGCTCAACGCTGAGGATGAGCGTGAGTGCTCGCTGTAACACCCAAGCACTGTGCTCCAACCTCTGGGGTTCAGCAGGACTGTTTTATTAACAGTGGAATAAGTAAGGTACTTGGCTCTCTCCAAAAGAAAATAAACTTTGTGCTCGGTGCGTGCTCCCACTCATACGCCAGAAGTCCGTGGGCTGTATTTCTGCAGTTGCCTTCTCTGTGCTCTCTCCATTACCTCTGGTAATTGAGTCGCCTGTGGGATATAGCACCAGGGTATGCTTGGTTGCTTTGTGGGAAAAGCATTATTTCGAGTTGGACCCCTTTGTTGGGGGTGGGGAGAAGACAAAGAAATCTGCAGTCATAAACCAGGCAGCCGGCAGCTTACGTCGTTATAGCCTGTAGAATACGTATTTATCTACCTTGCACAGACTAACAAATTGTTGTTGCAGTCATTACAGTAAATACGAGATATGAAAACAGTTTTAAGTTTCATTTTGCTTGCTGTCATCTCTTTTTTTTCTTTTTATTGAGCAGCAGTAATTTAATAGCATTGTTTGACTCCTGTTCGGTTTTTTCAGTGTCTTGCATTGTATTGAGTTTCTGTTGAACGTTTAAGTACAGTAGTACAATTTTATGCCTAATGGAAAAAGCAGTAATTATTTCATTAATACCAGGGTAGAATTTGTCCGTACTAAACAAGGAATCAGAAAGCCCTGAGCATATCAGGTAAAATAGCGTTTCTCAGCTTTTTTTGCTTATGCGGAACGGAAGAAGGCACTCTCTTGTACCTGTACTCATAGGCGTAGACTTGCATCCTCATCTTAACTGTTGTGCCATCCCACAATAACGCCGATCACTTGTAATTGTGTGTGGGATCGGGGCCTGGCTCAGTTAAGAACATATTTTAGTTTCTGGGCTGTGCTGTTGCATTTTGTCTTTCTAATGACATATTGCAATTAGCTGTTGATCATTCAAATAAAATCTTTACAAGAGTACAGCTGGGAGGGTGACGTTCAAAGACACTGAGGGTCAGCAAGGGACCCATTCCCCTGCTCCTCTAGGGTGGGAGAAAGCTGGCTGCCCATTATATCTGCATACTTATCAATTCACATTTTATCTGAAAACTTTATTTCATGTCTGTGTAATGTAAGTGTGAAATAGTCATATTCAAACTACACAGGCTCAGTAAAGCATGTTAAGAGTAGTCCATCTTAGGATACAACACGTCACTGAAACCAGATCCAGAGCCCGGATCACAAACCGGTCCTCTGCTCTACTGCATCCTCTGCTTTTCCGTTGAAAAAAGGACAGTACAATCCAGTGGACTTTCTAAAGCACTTTCAGCTTCCAGAGCAACCAGCTGCCTAAGAACATAGTCCAGAGTGGTCTAGAAGACCACTGGAAAATGAACACGACCCGTTGGGAAAGAACAGAAATGAAGGACAAAATTGGGGAACACAGCTTAAAGCAAACAACTGTGAAATAGAGAGTGGTTTGGGGGTAAATGTTCTTTACCGTGTTAATGCATACAGTGCTGTGAAGGTGTTACGTGGAGTTAAACTCTGGAAAGAGAAGTTGAACCGCCAAATCGCAGTGGTCAGACGTGCCGATATTTGTGATACGCTGCTGATGGGTTCAAAGGAAAAAAAAACCTCAGTGCTGTTGTTTAGCGTAAGCTGCTCCTTTCTTCTTGAATTTAGGGAGAAATACAAGCCTTGTGCAGTGCTTGACTTTTTAATAGCTGAATTTTTATTAAGTAAATGTGGTTTTTGCGATGACTAGGGTTTTGATTGTTACTAACATTGGTTTTAGCTTTGCAAGCTACATGCTGGAAATTTGCCAAGCGCAGAAACATGGTTCGTGCCCTGAAGCTTGTACAATCTGAGAAGGACGACGCTGGGGTAAGAGGGAGCGTGTAACACACTGTATAGCATTTGTTTTCTCCTCTTGTTTCCCTCGCTGCAGACTGTACCAAAGCCAATAGCACTGGAGCCCTGCTTTGGGAACAAAGCAGCCGTTCTCTCTGTATTCGTGAGGTTGCCTCGAGGACTTGGGGGTATACCACCACCAGGACAGTCAGGTGAGGAATATCTCCAGTCTCTGCTGGCTTGGTATTAACTCTGTGCTCCTTCCCCAGCCTTACAGATTCACCTTACAGTTTCAGACTTGATCCCGCAGTAATTGCTGTACCCACACCGCAGCTGAGGATGTGCTTCGGTTATTTTAAGCTAGCTAGCTTGGGCCCTGCTAGCTTCTGACCTGAGGTTTGATTCAATTTTTCGGGTCAGTTGTTGGATGAACATTTGGTATTTGGTTTACATTTTAATTTATGGCTGGGGAAAAAGGGGGATCTGGTACAGACAGGTTTGCAGTAGTTACTTATAAAAGTAATTTCGTCTCCCAGCCTATTCCCTCCATTCCCAGCTCCATTTGTAAAGAGACGTCAAGTCCTTTCAAAGCATCTGTGCCCTGCTCTTAGCAGCTCTGGACAGACGGATTTTCTCCAGCCAGCTTAAGGTTTCCTTGTTCCCAGCCCTTTCTTAAGCACTTAAACCTGCTTGCAGGGCACTGAGGCATAATCTCCTGGGGACTTTGTCATTTAACTGGGGTTTCTCCAGTGCCCGGTGAGCATGGTGAAGCAGAGGATCTTAAAAGAGTATTAGCTGGGTTTGAGATGGGATGGTTTGGTTGTCAGCTGTAGTGGACTAAATCCCAGATGGCCAATGGTGGTTTGTTTGTCTGTGGATGTGCCAAGAGGATGTTGCAGAGATGACGGATGTCCGGGAAGTGCAGTGGAACCTCCATGCACGTGTGCTTTCAGGATTTATTCCAGCACGTCTACTGGTGCCGAGAAACACACCTCTCTAATATTATGGGTTTCGCATCCGTAATACCCACACTTCTTATTTCCAGCTTTTTCTGCTGCAGTTGATTTCAATAAAACATGCAGTATTTAAAAGCTTATTTCGAAATAGCCGCTAGAGTTTAATCTCTTAAGCCAAAATGCTTTTCTAGTTTGCTTTTTTTAAGAACTCCTCAAAAAATGATATTCATTTTGTGGCTTGGAGGGTTTTTCTCAGCTGTGGCGGAAGGATTTGTTTCTGTGACTATTTTGTTCCCTGACTATTTTGTTTTGTTGCCTCAGGTCTCGCAGTGGCCAGTGCACTGGTGGACATTTCACAACAGATGCCAATTGCCTACAAAGAGAAATCGGGTGCAATACGAAATCGGAAACAGCAGCCCCCTGCACAGCCAGGAACCTGTATTTGATGCATGGACATCAGAAACTGTATAGGGTTTTAAACAAAACGGAAAAGTAATACCTAGGAGGAGAAAGATTTCCAAGTTGTGTCACAAGAGACTAGAAGCACTCAAGAAAAACACAACTTC
This sequence comes from Fregata magnificens, assembly GCA_013389945.1. Taxonomy (NCBI): domain Eukaryota; kingdom Metazoa; phylum Chordata; class Aves; order Suliformes; family Fregatidae; genus Fregata; species Fregata magnificens. The sequence goes on from WAAD01009142.1 coordinate 231,319, forward strand.
CTTGAACTCAACTTTTTCTCTCATCTACGTGATAGTTGGCTTTATTTGACAACTGCTCCACTTAAGTTTTACTGACACGTGGCTTCAGATTGCTCCTTTGTTTTCTTCGAGTTTAAAGTAAAATAATTTTATTGCAGGTCCAGTAACATCCGATCGCCGCCATTCATGGTCAGTGTAAATAGAACAGTAGTCCAATATGAATGACACTCAGGTTTATACATGGAAAGTGCTTTGTAGTTCATGTATTTATCAAACTGTACAAAAAGAAAAAGATGCAGTGTTTACAGGTGTCAGCTCTCAACACATAAACACTACTATTAATCTTCAAAGCATCTTCATCCTTTGTTTTCATTTAATATTATATGTTTATTCCCTCATTATTTAAGTGGAACTCTCTTCCAGATACAGTGTTTTTGCAATCGTCATGGTCCAGAACATCAGGAACCCAAAAGCTGGGATGGTTTAAAGGTTGATGTCACGTGTCACTCAGACCACATGCAATACCTGGAGGAGTTGAATGTTGCTTTTGAAGGACTCAGTGTTTACGTAGTCTTAACCTGCTTGGAGTACACCACACACAAGTGCCTAGACTTGAACAGATCTAGGGAGTGAGGAGACTGCTACACCCATTTCTTTTTAACATAATTATATTCCTTTTAGATATCTGTATACACACATATATATAGCCACCCAAGGTAATCTGGGCAATCTGTGTTGTAATACATCACGTGCAGTCAGGGGAGAATGACATTTTCCTGACCAACAAACTACTCAACCAGAAGGAAATATCTGGAGGGGAAGCAGAGTTTCAGTATCTCATAAGAAAACTCCTGGTTTCACCAGCGCTTTTAATAGAAGCAGTTCGTGTTCCAGGTCAGATATGTTATATTTCTTCTGATTTTCTCTGCCCATTTGGCCTCTTTCCCTCCCCCTTCCCTCCTGCCATTCTTCTGGACGAGAGCTGAGCTGTGCCAGGGCTCAGAGGCGTCACTCCTCAGAAGTAAGATTTGCTCCGTCTCCTTACAGCGTGTAAAAAGCAACACTCCAGGTGCCAGATCATTTGAGGATGAAGTAAAACAGAATTTTAAATAAAAAGCAAGCAGAGCAGCTTCATTTGGCCCCAGGTTTGCGTTTTATGTGATCAGTTACTGATATTTCCCATTTGGGTCGAACTCTCTTAGATGTTGAAGGTGGCTTGTCAGTGAAAGGAAGGGACTTGCAAACAGCAAAGAGAAGGCTTGGCTTTTGGGGGCTGTATCAAACCATCTGAAGTACTCTCACTGGTTGGGATTATGTTTTGAGGTTCAAGGTTGGACTTAACCCATCAGTCTGTGCATGCTGGTGCCCAATGTCTCCCTTGATTCTGGAACGTGGCGCAGTGCCGGGGCCACGCGACGTCGTGATCTTGAAGCTGGTAGGAAGATGTTACATGAAGGTACCAAACGAGGCATGTAATTGTTGCTTAATCACAGTAAGTGCGGTTTCATTCAGGTCGCCGAGTCGCTGGTTTCTGATGAGGCCGTCTAGTATTTATGAAACGGAGAAGTAACAAATGGAGGGGAGTGAAGGGAAGTGCTCTTGAATCTTCTGGCCAGGTAGCACCCTTTTCCAAAATGAAACCCAAGTAACTGCATCTTTTTTTGTGCATGTTTTGGTGATCGATCACGTATCGGCCACTTGTTCCTTTTTTTTTTTTTTTTTTAAAACTATTTTGAAGAAGCTCTTTGGAGTGCATCAGCATCGCAATAAGGATGTGAATTGCCGCACGTGTCTGGACAGCAGTGATGGGGGACGGCCTGCTGGTTTAAAGACCGTGGTGGATTATAATTCTGATTTAATGTGGTGTTTAACAAGTACAACAGAACTGCGGAAAAAATATTGGGGAAAAATGCATTTTATATATTTATATGTATATATTTATATGTATATATTTATATATATAATGCATCTGTTTCTAAACCAGAAGTTTAAATACCCTCTGGGGAAAAGAAATTATGGGAGGGAAAGGGGTGAGCTATGTCTTTTAGAATGAAGGGGTTTAGGCAATGTAAGTTTTAACTGATGCACAGATTACCTCAGATTCATCTCCTGAAAATATTTTCTAACTTCCTATGTGTATAGGGCTAACCTGAACTAGAGAAATTATACTGGACTAAAATCCCTCCCCTGTTATTACCTTACATGTTTTCGGTCATGATGTACGTTCTCATGTTCAGAGATGTCGTCGTCTTGCTTCTCCGACACTTTTTTAGGGAGGAAAACTGCCAACCCAAATTGAGAAAGCTCTTGTGCTTAAGTCTCCGTATTCAGGACAGCACTTAAGCAGGTCCTTAAAGTTGTTGCTTAGGTTTTCCTGAACAGAAACAGGTTTCAGAACAATAGGCCGGGGGGGGTGATATGTATTTACATCAACAAAAAGACATAAATGGGGTTTTTCCCCCTCCCCCGGAAAGCTGGGTTGTCTGGTCTCAAAAGCTTCTGGTGGAGCGTGCCCAGGAGTGCAGCCACAAAGTTAGGTGTCAGGTATTGGAAAGACGAGCACAAATGGTCAAACCTTTGACATTTAGCAGAACCAAAAAATGTAAATAGAGGAAGGAGAGTTATTTATATAAATAAAATGAAACAGCTGCTTTAGGATGTAGCTCTGCTCTGCATCTTATCTCCATACTGATGAGGGAAAAAGAGAACTCTCATACATATCTCTGCTGCAAACAGTTTCATCCCAATTTAAAGGTAAAATAGAGTCGAAGGTGGGAATGGATGGGGGGAAGAAGAATTGCCGGTGGTTTATCACCAGGCCAATATCAAAAGTGAAGGATTTGTGGGTTTATTTCTTTTGGAGGTGGGGGCGGGGGGGAAGAGCAACCTTATTTCATGGGAGAATCTGTAAATAAATGAAAAATAACACACCGATTTTGCACTTGTACATAAACTATACAGTAGCGTGCAGAACATTGAAAGATTTAAAGTGTATATAAACCAGAAAAATATTGAATGTATTTTTTGATGCATTTTAAATGATGTATGAGTTTTGTCTTAATAACTTCTTCATATGATGAGTATTAGATAACTTTCCAGAGCTTTAAAGAAACATCAAATTATATTCGTGATATCTTGCAGTATAAAGCAGGGAGGCAGAACTTGACTTTTATGTATTCAAATGCATTTCACTTACATGTGTAAGCGAGGTAAAATACGGCTCTTCCGTTTGAAAGGGGGAAAAAGCAACGCTGAAGACAGGTAATAAATGTACTTAAAGTAGTCATTACTTGGAGAATTAAGTCAGCAGTTTAAGCCTCTAGCATTAAGGTTGTGCCAGTGATTTCCATTCAAAGTCACTATTTTCAAGCATTTATAACTGGCTGAAATTCAGCATTCAAGGTCTCAACCCTCGGAACATTTTTATTCTTTGAGAGTAGCCTTTAAAAAATTAAATAAAAAATCAGAACTGTTGTAGCCCTTTTATTCTAGAAAGCAACAGTGCTGTTGGGTCTCCAAATAACATACTTTTTTTTTGGTTCCCTGTTTTCCATTCTTTTTAGCCCAGAATTTTCTCTGGCCTGTTGTTGCGTGAGTGACAGGAGACCTTGCCGTGGTATGGGTCAGTATGTTGAATACAAGAAGATTTATGGGACACAACTTTTGAGTTATTGCCACTCTCCCTGGGCTAAAAATGTGCTGTAGTGAAATGGCCAAAAGAAAGCTGTACATGATGGGGTAATGCCTGTGATTAGCATAAAGTCATAGCCTATAATTTACCAAAATTGGATGGTATGGTACCATAAAAGCATGACAGCCCCTGTTGGCAGATACGGGCTTCCTTAGGGGTAGTTTGTGTACTAAATATTGCTCAGAAACGTCATTTTCTCTGCGGTAAAAGTTCACCAAAATACATAGTCACTGGGTTTATAGTGTGGTTTAAAAATGGCAGCTCAGTTTGCTTGGCCCTAAAGAAGCTGAAACGAGCTTTTGATGAAATACCCTCGCTCAAGAGGCTGAAATAAAACTTGAGGCTTTTCCCATAACCTGCTGAAAGTCCAGTGCCGCAAAGAGGAGGCGGATTCTCCATCCTTAACTGCTCCCGATGTTAGCAGCTGCTCTTTCTTTTCCACGAGACCCTGAGTTAGGGACGGAGCATCAGCTGCATCTCTGAACCTGTAAAACCCTTTTCCCTGCAAACAATTTGCCGGCACTGAGCTTGCGAGAAAGCAAAGAATGGACCCTACATGCCGGGAGCGACTTCTAAACTCATCCATCCAACTTAGAGCAAGCTGCGGACGTCTCTTCTTTTCCCGTTTTCTTTTTCTCTTCATTTGGGAATACCATAAGGGAACGGGAGGGAAGGGGGGTTGGGTTTTCGGAGCCTCCTGAGCTAAGCTGCAAGAGCAGGTTGGGAGAGGCAGTTGTGCGCGTTTTAAATGCAAAGGTGCCGCCGGAAGATGCACGCGCGAGCGTTGGGGGATGCGGGAGCAAAGGGAAGGGAGGGGTAGGTGTGCGTTTCTCATTTTCGGACGTGTTGTTGGCAATTTTAGTCAAATTCACACTCTTTCTGTTGATAGCTGCTTAAATTAGTTTAGCTTCCCATGCTAGGAATACTACAATAATGTGTATATGCTGGGGTTTTCTGCTTCTGCATCAGGGCAGGTTTTGTTCAGTTTATTACTTTGTTCTAACACTACACATGGACTATTTTTGTGCGTCTTCCAGGTACTATAGTTCTTTAGACATTTCCTCTACATTTATCATTGACTCCACAAACCTCACCAGAAGAAAGAAGAAAAAAAAAATTGTGGAGGAGTGTAATATATGTCAGTTCATTTTTAAAAAAAAAAAAAAAAAAAAAAAAAAANAAAAGAAAAATAGAGTTTTATATTACTCTGAAATTTGTGCACAATAAATGTTCTTTCACTAGGATCCTTGAATTAATTGTATTCTGGATTTTTTTTCTTTGTTCTGTAATTATTTGCGATTCTTATCTGTGTTCAGACTTGAGCTTAGTTTGTTAATATGTATAATTTAGGATTTATTGCATCCATATGTAAATATGAGCAAGTATTGTAAACTATTTCATTGCTGGGGATTGTGGGTGTTATACATACACACATTTAGGACTGCAGTTTTTGGTATAATTTTTTGTATTGTAAAATAACAGCTAATTTAAAGCAGGAACGAGGAAATTATTGGGAGATCTGTGCATTTTAAATACAAATGTGAAGTACGTGTATATAAATAAAAGTAAATAATGCAAATCTTTCCTCTGAAATAAAAAGTAGATGATCTGGTTAAATTTTTTTTCCCCCTGCTTTTTCTTCTTCCTTTTTTCCCCCCTTCCTTAAAATAGGGGGAAGAAATAACTCAAGACGTTTTTAAAGACTCCTGGCTGGGGTGGGGGTGAGTTTCTGCCACGGTGGTGGTGGATCTCCAGGTGCTCGTGTCTCCCTGAGCAGGCTGCGTTCACCCTGGGCCAGGTACCGAATTTGGGAGGAAAAAGAAGACGTGTCCTCCACCAAAGCACGGGGGAAGGCTGCGGTGTCCGCACACTGCCTTGCAATGCCCCCAGAACCATCACCTTCATCTACATCTCCACGTAGGAGGAGAGGTGCCTTGGGGAAGCTCTTGGTCCCTGGTCTTCCCTACGGCTGTCTCTGAAGGGCGGTGGAAGGGAGAAGCATCCTAAAGAGGTGTCGAAGTCTTCACTGTAGAGAAAAAGGGGCTCATCCTCCATGCAGGTCACCTGGGATGGTCAGGGCTGAAGAGGGAATTTATTTGCTCCAACCTCCTCAACGCTGGGGCCATGAGTCCTTGCTGTTGAGATACAGCTGGTCTTTATTTTGTTCAACGGCTGTATCACCGTCCCAAAGCTCAGGGCTTCTTCATTCAGGGTTTAAATAAGCCTGACAGAAATAGAGGACCTCAGCCTCTTCCCTTCCTTACTCTTGCTGCTAATTTTTCCACTAAACCGCTCCTTCCTTTTTGAATCAGAAGAGAAAAATCTGACATCCCTGGAGACTGTATCATCCAAAGAGTTTTGCTAATAATTTTGCAACCTTCTCAAATGTTGGTGCCAGCTGGTGTTTCAGATGCACACAAAAGCTAGGAGAGCAAAGTCGGAGGTGACCTCTCCTCTCCCACCCCTTGGAAGCCCGCGTGCAGCACGCCCCGGCATCCAGAAACAGATTCCTGCCGAGACGCAATCTGTTGTTCTCCATTTATTTTTATGTCGCTCTTCAGCTTTGAAATTAAGCACTGCTGAGATGAAGCGGAGTTGAACCTGACATTTATGAGCCATGAAGGTTTCACTCACCGTCTCCTAAGACCGTTGTGCTACTTCATCCCATGGTGTTAAACTTGGATGCCGAAGCCCAATTCTCAGAAATTGCTGCCGAGCTGAGCGGAGCATGCCAGTCTGAAAGCACAGCATGCTGTGTCCAGACTTGAAATGAAGTGGGCAGGGGGTAGTGGTTTTAAAGCTAGTTTAAGCTCATTTTGGACAGCAGGACAAAACGTCGAGGTGTGGGGCCATATTTCATCCCTGCTCTGATTTTTCTTCTGGTGTTGTAGCAAAGAAAAGAGATTTACAGGGAAGGAATGGAAGAGAGCATGGAGGCTCTCCAAGGCTCTGCGTAAGTCCAGGATGATGCTCTTTGCTGTGTCACCTATCATTAATGAACGCAGTTGGGTAAGGAGCCAGAGAGGTATTTGCCATGCAGCTTTTCTTTCCACAAGGCTTAAATATCAATCATCTACAGAAAGAGGGGAAGCAATTTTAAGTCTTTTCACAAAGCAACCAATTTAACTCAACCGCCCTACAGAAAGCCCGGACTTTGGGTTGGATTGGGTGTTGTTTCTCCTTACCCAAGTAAAAGGTGGGGTTTGGGGCAACTCTTGGATGGGTTACACGTAGTAGGATGGGTTGGTAGTAAAATCATCTGTTGGTATGGTGGAAGCACACCTGCTTTTTTTCCATATCAAAGGGAAGAGGGAAGGAATGAGACATGTACAAATGGGCCAGAGCTCCACAGCTAGCACAGCTTACTATTTTGGAAAAAATTTGCAGAAGTTTTTGTGTTTCTCCTTGGGGGTTTTGGTTTCTGAACTAATTAAGTAGCAACAAAGCAGGTGATCGAGTGACAAAATGAAAACTTGGAGACATTTTCAGAAGCATAAGGTAAAGTAGGTGGGGGGATCTTTTAATAAGATGACTGATGGGACCTGCTGACGAGTTTATGGGCTGGTGGTGGTGCTTCAGGACCCAGGCGTCACCATCAGTTAGAGGTGGGCTGAGCTCCCAGTGTTCCCCATTGCAGGGGCAGCCGGGAACAGCAACACCTCCCCAAACTCTGTCTGCAACACAGATAGCCCCAACACCCTCGGCTGCATGATTCTGGGACACCAATCATCACCCTATGGCCAACACTGAGGTCAGGTCCATGATGCCCTTGGAGGGCTGTTTTATCCTCAGTGACTCCAGAGAGTCAGTGGCAAGCTCTGCACTAGGGATGTCTTAGGCGAAGGAAGATCTGCCCCCAAACAAAAGAGCAAGATCCAACACTGACATGCATGGTCAGACCCTTCCTTCCCTCTCTGCTTCTCTGTGTTCCTGGATCCCCACTCAGACCTTCTCGTGCATCTCCCAGAAGCCACATCTGCAGGGAACCAAGCCAGAAAACACTGCCAAAAGTGCTTCTGGCCACTCTGGCTCCAACAGGGAGGATAACAACCCGCTCCTCTCTACCACCCTGGCGAGAAGCCCGGGGCGCAGCTCCACGAGCCCACAGCCAGCAGGACCGGGGCTGTTTCTGATCTCACCCCACTGACAGTGACCAGCGATGCCACGGGAGGATGTGATTTAATCTCTCCTGATCCCCATGCCGGCCCCTGAATTTAGTCTGGAAGCAGAAGTTTAGCGGGGAGGTGTGGATTGTGACAGCTGATCACGAAGCATCGTCATGATGAGGAATGAAAGCATGGAGATAACTCTGGTGTCTGCCTTTCCCCATCCCTCCCGCCAGCAGCTCGCTGATGGTTTTATTAGGTCTGCTTTCCAGTCTGCAGCCATAATGTGCCTCCGACAGCGCGACCAGCAGTATTTCCATTGACATGTTCCGTGGGATCCCTGCTCCCACCAGAAATCGTTTCCACTTTTTTTAGAAAAAAATAAAAAAGGTGCTTTGACTATTTTTCATGTCAGTGCTAATTCTGCAGCGCTTCCCCTTGGCTAACATCCGCCGTTTCCGCACTCGGCGCGGAAAGACAACATTTCAATAACCGGAGCGAGATGCATCCACCCCTCTCAGCACATTAGCACCGTTTGCATGGAGATAACGGATGGTAAATTGTTGTTTCTGCTTTAAACGTCCCCTCGCAGCAGTCGTACATCAGCTGCAGGATTTCGCTTGTGCTGCATCTGCAGTCGCAGCGTGACGGGGATCGTTGTTCCCCATCGGGTCCTGCCTGCAGGTCTCTCCTCTGAACCTCCAGAGATGACCTGGGCTCATCTCTGCCCTGGGTTGTAGGACCTTTTCTCTGGGAATTGGGGAAAATCACTTCCCCTGCTCTTGCTTCAGCATTCGTCCCTGTCCGATGTCCCTGGTTGGAGGACGGAGTGGGGCTCAGTTTTGTTGCGGGCAAACCTGTGCCCCCAAAAACCGTACTCAGACCCAGAGATGTGCTAGAAGTGAGGGTCAGGCAAAGCCCCCTCCAGCTTTTAGCAGTGTTCCTCCTCCAGAGTCTCATCACCCTAAATTTAGGGTGATTTCCAGGCTTGCTTGAAGCCAGTTGCTACAACCCAGAGCAGGGATGCCCTAACCAGCCCCGTGCTTCACCCCGTATCGATCAAACCAGCACACACTGCCCCGGCATGTAGCCGGCAGGAGCAAGGACAGACCCTGCGACCATGGGAGTCCCGAGTTCTCCTTCAAGGTCAGGTCCCCCCTGAAACCCGGCGGCTGCTGGCACCCCCCATCGCCGTCTGGCCCTGGACCGTCCCCCGCCAGCTTTTCAGGTGCTGATCTTGGGTGAGCGGCCGCCTGCCAAGAAGCAGGGAAAATACATCAAACCTGCAATGTTTTCACAGCACGTTTCAGGTTCAACCAGCTGGAACTTTCCCAGGAAATTTTCTTTGTGTCGGCAAAACCCCAGCCGCCGAAACAGCCTGTGCGTTGTGGGGAAGGAAACGGTTTTGACGAGAGTCCCGAGTCTGGCCCTAACCCTCAGGCTTTGCTCCCCCTCTGCATCCTCAGCTGCGTCACGCATGCATGAAGGCAAACATGATTTTTAGGAGGAAAAAGTGCAACATTTCTGGGTTTGACCTTGAACTCACTTTGTGTTTAGGAACCAACTTGAATTTCACTCACTACTTTCGTATAAATTTTATATACATTTGTTTTCTAGATTTTTTTTCCACCCTAAATTGGCAAGAAAGCATTCAATTTGCCTCTAATCAATTTTGCTGTGATTTCTTTTTTTTTTTTTTTTTTTAAGTTGCCAAAAATAACTCACAGATGTTCGTGGCATGAACAGAAGTCTCCCCGGCTGGCATGAACCGCCACCCTCCCTCCTCCTCCATCTCCCCTCCTCCTGTGCCCTGCGGGATGGTGCAGCACCAGCCGCCCCCAGTTATTTCCACCCCCCTTCCCTGGGTTATGTGGTGACATCTCAGCTTTAGTGGCTGCACGTGCCACTAATTGCGGGTGCAATTATTCCCACCCCTGCTACATCTTGCAATGCCTCCCTCCTCCTGCGCTGGCACCAGCTTTGAGCTAAATCTTCCCCAAATTGTTGCCAGAGCTTTGCATGCGTCACCCCCGCACGCAGCACAAGCAGCCCCAGGACTCGCGTGGGTCCGTGTCCCCTTCCTGGGTGGCACTGATGTCTCTCCATCTCAGCAGAGTTGGTTTTTCACCTGCTGCCCCTCCTTGCTGGTAGGCAGCAGATCAGAGCTGGGTTTCCAGGCGAGCACGGGGCATCTGAGCCCCACCGCTCCACCAACCCCCCCAAAACATCCCCCCATTTCTTCCAGATGCCCTTACGGCATGGGACCAGTGAGCTCGGCAGATGCACCAGCCTGGACATGCAGGCACGGACAGCCCAGCATCGCAGACAGTAGCAAGGGGCTCAGGAAAATGCATGTGTGCTTTATTTATGGATATGTTTGAATATCGACATGTACAGAAGAGATAAGTACAGGTTATACCCCAGTAGTATAGGCAGACGTCAACCATCCTCCCCCACGTGCACGCGCACACACACGCACACGCATGCACACAGCCTTTAGCATCACCCTGCTACCTATGGGATTATTGCTCCGGCACCGGCTCCCCACCGCGGTGTCTCCCTCCCTGCTCACGCTCTTGCTTTGATGACGATGTGGTATTTGTACATACACAATATTTCACAGGCTTTCAGGACTGCCAAACCGCTGGGAAGGGTGCTGAGCAGCCAAAATAATAGAGTTCGGTGGCTACAGGAAGTTTGGCTGGTTCTTTTTTTCTTTTTTTTTTTTCCCATGACTCTTCTTTGTGCTTATGAAAGTCCCCAGGTATGGAGTAATTCCTAAAAAAATTGTCTCCTTTTCTCTCTCTTGGCTCGCTCAGTCCTTTGCCTTTACAAGGAGCCGCTACGACTTTGGTGGTTAGTCAAGAGACTTAAAAATGAAGATCCATGGTTCACTTCACAGAGTTCAACAGAGATGAAATTTCATCAAAAAAAATTACTGACTTTTCACAAGGGAAAAGAAATGGCCTGTGCACGCATGTGTTTGCGGGTGGGGAGGAATGTAATCGGGTTTCCTTCCTCCAAAAGGACGGCTCAAAAGCCATTCTTTTTTTCGCAAAGTTTGATTCGTGAGCAGGCTTGGAGGGAGAATTGACATTAAATATTGGCAAAAAGGGTGAAATGATCAGGAAAAAGTCATGCAGATTTGGGGATTATTATTTTTTTTAATTCTGTGTAATATGACTGCCCATCCCAACCCCCTCGCTCTTTCCTGCTGGGCGAGAGGCTCATTGCTCTGTGCCTTACTCATTTCGTTTTGAAGCATCCCCAGACTGCGGGGAACCCCCGGGAGTGCAGGACCTGGCCTGCGACAGTGCTTGAAGGACGCTGTATCCAAACTCAGAGCACAGGACAAAGGCTGAGGACAGGGAGTGCATTTTCAGACCTGCACCCTCAACTCCACAGATGCTTTTGAGATCCCTCAATCAAGGGCATGGGGAGGAAACTCCTCTAGCAGACACCCATTTACTCACTGCAGTTTTTGCAGGGATCCCGGCAGACTGTTGCCATGTTTTCTGAGCTTCTCATGCAGCGCTTCTGTGATACGTTCCATGGTAGTTGGCTGTCACCTTCCACAGCCTTGGAGCACTTTTAGCTGTTGGTCTGCCATCCTTCCAAAACTGAGGGCTTGAGAAGACAATGGGAACTGGGGGTCTCGTTGGCCTGTGATGCTTAGACAAAACTAACATTCTAAGGAGTCTTTAAAGCAAGATATAAATCCAGGGGAGATGATGAAGTCCCTCACTGAAATTGTTAAAAAATCATTTAAGATAAATCTGCCAGAAAGTGTAAACAGACCGTTGGTCCTGCTGTAGGACATGGTAATGGACTAGGTAACCTCTGGAGGTCTCCTCCATCCCTTCTAGTCTATGAGTAGGATCTCCACATCTATTTTTCACAGCATACCAGTCCTAAGGGAGAGCTGAAGTGGGGTTGCCACTTATCCTGACCACCTGGAAAAAGTCTATCCCTGCTGACTGTCAATCAGAGAAGGAAACGGCAAAGTGGCATTTCAACATCTCCGCCAGTGAGTTATAAGAGACACAGGAGTGGAGCCATGAGAGACTGCAGGAGTGGGTACTCCTGGAAAGCAGCTCACACTTGTGTGCCCATCCTACACAGAGACTCAGCCCGTGCAAGATCAGAGGCTGGTGGAGACAGGCTTCCCTGGGCCAGAGATGTAGAAGAGCAGGGCATGACTACAGGACTTGAAAGGAAAGCAGCAGAAGGAGGCAATTCACAGCATGACCTCATGATGTTGAGGTAGTTCCTTGCCTTTGAAGGGCTGAGCATCAGGGTTTAATCCCTTTCTCACCTGTGGTTCAGAAGACACAAGTTTTGCAGAGTTGCAGCTGGCGGTTGTGTCACTTGGTGCACAGATGGCTCCACGGTCTCTCAGAGGACACCGATGTCCTGGATAAAGGGGAGATGTTCACAGCAACTCAGTGCATGGCTATGGCACTCTGAAGGGAGGTAAGAGACTTTCCTGCCTATAGCGCTACCTCCCTGCCTGCTTTTCTGGTCTGGGTGAGCCTCTTGGCAGTGAAGATCTCACATGCAAGTTTCAGTTCAGGGTGTGACCTGGCACCCTGCACACAAGACTTGGACCTTGGCATGTTCCTTTGCACAGCCCTGGATTAGGGCAACCAGGTGCTACAGCCCCGAGGACCTCGAGAAGCAGAACTTTGGACAGGATGCAGCCAGGAGGATTTCTGTGCATGACTTACTTACACATCCACAGGTGGTCAATTGAAAACAAAAGTGGTTTCATATTGGACCAAAACCCAAGAAAGCTGCTGCAGTTTCTCAGCAAAATCTGAAGTAATAAACTATGGAAGGTGTTCTGCAGGGAATGGGAATAAAAAGCACTGGACTTTGCTGTGTCAGCTGCTGCTAAGCCTTTCTATGGATCCAAACGCTAAGGAACTGACGATGTTCCTTGGAGGAGCGCAAACCAAGGAACAAATGGGCTGCTGCAAAGCCCAGACCTAAATACTCAGGGAGAATCTGGAGGTATTCCTGTGCTTTCCATGGCAGTCAACCTGGGTAAGCATTTACTCTGGGAAACCTTCTCACCCTTCCTTACCGTCTTCTTTCTTGGCTTGATCTAGTGAGGGGTTCAGCCCCCCAAGAAGGCACTGGGAGTCCTTAGCTCACCTCCTTCAGGGAAGACTCCCCGATGCTCAGGTAGCCCAAGGTCATGCATCTGCCTCCCTGTGCCCCGAGAGACCAGAGAGACATTTGTCCTCACCCTCCAGCTGGGCTCTGGTTGCTGCTCAGTAGAATGGGTCACTTCACCAGCCTTTGCTTAAATGACCTCTTGGCTGAGTAAGTAGGACTTGGCAGGAGGCAATGTCCTTCACATGCTAACCTGGACACAAGCGGTTGCCTCTGCCAGCTCTTCAAGGAGAGGAACCGTAGAAATCCACTCCCTACCCATGACCTGATTCGTGACTTCGCCTTTCCACAAATTGGCTGGATATTTATGTCCCCAGGGTAGTATCTAGCAAACCTTTTCTATCCTATCTCTTCCTAGGAAAACTAATTAAATCCCCTGACTGAAGCCCCTCTGCCTCTCTGTGAGACCAGCGGATGCACAGGTAGCATGTGAGAATGGGTTGTGTTGGGCTCACATCGAGTCCTGCCCGCGGGCTCACATGTTCATCCCTCATGGAGAAAGGTGAGCTTGGAGAGGGACAACATTGGCCTCTGGATGTTTGGATATGACAAAAAAATACATACCCCAAATACTTTACAGGACTAGTGAATAGAGATGCTAAGGTTGGGACACAAAGAAAGCCAGCCATAAACAAAATGCAACACACGTGTTTCTTCCTGAACACCATCAATACATGACACATGTTTCTCTAAAAAGGAGGGCCCAAGGGGTAGGTAACAGCTTGGAGATGCATGCTGATTGCACGCTGGCCATGGTTTCAAGCAGGTGGATAATTCCTGCCAGCCAGTTCATAGCATGGTTACTTGGTCCACCCCAGAGGTGCTTCAGGATCCTCTCTAGTGAACAAAACCAACCACCTTCTCACCAGTGCTCTGGTTTCTTCAGTCTGAACCAGGTGGGCTGCCCTTCAGGTCCTGAGCAACCCTAGAGACAGTCTGAACTCCACATCACTTGATGTGTCCTGTCAAGAGGCCCCCAGTGTGAGCCAGGGCTTCAGGAAACCTCCTGACAGCTCATCCATCAAAAGTCTTTCCCCTCTTGGCTGGGGCAGGCAAAAGCATTTCCTTTGCAGCTCAACTCTCTCCTTCACCTTTTCCAAGGGAATCGTCCATGGCTCTGACCCCATCCGCAGAGAGCTGGAGAGACAACAACCAAGCTGTGGGGTGGAAAGGTGGCCAAGACCAAGAATGAGCTGGTAGTTGACGATGCTGATTGTATAAAATCAAATAAATTGGGAGAGGGGTAAGGAGGAGGAAGGGATGCCCACACGCTCACCTCTCCTTCCCATCCCCTCCCTCCTCCCCTCCCTCCTCCCAGAAAAGTTACTGGTCTGGTTGTTTTGTAAAGAAACCAACACAAAGAGAGTCTCTGCCTGGCGTGTGCCCACCCTGCTTCACATCACGAAGAGGCTCAGCACAGCAAGAGCGGGGAGAAGCCACATCTGCAGCGGAGAGGCTACCCAGGAGGAGGGAGCTGCTGGGCTGGAGGTCCCTGATGACAGACGAGTGGAGCCCCGCAGGAGCCTCTCCTCTCCAGCCACCTGCAAGAGAAGGGAGGCAGCATGGGGTGAGTGGAGGGGTTGTTCCCCACCTTGGTCCCTCTGAGGATTTAGGGCTTGGGGACTGTGCAGCCTTCCTATGTGTGTGCATGTGCAGAGGGAGCCAGGGCGAGTCTCAACACCCCAACTCTAGTCTGGAGGTCAGCTCAGCTCTGTTGGAGACGGTGGTGAAGGTAGTGGTAGCGCCATGGCATACAGCAGGGTCACCCTGTGGGCACAGCACTGGGTGTGCAGACCACAGGCTCGGACGCTGGTTGGAGGTGTCTTTGTGTGAGGTGGGTGCCTGGATGCCCGCTCTGGTCAATGGAGACCCATGGAGCTTATGGAGCCACTGCTGACCAGCGGCTTGACCTGGTGGCCTTTTCAGGTGGAGGTGTCCCCTGGGTGTTGAATACATCTCCATGGGGCTGGTAGACATTTCACCAGCCAGCAGCGGGGAGCCAGGTGGCTTACTCCAAAATACAGTGCACGTGTTTACGTGGCTGACTCCCACCCTGGGTGCCTACCCCCTGCACAAACTGCACCCTTCTCCTTTTACAGCGCATTGACATCTGTGGCTGAAAATTTGCTTTACTAGAGACCTCTATTTGCATTAGTTGATAACCGAGATGACAATTTAGAGCAAAGGCTCTGCACTGCTATGAAGATGGGAAGCAGATGGACTATCGGTCCATTGTAGCTTTCCTCCTCAGGTCCAGGCACACCAACCTCATTAAACATTGAACAGGATCTGGATTTGAAGTTGAATCCAAAGTCAAGACCCAACTCCCCGGATTCTCTTGCAGTGTCAGCAGGGACCGTGCTCCAGTAGCACTCACACCTCAGCAGAGGGATGTGCTGCTGTCACGTGGAGGTTGGCGATGTGGTAGGGCCATCCCTTACTGCAGTTGCTTTCTCCAGCTTCCCACTTGCTGGTGGCAGCAGCAGTTGGCTATCATCTGGGCCGGACTGTTAGTGGTGAGGGAGGTTCACAGCTTCTCCATCACTTCCAGGATAAAGTTCTCAGTGCAAGGTCTGGACCTCAGGCCGCTACTTGGATTGCACTAAGGTCTGGGGAGCACTGGCTAGAAGCAAATGCTCCAAATCTCCTGGGTGCAAAGTTTATGGCCTGATGAAATTATGCCTGTGCTGTGCACGGCCACCAATGACCTGAAAAGCAGTGAGGGAAGCTGAGGCCACATTTCTGCACGTCCCAACCCGCTGCTCTGTGAAAACAGAGCGGAGGGAGGTCAATCAGGTGTTTTCCCAGCAAAGGAAACAGGGAAGAGGCTTAAAGTGCAAAGCCCACGCTCAGTCCTTGGAGTCTAGTTAACTGACAGCTTCTGTTACCTGAACGTTCAGCAAATCAGGGTCGCTGTTAATTATTCAATAGTAAAATAATTCAATCTGAAAATTACTCTGGTGGATGGCAAATCAAGGTCATTGCTTTTTATTTAAAAATAAAATATTTAATGCCTACTACTGCCGTCATCAGTAAATTAACCTGTTGTTTTAAAATAATTTCAATTCAATATTATTTTGATACTAGCAATTTGCTGATGACTAGAACCTTTCATCTGAAGTTTTCCAATACTTAGCAAACCTCAGTCAGTTAACCCTCAACGTTATGACCTCCAGGATCCTCATCTAAGAAGGGAGGAACCTGTGTCCCAGGCAGCTGAAATGCTTGTCTGAAGCTGTGCGGCTGTCCTTCAGGAGGGTGAGGAGCCAAACCACTGGTCCTGGCTCTCCTACACTCCTGAAAAGCCCATGGATTTCCCAGTACTTCTGAAAAAACCATACGTCTCTGTAGCACCCACGAAAGAAAAGAGAAGATGGAGGGCGGGCAGAGTCAGGGTAGCGTGTAGCCCGGTGCTTGGTGTTGGGGAAGAATATGTCAGGGCATGAAGCAGAGGGTGAATCAGGGCCTCCAGGAGGTGGAGGGGAGGTTGAATGTCTGCACGTAGCTGAAATGACAGAGATGGAAGAGGGACCTGAGGTGAGGAGGGTTGGAGGGCGTGGAGGAGGTATGGATATGGCCAAGCGTCTCTTAGGGCCAGGTCAGCCCTCCCCTACCTTGGTGGGCTGGAGGTGCTCAAAGATGTTCTCTCTGAGGGTCGCCACGGCTCTGTTGGCATTTCGCTCCTGCTTGTACATCTGTGTGGTGGGGGGGATGGATGGGGCCACAGCTGCATTCAGGTAGGTCCCGTTGCCAAAGGCCAGAATGGCATTTTCTTTGTGTGGGAAAGAGATGGAGAAAAGTGTTGTCAGGGCAATGTTTCCAAGGGAAAGCACACACATCCCTTCTCCAGCCTGCTTCGACTGCATTACCCAAATGCATGCCCGAGGGTCTTCAGGGCTCCTTTGTTGAAAGCACAGGGAGCTGGACACCTATAGACTCTTGAGGACCAGGGCATCTTCATACCCTCATTCACAAGAAGCTTCACCAGCTTGTGGGTGATGCTGCCAGAGCAGCAATATGCCAGGCGATACTTACGGAGACAGATATTGTCGGTGAAGAGGTGCAGGAAGCTCTCACACTCTTCCTGCCGGTTGCCGCTGGCATTGCACGTGCACCAGGGAGCTATGCTGGAAGTCGAGTTGTCAATGTAGTTGGGTGTGATGGGGCTGCCTGCCGGGAAGGATGGAGAAGTGTTACCGCAAGGCTGGCACTTCAAGAAGGGACAACGATTTCCCTTCTTGCTGCTCTCTTGGGTTGCTCTGCTTACAGCCTCAGCTGAGCCCCTCTGTGTCGGCAGCATGAGAAAACCCTTTCAAGTGCTGGTGTCACAGGTCTGGTTTGCTCCCAGGGAGGAGAAGAGAGGCAGTCACAACCCATTTGTTCACACCACCACCACCAAAGCCTTCGGTCAATTAAAACGTGCTATCAGTCCAGGGAAGGGGCAGCTCCTGGGAGCTCAGGTTCCCTAGTGACACTCAGAAACTGTATGTGAATGTGCATAAAGGTTTCCACGCTGTCATTGAAAAAGCCAATCACAATCTCCAGAATGGTCAGAGACAACAAAGAAAGGATTAAACCAGAATGAAATCTTGACCCAAAAAGCTGTCAATCTATCCCGTCTGTCGGGATGGACCAGGTCCAATGGCCGTTGGCGCTTCTCTTTGGACTCTGGCTGGGCTTGTGCTAACTGCTGCCGGCTGGGTCTCTGCAGCATCTGAAAACCCAATCTGACATCCTCTGAAGTCAGCAAGATGGCAGTAGATGGTGATTTCCAGTGGCATCACTGGTGATGGCATCAGGGAACCCTTGACAGAGCAGATGCCCTGGGACAGCCCATGTATTTCCACCTGAGAGGGAAGCTGGGATCTTACAGCAGCCCATGGTACATGGTTTTTCTCCCTCCACTGCAGCTATCCTAAAGCTACCCCATGCTCATGGCTTAGGCTTCTTCTCCAGTCACTGCAGAGAGAAAGCCTAGCATCTCCCTGAGATCCCAGTCTCAGCTCTCTACCATACTGTCCTCATAGCTTTTAGCTGGCCAGAGTAAGAGGAGATGTTTCCCACCCAGAGAGTGGGAGAGAGACCAGCCAAAGGACTCAGCCTCTTACCTATGATCCCTGTATACGCCAGCAGACAGGCAGCATAGCTGTCCCTCCGGCAGCCGCTCGCAGCCTGCGGGGACGGCTGGCAATTAAACTGGAACTCCGCATAGCGTGACCTGATGGAGTGAGGGCACAAAATGGGACATATTAGCACAGATATTTGGGGCAAAAAGGGACATAATAGCACACTGGTGGTGTTTATAGAGGGGAATGCATTTGCAAAATCCTTTGCTGCTGTAGGTGTTGCTAAACCAGTTTGAATGAATGGCATTTTATACTCTCCTGCCCCCCCAATAAACCCAGAAGTGGGTTTCATCTGTTTGAGATGAGACATGAATAGGTGCTGTAGTTAAATGTTTTACAGGTTTCCTCTGGGACTGCAAGAAAGGTCCAGACTTGGAAGAAATGTTTGGGTTTTGGTGTGTGAAGCTGGTTTTCAAGGGAAGAGCTGTTGCAGGCAGAGAGGGAATTCATTCTGTACTGCCATTATCTGACTCTTGGGTAATAACTTCCCCTAGAGACCTAAGCCTTCATTTTTAGGCTGGTTTGCTGAAAGAGAGAATCACTCTGGTCCAGTTTCTGCCTCTTCAAAAACTGTGCTCTAAAGGTAGCTGAGGTCATCCTCAGATTAAGGGAAATGCCCAAAGGCTCTACCCGTCATCAGGGCTGCTGCCACATCCTCTGCTGCAGGCACCCACTCTCAGGAGAAGGCTGGACTCTCTGGAGCCCGTGGAGCAAGAGGTGTATGACATACAGCTCTGATCACAGACCACGGCGCCTCGGTTTTCACATTTTCTAGGTCAAAGCACCAAACCGCTTAGCACAAAGGAGCTTTGAGTCACACACTGGACTTGTTGGGACTGTCTGGGCCATGCAGGGACGTAGGTGCATCATTCAGACAGATTACTCTTTTCATGTGGCTTCCCTGCTAGCTTGGTTGGGTAAACTTGATTTGATTGAAAATCAAAATCATGCTGCCAACCAGATATTTGCCACCTAATTCTTTAGGGATGAGTCAGTTGTTGGCACATAGGCATCTAGTGGTGTTTGGACATTGTAGGATATCTAAGACATCCACCCGGGGCTCTCAGGTGGGACATAGGACCTACTGGAGATTCAGATCCATCTAAACAGGCATCCCATGTCCAGGGAAGAAGGCATCTCACATGGCGTTTGAGCTGCTTAGGAAACTCAAGCAAGCACTAGCACTGCCGACACTTGAAGGTAGGGCCCTTTAGATGACAACCTTCAGTGTCTGAACTGTGAACTGGGTACCTCAAATGCTTGCTCTGCCTGAGCAATCTCAGAAAAACTGAACATGTTGTTCGTCCCAGGCGGCCTCTCTCTTCCAGACATTTTGTCAGTGCTCCTGGTTAGTGTCAGCACTCCGACTTGCACTTTCCTGCCCACCTCTCTCCTCCTCCCCAGTCTTCTTTTTTTCTCTTCTTTGTTCCCATGTCTGCCCCATACCAAACCCTTTCTCCTGTGCCATGGCCAGGCAAACTCTTCTTGCCCAAATTTTTGCTGCATTATTTAGGGGAGGGAGGTACTGATTGCAGGTTTTGTATTATTCATGTTAGCAGAGCCCACCCCTCCAAGCTGGGAAATTCAAGGGGTTACAGCTGAGAAGAAGCTGCAGGAGGACTGAGCAGTGCAGGCAGGGTTAGCCCTGGAGTATTTTACTCTATTTCTTTAGCGTGCCATGATTTGTTCCTGGATCTCCTTGTGGTTTCTGCACTGCTAGCTTTGACCAGGTCACACGTCAACCCCTTGATCCTGCCGTGTCTCTTGAGGATGTTTTATATTGTATATTCAGAGACCAAGGAACCATATAATTAATAGCTGTGCTGCTTGCAGGAAACAGTTTCCAGCCTCCTGGGAAGCAACACTGTCCCCTTTGAACCTCTTCCCTGCTGGGCCCTGTCTTGTTAGGGAGAGGGCAGTACCCATCCGTTTTGGATTCCCTGGGTAGCTGGGGGAAATCTGAACAAGAGCTGGTGTGGCTCAGGGGCTTTGCATCTTTCAGAGTCAGCTTCAGATGTATAGCTCAGTTGTTGTCCTTCATCCACATTTCTGGGGTGCAGAGGGGTGGGGATATTAGTACCAGTCCGTCATTCCAAGAGGAGGATGCTGCTCTCACCTCCTTTTGTGAAAAGACGTAATTTTTTAATTGTAATTTAAAGATGACGTGGTGGTAGGGGGTGGTTACTGGAAGTCCAGCTCAAGAAGTCCCAAAGCCCACAATAATTAGAGACTGGGACAATACTGGGAGACGTGTCCTACACTTGCTCTTGTGCTCTTCTCCAGGTGTCTGCTCATGGCCGCAGCTACACACAGGACACTGGGCTGGACCACCACATTCGGTGCAGTACGGCTGCTGTTATGGTCTCACATCTCTTACTGACAGATGGGCTCCACTCCTGAGAGCTGTATGTGGATTAACCTCCTGAGAGGTTATTTGAGAAATAAAGGGGTCAAAATAGTACACCTGAGGGAAAAACACTTAAGGGGTATGCCTGTGAGTGTGCACACTAGGATGGGTCCGTGCATGTGTGCGTGCATGGGGCTTAAATGGAAACAGAGGAGCAAACCACCCTGACCACATACTACGTGGTGGATCTGGAGTGAGAACTGTGACTCTCAGATTCCTATTGCAATCACTAGAACATCCAGCCTTGCAGCAGAATCATATGGTTTTTATACATATGATTAATTTTCTAATAAAAAAACCCAAAGCCATGGTTTTAAGATATCTACAAGTGCCTGTGACTGTTAGGATAGCTTCGGTGCTCCTGTAGGATGCTCTGGGATAGGGGAGATGATAGACAATGAGGAGACAGATTGGTGAAAGTGGCTACAAGCACCCCACGCCACATCCCTGCTTAGCTTGCACCTTCCCGGAACTACTTCCATAACAGGTCTTTCTTTAGGACTAAAGCCAAAAACCCGTAGAAAACGTCTAAAAAAGCTCCAGCACAAACTTCTCAAATCTTTTCCTGTCTGTTAATGCCTTCTGTATAGAGTATGAGACAAGGACATGGGTCATGGGAAGGAGCCACTCAGGCAATGGCCTGTGTCAGTGGGTTGTGGTGGGATGGGTGCTTCCAGGCAGGATCCTTCAGGCGGGTGCATTGGCTCTGGTCACCGGGCTGTCACCGGTGGATGAACGCCAGGCTTGTCCAAGGGACAGCTCTCCATGTTGGCCAGCCCGGTGTGTGAACGTTACCTGCAGACGTAGTTTTCCCGGCAGGAGTCCAGAGGCGCCAGGCAGTTGGGCTTCTCCTTGGACTCATAGGAGCAGGCAGGAACGATGGTCTGCCGCCGGCGTTCGGCACAGGCTGTGTCGTCGCAGGGGCAGAAGAGCAGCTCGTGGGTGTACTCGGGCGGCACTCGGTCGAAGAACTTGCGAAGAGCCTTGTGGCACTTGGAGCGGTTGCAGGTGTCGGCCCGGGCCAGGCGCCGGATGCAGAAGGAGACGTACTCCGTCCGCAGCCGCTGGCACATCTCGTCCACGTTGCAGGCTTTGGCGGCATCCAGACACCTGTTCACCTGGGTCACCTCGTTCTCAGACCCTGGGGGGTGGTGGGAGATGGTGATGGGGTTTTGCACTGACCTCCCCGCCAGCAACACCACCTTATGTCAAGATCTTCATCCCCATCCTGCTCCCATCCATGGCCACCTCGGCGAGACCACCACCCACTCCGGGAAGGCAGTGGCCAGCGTGAAGTCCGCATTTGCTCTCTGTGTCCTGGGAGGACCAAATCCCCTTTCCCTACTCACTTTTCCCAAGAGGTGCCATGCCCACACAGCAAACCTCACACCCCAGAGCCTGCTCCACCAAGCTCCTACATTTGAATGAATGAGCAAAATGAAGCTTTGCTCTACTCTGGGCATCTCATAACACTTTACCAACACGAATTAACCAACTCGAGGCCTGGGAAGACAGCAGTCATTAGAAAGTGAATCTACTTATGGCCATGACTGGATCCACCAGTGTGATGGGATCTCTTCTAATGGACCTTCTTTTCCCAAAACGTTGCTCAAGATCAAACACTGAGTCAGTGGCAAAGCTGGGTCTCCTGATACATGGGTGGTCTGCACTAGCCCTTGCACCCCAGACTTTCTGCCCTGTGCAATGAGTTTCCTCAGGCCTCTGGAGGGTCAAGTCTGGCTTTGGCAGCAGCTGTGCTATGTTCATCCCAGGACCTGCCCAGCTAAGTGAGACCTGTCTGGGTCTCAAATCGCCACAACAGTCCTTTGACTTCCCCCATCCAGACCAGTCCTGCCCAGTACGCCCACATCCAAAGCAGCGACAGTGCCTTCATGGGGTGGGGATCAGAGCTACCATCCAACCTAATGCCCCTGGGACCTCGATGCTGCCTGCATGTGAGCACATGCCGGTCTCTCCTCGCACCCTTTGCAAGGTCATCCCTTTGCTGGCTTCAGTGAAATCGCTCTGCATTTCCACCCTCTTAAACAAGAGGGGAAAGAAAGTCCCAGATTAGCAGTCTGGGTGGGAGAGCAGGGGTGTGCTGTGGGGCTGCAGGGAAGGTGGAGGAAAACTTGCAGCAGGGGGAACAATCAGGAAAATAAAGCAAAAACTGAGGTGACTGATGAGAAACGCACTGTATTCGGTAGGCAAATAGGGGTCTCAAGAGTTTATATGCTGATGACCTCTTCTGCAAATGCGGGCAACAGGTAAGAGGCAAAGGTATCTGTATAACACTGGTTTTAGGGCTCCTTCAAAGATGGGTAGGGCTCTGTTTTATAGGGGGGGGAAATGACATTAGGCTCTATCTGATAGGATAGATAAGATGAGGGTCCTCCAAGCGTGAGAGAGAAAATGAATTTGAAGCCGTTTTTCACCTCTCTGAATTAAGCCCATGACCTGAAGCACACTAGAAGGACTTTCTCCCCAGCAGAGAAGGATTTTTTCACAGAGGAAAAATCCCCAGGATGATAAATTTCCAATGCAGAGTCAAGCTCTATCTTTGGCCAGGAGTTAAAACCAGCCAGTCACCGCTGACAAGTGTTAAAACATTGACAGTGTCTCTAAGCACTTCAAAACTGGCTGCCCTGACGTTATCAGATGCTCCTTCTCCGAGCATTTATTTTTCCCTTCCTGTTGTCCCCGCTGCTTATGGTGAGCTGGAATTCAAATTCCAAGTTTTGCAGTTATTTTATGATAGGTGAAACTTTTGCTTGGTGTGTTCCCACCATGTAAGTACTTCCCTTTAAAAATGCCCAGAGATTAATATTGTTAGAGCATCAGTGTACGCTGGGGAGCTGTCAGCAAACATGTAGGAAAGAGTTACTTGGAAGGGTTTCATTACCCATTCAGCTAATGAATCACAGGGAACACGCTAGCTTTTCTCCTCTTCCCACGCAACAACAGAAGATGTGCTTTTTAAAATCACCACTACAATTAGAGTGGAGGGATATAATTCTGTTTGTACAGTTTTAATAGTGGCCATATATTGTTTATGTAAAATTGGGTTAAAAATATCTGTTGCTCTGACTTGGCATATAGTCATGGGGATGTCCGATGTTTCAATAAGTTCTTGAGAATTTTTTTTTTGGTAGATTTGAAAGAGGGTCCTTTGGCAATGCCGACCATATGATCCTGGACACTGGACAGGCACGGGACGGCAGATCATAAATTATGTTATAAAAGGTGTTGATGAGTATAAATAGGGAAAAAAAAGGTTAAACCAAGAAACTTCATGTCCCTAGGTGGATGCTGAGTCCTTTGGTACATATCCCTGCTGCTCTGGGCCCATTCGCTTTGCTGCCCAACCATTTTCAGTCTGCTTTAAAAAACCCGAAAATGTGTTAAACATGCATAAAAATCCCCACCCCTAGATTCCGCCGTGCTCTGAAGAGCCCTGTAGGACTTTCAGTGAAAGGGGAAAGACTCTAGTAAAGAAGGCCATGACCCAGCAAACAGCTTTGTGCATGCTTCACTTTCCGTGCTCAAATCAGTCAAGTGGATTCCATAAGAAGACGTGAGGTCAGGGAGCACCCCCGCTTCCCCTCGCTGCTCAGATTGTCAAGGGCTGATGGGTTAATTTGGTCCTGGACATTTTCACCTAACAAGTGCCTCACCATTGCAGGGACTGCAGATATCCGTCGGCTGCAGGGACCTGCTGCTCCTTACTCGCTTGGGTGCACTCCATCTGTGGATGCCACCCCAGAGTCAGGCGCACATTTGGGAAGAGCTGCAAGAGGACTGCTGTTTTGGCACATCTGCCAGAGACGTAGGAGGAGTACATCACCTGCTCCCAGATGGGTAGTTTGGTAACAAAAATCACCGTCAGTAAAGCTTCCCCGTGGCTGTGGTTCATAAGCAGAGCCGAAGGCTGGTTGTGGTGGCAGCTGTGATGTTGGTGATGGATGGCTTAATAGCTACCGCACTGACCTTTTAACTGCTGAGCCGGGGGTTCGTGCCCTCAAGGGGGTTAAAAGGTGTTTGGCAGCTCTGCTCACATTATTAAGTGGATTACGTGATGCAGAGCAGAACACGGGTCTGAGTCCTGAGACTGCCCTCAGGGCATGGGGTCAAAGGCTGTGGCTGGGATCAACCGGTAGGTCAGGTTATTGATGTTTTTGCCTGCAGAGTTTGACCCTGTGACTGATGTGGAAGCACCTTCTCATACCTAATGATACGCAAGCAGCCCCTGTTCAGCAAGGTGTCTGCATGGCAAAAGTCATCCACCTGCTATGGAGAATCAGCCCACCCATAATGGCTCGTTGGAAGAGGTCTTTCTACTGTGTTCCTCAGTCCCAGCCCTTCACAGTATGGACATGAAAAAGCCAAAGGATGAAAATCACAAGTACTTCTTCCTAGGATACGTAACAGTTTGGCACAGGAATCATAAGCAGCTCCTTGGAAAAATGATTGCTAGACCTGAACCATGCAATGCTTTCAGAAGAGACCACAAGAGAGTACAAAGGACTGCCCTGTCTGTAGCACTTGATCCCATGGCCAGTTCCCCCCAGTTTGAACCAGTAAGTGTAAGAGCATCTTCCTACCCGCCTACCTGCGGTGATGGATGCCAGCCGGACGTAATCAAAGCCCCTGATGAATGGCTCGTAAGGGGAACTCTCCAGTACGTTCATGCCTGGAGTGAAAAGAAAAGTTGGTGAGAAGGCAGCTGGGGCTCCTGAGGGATGTCTGAGATGTACAAGGTTCAACAGCTGCAGTGCAGGTTTGCTTGGTGGGTCCAAGGGGAAGTGTGCTCTAAAGGCCATAAGTAAACGGATACTCAGGGTCGCAGGAACTGATGTGTGGCCATATCCTTACAGAAGGGAATAGGATGCAACTGGCTTTTAAAAATATATCACAGCTTTGGAGCAGGACAGCCTCTCAGGGAACTGTTGAGTTGCAACCCTCTGTAGCTCAAGTCTTGGGCCCCTTTCTCGGGATTGCCACCGAGGACACCAGACTGTAGCACAGGCTTTTGCTCATGGGCAGAGATCAAACCACCAGCTCCCTATATACATGGGGTTTCCATCACTATTCTTGCTATTTCCTGTATGTTCCTCCCTGGGTCAATGGTCCTCACCCGTTTCTAGGACACAGCCAGGTCTGTGCACAGGGTTGTGTGTGTGGCAACACACACCTTGATATTTATTAACACCTCTCCCTTTCTCCTTGCCAACAGCCCTTTCTTACTTGGCACGGAGCTAATGACCCACAGCTCCCGCAGAAACTTCCCCTCTTCATTTTTAAGTTGCTGGGAAGCTAATTTTATTCAATCGGTGTTTCCCTTTCATCCGCTCAATGGTCTGTAATGCCCCGTCATCCTGATGGATACCATAGAATATTATTGAAGCAAACAGCTCAGTATAATTTTTTTTTTTATTAGACATTTAGATGGATATGGACAGCAGCAGCAGATGTACTGGCTGGGATAAAAGGACTATCAAACCTCATGCTCCGGGCATATGCTGATCACCAGCTGCGGTCAGGAAGAAACGGCTCCCAGGGTACACAGCCCTGTGCAATTACCACAGGTGCATTACAAGGCAGCTTTACACCTTCATTGAAATATCTTGCATCATTACTGACTGGAGAGGGGCCCATTTGTATGTTCCAGCATAGCAGTTTTATGTCCTGATGATATAGCACCTTATCAGAGAATTGTTATCGGGTTGTCATCATGTTATTGTGTCTCCAAATGGGAAGGTGGCTAAACGCAGGCGTGCTCAAGAGAAGCTGAGTAAATAGTATGCTTTGTAAACTCCCTGAGCACACACTTCCACAATTGATTTTATAAGAGGGCTTCTAGGAAGCTTTTTACAGCCTCCTGGGTACGTATGACTGAGAGACGAAGCCCTACACAGAGCGTGTGGATTGGCTTCCTTTCTCAGTCAATTAAACATGTGTAAGGACTCTGAAACGTGTGACTATTATGAAATATATCTCCCCAGGGAAATTAAGGCAAGGAAATCAAAGGTTTGGGAGCGTGAATCTGCATTGCAAGTGAACTCGGTGCTTGAAAAAATGTAGGGCTCAGGACACGACAGCAGAGGAGAAGTAGGGCAGAGTCTCCGATAGCAGCCCTCTCACAGTCATCCCCGAGATGGAGATCCCAAGCCGCTGGGCAGGAAGCTCATCCAGCCTTGGCATCCAGCACCCATCTCCTACTCTGCATCTGGAGACCCACGCGTGGTCCCTGCCTGCTCCCTGCCGTCCTCTCCCTGCTCTTCCAGCAGTGGTCCCAGAGCTGGAAGTCCTCCTGACACCACTGTCCTGCACAGCCACGCCACAGATGAACTGTGTCCAAAGCTTCAGGCCAGGAAGGTCAGCAGAAACGGGGTTACGACGTAGCCTGTTAAGATAAATGGAGAGGCTGGATTGCCACCTCTTCCCCAGGCTTCACTTCAGTGCAAACAAGTTCACCTGGCAAGTAATTATGGGAAAGATTGGATCATGGAGGGTGCTGAGGTCTCCTATTTCCCCAGTCAGTTCACATCACCATGCTCTGCACCCTGCAAGCAGTGGCACCCGAAAGCTTTCCGGGAACTTGATCAAGCAGTTCCTTTTCTGGCAAGCCTGTGCATTATAGTTTCCATCCTCTTTGTTTTGCTTGGCCTTTTGGCTTGTGTTATCACCCCTGCACCTTTCCTTTCAGTTTTCAGCCAGCAGTGTTTTATTAATCTATTTTGCAGCCCATGGCTGGAAGGTTCTGTTTTATTCCCTGTTTTAATTTTCATGGTGCATAAAATACTCACCAGCCTGACAAGGAAGAGTTACGGCCACTGAGGTGCACTTTTATGATGACTCTTAAAAAATGTCAAAATCCAAACTTACTAAATACTGGCTCTGGAAACACTTTAAATTCCAACTTGATGTCACCAGCCCCAAATCTTCACTAACCCAAAGACACTGGTGCATTTGAAAGCCTCCAAAAGAGTGATTTTTTTCAAGTTCATGCTGTTTTTTCCTCAATGCCCATGCTTTGTATATTGTTTCCATAAAATCCATGGCTTTCGTGGTCTTGGTTAGCATACTTAGACGCAAAACATACCATGCATTTCCCCAGCAAAAGATCTTAAGGTATACTGGGAATGTCATAAAAAAGAGGCCAGGTGAAAAAAAAAGGAAGGAGGTATCTCAAGTTTTCAGGATTGCTTTCCCAAAATGTCATTACCGTGGGGGTCAGTAGGTCTTGAGAGGGAACGGGATATTACAGGGGTGATCTTTTTTGCAGCCACTTTGGTGCTCGGGAGCTCTGTAGAAAGCCCCAGCAGTAATTCAGAAGTAATTAGGAAGATCATCAGAAATGAGTACCCTGCTCGACTGACCTTCCATCAACGTGTGGTGGATGCTCCAGTAGACACTCAAGCAGTGCTTCTCCTTTTTCATGCCGCGCTTGCACTTGCAGCCGTACAGCTGGCTGGAGAGCAGGGCTGTCACGGTGCTCCGGCACTGGTTCTTGGCATCAGGGCCCAGCTTGTTGGCTCCATTGCCTGCAATGCATTGCCGGAGGGTTCTGAATTTGGCGCTGCAGATGGGGTCGTTCGTGCAGGACTCACCTGCTTGAAGGCAGTCCCTGCTTGAGCTGACAGCTTCCGCCATACCTTCTGCAAGAAAACCAGAGAAGGGGTATGAGGGTGATGGAGCAACCCCAGGTGGGAAATGAATTGTTCCTCCCATGAGCTGGACCGGGCTGGCTTGTCCATCTTCACACGCAGAGATGGAAATCCCTGTCATCACCATCCACTCTACAAGCAATGACCCTGTTTCTGAAGTCTTTAAGTGGGCAGATCCCTCTCCAACAGGTCAACTGGAGGGTTTAAATGCCTGGGCTTGCCACTCCTACCCATGGATTGCCCCATGATGGGGCTGAAACACACTGTCTGCTCGAGCGTGCTGCAGCACTTCTCAGCAGTGTCGCAGAAAAACAGAAGTGGGTGAAAGGAAGTTGGAGGGACGTTAAGGAGACAAGACACAACCTGAGATTCAACACCTCAACCCAACACTCTCTCTCCCATATTGCTGGGCTACCAGCAGCAGTGAGATGCATGTGGTGTCCAGCTGAGGAGTCAGAAGGAGAGGTTACCTCTCTCCTGGAGACCAGGTTCTTCCTGATTTCAGAGAGTGACCCTGGATGGGGTCAGCCTGGAAGCAGGATTGTATGTGGCAGAGACTTGACCAGTTTCTGGTGCTTGCTCTTTCCTGCTTGGAGCACAAAAAGCCCTCCAAGCCCTTTGCTCCCCAGCTCTTTATCTCATTTCTCCCACCTGACGTTAACAGCAGACCAATGCTATGGAGACCCCAGCCTCTCCTCCTTGTGCACAATTTAACTCTTCCTACGCTCCCCTGAAGCTATGAATGGCTCTGTGTGGTGTGTTTTGACATGGAGTCAGCCCACATGAGTCGCAGGAGTTGGCCCTTGTTCCCTGTCACCACCTCCCCAGGACTCCCACCGTTTTGTCTTGGCTTTTTCCAAGCTTCTGTAAATTCTCCTCAGTTACTTGTAAAAATACCAAAAGTGCTCTGTTCCGCTATGCTGAAAGGATAGAGGAAAGCATGGAAGGAAGACATTATTGCTACCTGTACACCAATAAATTAAAGATGCTCAGCAGGGCTCAGTGGTGCTGTGCCCCCATGGCCCGGAGCAGACCATTTCCATGCTATTAAATGCTCTTCCTCTCTAAAGCAGGCTGGCCACATGCAGACTGAGTCCTGGGGATGGGTCCTGGCCTGTGCTTGCTCCAAGGCTCACGGCTGCACGGCTGCACCTCAGCAATGGCAGGGTTGGATACTCAGCTGTGCTCAGTGGGGCATGGTGGCACCCAGGTGGAGGAGAGGAGACAGGAGTCAAGGACAAGGCGAATCGCACACTTTCCAGTTGGTGTGATGCTCTGGAGCATGTCAGGCATGACTGCACCATGTCTTGGGGGAGTGATGAAGAGGGAAACCTGGTTTATGGAAGGGGAGAATCAGTCACTGTGCCTATAACATAATTTCGGATCCTGCTGTACTATAAAACCAGAAACTGCTGTCATGACCTTGAAGGAGGACTTCTCAAATGCTTCCCAAAGGAACATCTTGTCCCTAACAGAACTTGTATTCCCTTTGGATAGGAACCAGAAGGGTAAGGATACTTTACCCTTCATGGGGCAGATAAGGTGGAGGCACCATCTGGTTTTTGAGCACCTCCAGAGTCTGCTCGTAGTGAGACCTAACTCAGACAGCATTAGAAAATCCTCTCTCCTGGGAAAAATGTGGGGCCCTGGCTCTCATCTCTGAGGACTTCATGAGATCTCCCCTCTCTCCAAGAGTCTATTGATCTCTCCATAAAGTCCCTTTTCCCTCCTCCCACCTGCTACCTCTCCTGCCCTGAATTTCTGCATCTGCCTCCTCTGCCCTCCCAGTTCACCGCTTGAGCCCAGTATTTCCATTTCTCTTCCCTCAGCAGTCGCAGGGTGTTTGCTAAGAAGGACCTGCTTCTGTTGCTCTTGATTAGAGTAGAAGGTAGCAGCTGGAGTTCAGATATTTCAATTATGTTTAGTACAAACTTTGGGTGAACCCACCAGGAGGTTTCCTCCTGAAATATCCCAATGGCATCTCAAATGCAAAGCCTTCCATCAAACTCCAGACTATTTTGAAGTGCCTCATGGCCAACATCAAGCTTTCCGTTATCTCAAATCTCACAACACCTCAAATTTGAGTTCTCCTACCCCTGATTTATTCATAGACCTGGTTTATTTAGCACTCAAGGCTTGTTCGGATCTGCCAAATGTGGAGAGAGAAATTATTTCCAACATGTAGGAAACTCTGCCTTGGGCTGTCATATCTTGAAGAACTCTGAACACAAGGAACTAGTTTCCTTGAAATATCATTTGGTCTGCAATTTCACTGAGATCTATAAAATGAGCCGGAGCTGCTCATAGTCTCTGCTTTCAGACACTACTGAATTTTCCGTGCACATATCTGAGCAGAATCCGTACGGAAAAAAAAAAAAAGTGCTTGACTTATTTTGCCTTGGCTTTCTCCAAAGGATCTCCTCTGGACAAGGATAAAGCATGGCAGGTTTTATTCTAGAAGAGATGACTTTGTCAGTGTCACGTCAGCTGCTAGAAAACTAGGTTAAAATAGAAATTATGACCCTCCTTGCCCCTCTCCGCTACATGAATTGCAGAAGATACTCCCCAGGATGGTTATAAACACAGCCAGCCTGTAAAAGCTGTAAAACACTTTGGGGTCCCTCTTTAAATAAATCAAACAGATTGACCATTTGAGAAATTTTCCTGCAAAATTTTAAGTAAATATATCCTCAAGCCGAGGCTTGCTTCATAGAACAAAAGCCAGGGGTGAATATTTACAGCCCAAGCCCAAAGCATAAAGCACCCCCATTCAGACTTTATGACAGAGGTGCTTGAAGCAACTTGAAGTGGAGCGTCACGAATGACCCGTTCCATAATCACGTCACTTAAAAACCAAATCATTCAGGGGCTTTTATTGTTAGCGATGTCTTTGCAACTGAGACAACATAACACCACGTTTTCCTCCTCACACTACCCCTGAGAGAGTAATTTTATGCAACATTAAGAGAGCGCCTCTTAGGGAAAAAAAAAATCTCTGTGACTTATAAAATAGGTGGTGCTTCCTAACAGGCAAGGACAAAAGCAAAATCAGGTCTTCTCTCCCAAAGATGGAGTGGCCTTTCTGGTTTTGCCTTCAAAAAAAGCACCTTGCAGACTCTCCACCACGGGATTTTCCTCCACCTCTGCCCCTGACTGGACCAGGAGGCTCGGGATATGCACTGGGTTGTGCATGGCTTGGGCTTTCCGTGCCTCTGCTTTTCTAATAGCAGACCTTCCAGCTCCCTCTGCTCTCTTTAAAAGGCTATTTGTCTGGGTTTTTATTCCTCGCTTGCTGCTAATTTCACGCTGTTTACAGTGGGCAGATGGAGTAATGAGTTTATTTTCACATCCTGTTTGTAGCTACGCTGCACATCTGTTTCTGCTCTTGCTTACCTCAGTGACACTTACATAAAGTTACTCCTAGTGTGCAGGAGTAAGAGAAAAATCTGGCTCTTCCCACTGCCTTAACAGACCCTTGGTTCTTCTTATACGGGTGTCTCAAAGTGCATTTTGTTGAAGAAGGAGGTCTGACTCTCCACCAAGGAGACCGTTTCCTTCATCAAGGCCATGCGGCTATGCCTGGGGTAGGGAAGCGTGAAGGTGACCCCATGTGCCAGTTGGGAAATGGCGAACGAAATACCTGGAGAGCACCAACACAGGGTCCTGCCACTCTGCCTTTCGGATCCAACCAGCACCTGGGCTTCAGATGTTTTAGGAGGAACCACACTGTTTCTCATGGTGCTGTTCAAGATGGGGCTTTGGGGTACATCCCCCTCCCCTCCAGTTTTTGTATGTATTAGGTGTGAATCCTTTTATACCCCTGATTCACGCACAGTCCTAGGGAGTGATGAACGCTGTTATTATTTCTATGACAAGCTGTTGACTCCAGAACGTTTGGTGTTTGCTTTTACAATATTTGCTGCTAAGAGGAGAATAACTATCCAAAATCCGACAAAGCAACAGGAGTGGTTTATTACCCCTTTAGGTTAGTTGAACATCTTTTACATAATTCTTTCTAAATCAGGCCTGCCAAATCTTGCACAATGAGTACAAGTATGAGGCGGAAAGCTCCTGCCTCTCACTCCCCTCATGCTCAGGCTGGATCTCCTGTGCTCATGCATCCTCCATGCTGTGGGATCCCTTCTGCTCTGCCACCTCACATGCCTGCTGCACTTCAGAGCTCTTCTGCTGACCAGTCACATCACATGCAACATGTCACAGTGTGTGAGAGGCTGTCCATCTGCAAGCCTTGGTTTGCCTGCAAAGCTGGATGGGTCTCCTCATGCCAGAGTCGGTCTGTCAGCCAGCACGCAGGCCATGTAAAAGGCTGGATGAGGACATTGCAAAGTGTACTTGCATCCTGTGCTAACGTGACAGACACCTGCAGAACCAGGGTCTGAATCTGAGGTGGGCACCACACCATCCCTCTGTGTTCAGCTGGGAGAAATGGCCATCACTGGGCAATCCTAATAGGCTGTGTCAAATTAAATCTGCGGGACAGATGTTAGTGCTTGCTAATAGGCAACTGCCTGATATCCAGAAACTTTCAACTTACCCAGAACTGTCAGAAATAAGTTGTTACACACAGGTGTCCTGGAGTGAAAAATGATGGGAAAGGGAGTCTGGAAGAAATATTCCTAGTATTTCCCAGCTATGCATAAACCAATAGTGATGCATGAATGGGCCCACGTGGCTAATGCATGTGGTCACTGCTAAAACTTGTTTAGACTGTTTTCACATCAAGATTTTACAGTCCAGTGCTCAGGATCATCTAAGGAACAAGCCCTTGTATACACCTCAAACTTCATGTCCCATTTACTGTTGGAATAGCTGCAGAGTGTGCAGTGGACTGCCTTTCCTCCAAGTGCATACTTTGGGTATGCCTCCACCTGCATACCTTAGATTTTTTTTCCAGGAGTGCAAGAAGTTGTGGCTCACAGGTGTCCCCCTCTTCAGGGGTCTCATTCGCAAGGGGAATGAGAAACTCAAGAGTGTTTGAGGCATGCAAGAGTGGCAATTCTACACTGGGAATTCATGTCTGCATTGCACTAACATGTACTCACATGGGTTCACATCACTGAACAAAAACCCTGCACTCTGCCTGGACTGGGGAGAAGCATACAAAGCATAACAGAGCTTCACCACTAAACACGCCCGCCATACTGATGGTCCTTCCCTGATCCTGCCTGAGAACAACCCTCCCAGGAGACCCCACACACCTTGTCCAGAACACATAGCTGTTATCTGGATTTCCTAGTGCCTGGCAACCCCCTTCAGGATGGTGTTCCCCAGGCAAGGCAAAGTTTCCTTCCCTTCCGTCTGTCTTGCCCTGGGCTTAGTACATGCTCAGTGCTCCAACACCATGAACACTTTGAGGGCTGGCTCACTGTTTTGCTGGATTAGATTGGAGCAGCTCATGCGAGGAGGATGACACCATTCATTGCTATCAGCCCTGTGTGGATTTAGATGAGTTTACAGACATAACACATACATAACGAAATCTCACAGTGCAAACTGATCTTCTTTTGCTAGTGATTCTTCCCAGTCAGCACTGGGGTGGTGGAAGTTGCTGAGAACAACTCAGGAATGTAATGTCTGAGGGTGTCAAAGCAATGCTGGAAAGTTCAGGCCAACAACATGCTGCATGTCTTGAGCAGGCATTAAAAATATGCTGCCTGACTCTTTGTACCTACAGCTCTGACCTTTCTCCCCTCACTTTCAGGTTATAAGCAATCTTTTGTCTGTCTTTCCTCAGTGCCTTCAAGCAGGACTTTACAGGCACTGAGGAAATACAAATATCTATGACCGGGTGACCCGCCTAGTAGATGAGGGCAAGGCTGTGGATGTTGTCTACCTGGACTTTAGTAAGGCCTTTGACACGGTCTCCCCTGGCATTCTCCTGGAGAAGCTGGCAGCTCACGGCTTGGATGGGCGTACACTTTGCTGGGTAAGAAACCGGCTGGATGGCCGAGCCCAGAGAGTGGTGGTGAACGGAGTGAAAACCAGTTGGCGGCCGGTCACGAGCGGTGTTCCCCAGGGCTCAGTTCTGGGGCCGGTTTTGTTTAACGTCTTCATCAATGATCTGGACGAGGGGATCGAGTGCACCCTCAGCAAGTTTGCAGATGATACCAAGCTGGGCGGGAGTGTTGATCTGCTCGAGGGAAGGAAGGCCCTGCAGAGGGATCCAGATAGGCTGGATCGATGGGCCGAGGCCAACTGTATGAGGTTTAACAAGGCCAAGTGCCGGGTCCTGCACTTTGGTCACAACAACCCCATGCAACGCTACAGGCTTGGGGAAGAGTGGCTGGAAAGCTGCCCGGCAGAAAAGGACCTGGGGGTGCTGGTTGACAGCTGGCTGAACAGGAGCCGGCAGTGTGCCCAGGTGGCCAAGAAGGCCAACAGCATCCTGGCTTGTATCAGGAATAGTGTGACCAGCAGGAGTAGGGAAGTGATCGTGCCCCTGTACTCGGCACTGGTGAGGCCGCACCTCGAGTACTGTGTTCAGTTTTGGGCCCCTCAGTACAAGAAGGACACTGAGGTGCTGGAGCGTGTCCAGAGAAGGGCAACGAGGCTGGTGAAGGGTCTAGAAAACAAGTCTTATGAGGAGCGGCTGAGAGAACTGGGGCTGTTTAGTTTGGAGAAGAGGAGGCTGAGGGGAGACCTTATCGCTCTCTACAACTACCTGAAGGGAGGTTGTAGGGAAGCGGGTGCTGGACTCTTCTCCCAAGAAACTAGCGATAGGACGAGAGGAAATGGCTTCAAGTTGCGTCAGGGGAGGTTTAGATTGGACATTAGGAAGAATTTCTTTACTGAAAGAGTGGTTAGGCATTGGAACAGGCTGCCCAGAGAGGTGGTGGAGTCGTCAACCCTGGAGGCGTTCAAAAAAGGTATAGACGTGGCACTCCAGGGCCTGGTTTAGGAGTCATGGTGGTGTTAGTTGATGGTTGGACTTGATGATCTTAGAGGTCTTTTCTGACCTTAATGTTTCTATGATTCTATGAAATACAATAATATTCACTAAGTGTTTCCTTCTCCTCTAATAGGTGATCCGCGTGGAAGATAATTTACTCATTGCATGGAATCAAAACCAGAAGAAACCACATTCCTCTGATCTGTCTTCCTGCTTATCATAGACTAACACATGACACCTAGATACCTTCAGAGAAGCCTGAAAACTTGAGATGTCCTGTAGGTCAAGACCCCTGCTGTGGCAGGAATGTTATTAGGCAAGCCATCCCACCTGTCCTTTGGCCTGACGGATCTGCGCAAGTCAGATGATGCACAAACATTTTTAGTGGGCTATTCTCTGCCCTGTGAGGACTTAAAATGCAAAGGGAGAGTGAAATGTGATGGCCACAAGTGTTAAATGAAAGCCAAAGAGGGCTCGGTGAGTCGGGTTTTAGATTTGTGCTGAGATGACTTGATGTTGGACTTGATGATCTTAGAGGTCTTTTCCAACCTAATGATTCTATGATTCTATGATTCTATGATTCTATGAACTCAATAATCCCCAATTTGTCTTTGGTAGCCCTTCTTATCTGTAGCTCTCAGCCATTTGCCGAGGTGGCAAGTGTCACTCTGACTTTGATAAAGCC
Source organism: Fregata magnificens (assembly GCA_013389945.1). Taxonomy (NCBI): domain Eukaryota; kingdom Metazoa; phylum Chordata; class Aves; order Suliformes; family Fregatidae; genus Fregata; species Fregata magnificens. The sequence continues at coordinate 267,068 of WAAD01009142.1, forward strand.
TGAAAAGATGAAGCAATTTATTTGTCCCTCACCAAGTCAATGACTAGAACCCGGCTGGGAAAAAAAAACCATGGGCTGGGGCATTAGTTGTTGGATTGTGTTTGCAAACTTTCAAGTTGGAAGAAAATCCAGAGCCCTCTGGGTGTCTGTGGTCTGGTGAAGTTACATCATGCCTCCATTACCCTTAAGGACAAAAGAATTCTTCATGAAAAGCCTCATGATAACTTGGGGTGAAGTTTCCCTAGATAGCATTACTCTCCTACACTAACACATCCTTTTTGACAAGGCTTCAGCCTTTGTTTTCTAAAGATGCCTCTGGAATGCCCCTTCCTGCTGGACTGACTCAGCCAGACCAACCACTGAATCAGCTATAGACAATATTCTTATGAAAGGAAGATGCAAATCAGACCATTACGCCCAGTGCATGACCTGGTTGCAAATAATTGTGTACCTATTCCAAATAAGATTAATCCATCTGACCAGAAAGAAGGCTTAAAACTTTTGAGCATCCACGAAGCCTCAAAGTGGGTACCTGCTATTCTGAAATGTGTACTCTGAAACCCACACTGTACAACAAGAGACAAGTTTTGGCGGTGAACATGATCATGTCACATTTGTTGCTTGCCAAAATTTGGGGACACCATGATATTGGTATATCGGGGGGCTTCAATCCCTGATTTCTGGTGTAACAGAGGTGCTTCCCCCATCCCGAAGCTAACCAGTTATACCACCAACGGGAGACAGTGGTTAGTGGGGCTTGTGATCACTAGCATCGTAACATAGGTGCCTAAAAATAAGCATCGCATCCTGCAGGATAACTGAGGGTCTCTGGATATCAGCTCCTTGTCTGTGAAGATAAGAGCACATCTAGCAGGGAGCTGTAAGGACAACTGTATTAAAGACTGTGAGATCTCAAGCGCTAGAGGAGATCTCTAAGTACTTAGAGTAGATACATATAAGACCACAAGTTCCACCTAAGTTTGGCTTTAAAATGTCCTGGCCACATGGTAGACACATAAAGATGCTCTGCTGAGGCACAGTGAAGCAAATTTAGACCCAAGATGGCTCCTTTTTATGTCTAGCTGTGGCTGGGTCTGCTCGATCACACCACCTTGTCTTCTTTACCATTTCTGACCTCTCATGTTCCTCATGCAGAGATCTCCTTATATGCTGGACAGGGCTCAGACATACCCCTATTCACCCAAAAGCTGATGGTGAGCAAGAGCTTTCACTGCATGCCTTCCTGTGACTTCAAGCCTGGTATTTGACCTTCGTACGCTGTAGAAAGCACATCCCAAGGAAGGTGACTCAATAAGAATATTGAGGATTCTTGATATTCAGAATGACCTTTATTCTTCCTATTAGGTTGATCCCAGGAAGACATTGTGGCCATCCTGTCCGTAACAGAGGAATCCATTATGCGTTTTCTTGGAGAGACACGGCACAGTGAGGCAGCGTAACTGCCATGGCTGCAAAGTGGGAAGCATACAGGTTGCCTGCATCTCTTGGAAAACTTCAGTCTGAGGGTTGTCTCTCTCAGGGAAGAGAGAACGTGTGTGTGCACGTGTGTGTGCACGTGCGTGTGCGAGTGTCTCTGTGTGTGTGTGTGGAGGGAGGGCTGCGGAAAATGCAGTGGGTATTGTTCATGCCTAGCATTTATTCAGTCAAAAATACAGCTGATGGGAACATATATGGACTTTACAGCCGAGGCACTAAGTGTATTGCTTTGAATGTGTATTTATTGCTGGCATTTTAAAGCAACTCTTACTGGCATACCAAAATACTTCGAATGAAAGCTGCCATTGAAAGAGGGGTCATTATCACTTCAATTGGCACTGCATTCGGATGAACTGAGAGCGATCTAAAAAGGATAGCAATCGTCGGTAATGCTCCATACACAGGTGACTTCCATTTGCCCTGTCCAGCACTCTGACATTTTCTCTTCCTCTTCGATGTCCTTGAGAGGAGTGTATGACTGTCAGAGCTCTCCACTGCAACGGTGAAAGCAACAGTCCTGATGAGGTCTTTTTGTGAGCAAGATCTGCCTATAGCAGCCCCAAAGACAGAAATCCATTCCCCACTGGGGCGGCAGAGGATGTATTTAAGCGTGTTGCCACCCTGAGAGGTGGCAAAAAGGGGCAATTTTAGATAGGAAGCCAGACACTTCCAAAAAATCATAGAATCATAGCATGGTTTGGGTTGGAAGAGACCTTTAAAGGTCATCTAGTCCAACCCGCCTGCAATGAGCAGGGACATCTTCAACTAGATCAGGTTGCTCCGAGCCCCGTCCAACCTGACCTTGAATGTTTCCAGGGATGGGGCATCTACAGCCTCTCTGGGCGACAAATTACAATTGCAATGTTGATGACTTGCTTTGTGCCACCATCAAGAAGCCAATGACCTTGGTCGTCAGCTGGATTTGACACACAGAAAGGAAACAAAAAGTCCCTGTCCCAGATATAAGTCTAAAGTAAGGAACAAGCAGAGCATTCTGCAAGGAGGTGTAGGAAGCACAGGGCAAGGGTGGCACAAGCCTATGTAGAGACATGCAAAGACAACTGGAGGTCTATATATGGGGGAATTGGAAGAACTAAAGAATAATTTAATCAAAGCAGTATTCATGACATCAGCAACACGTTAGACATTTACAAGTCTCCCCTACTTGGATTACATGCTCAAGTTCATTACCAGTAATTGCCATGGGGCTGATTTTCCAGTCTTTAGAGGAAAGAAAGCGCTATGTGCTCCAAATATTAGTACAGACATGTCTCTGATGCTTCTAACAGCTACATTTACTCTTCTCAAGGCAGAGCAGTGATAAGTGTATACTCCTTAACTACAGTCACTGAGCTGTGAGATCCCAAAGAGCTTAGTACTGTAGTGTTTGGGGTTCCTCAACAGCCCAGACCTGTAGCAAGATTTATATTTAAAAGAAATCATTCACAGGCCTATACGGAGTTTGGAGATTGGTGAACATGCTGTTAACATGTTCTCTTGGTCTCTATTTCCTAGATTAACCTGAGCGTAAGCCCTTTACATCTCACCCTTTTGCAAACAGAAATTCTCGCTTATGCTTGAGCTTATGCTCAACTGCCAGTAAAACAGCATTCAGGGGTCATCAGCCACAGAGCCTGTAGTAACTGAGCTCCTCAGCTATCATTTCATTTTGGCCATGTATTTTTATACATCTACCTATCTATCTGTGCCTCAAGATCAGCTCAGCTTCCCAGTCCAGATTTCAATAAGCAAGGCAGTCTGATTCTCAGCTTTCTGAGCAAAATTTCAGCTAGCAATGATCAGTGCCTTAAAGGCAGTCTTCTTAAGTCCAGCAGAGTGAGATAGATACAGATCTTTTTCAGAGCCTGTAATGGTTTTACACACATATATAAATATATATATATGTAATTTTTTAACTCCACTTTGCTTCACATCATTTGACTGAAGAATTCTGGCATTCACCAACTCTTCAAAATCTTACAAAGTCCTGTCAATTAAGTAAGGACCGTTGTAAAACATGACCATTTCTGGAAGCCCGTATCTGCCTAATAAAGTTTACTGTTTCCTACAAGATACCTTAATAGAAGAGTCTCTAGTAATGCAGTCTCAGAGTACCCTGGATAATCCAACACGTTCACCATATCTGGCCCATCATCGTTGTTTTTTCTCTCTAAGGTAGAAATTATTGACACATTTCATGCATATCCATTCATCCGTTTTCTTAATTTCTGTGTTCATTTGTGGCCACTGCAATACATTTTTCAAGATCTCACAGATTCTACAGTATACCTCAGGGCTATAGTATTTTTGGCACTACTAATTTTTGCCTCTGTACACTATACTAAGAATTACAGAAAGCTCTGATTTGAGTTGATACGTAATTCCCAAGCTTTCTTTCAGTGACAGTGTTAATAGCTTTCTGCAATGTCTTGTCTTTTGCCATGGCCTCCAGAAGTTTATTCCCTACTGCATTTGAGACGAGCGAAATCTCTTCCAACAGATTTGCATGCATTATGCTGTTCTCTACATAGTCTTCAAGAACAGACTTCTCAAACTCTCTCAGGACTGTGCCTGCTCTCAGCTCTTGTTTTCCTGGTTTGCACAAACTGCATGGATGCAGCTGGAAAATGAAAGCTAAACACCCTTCTGCTTTCTGGCAGGTAAATGGGCTTTGTGCTTTGGGAACAATGAACTTGGGGTCCATTTTTGGTTGGGATCTGTCTTCCCTACCTGAATATTTTTCTTTAACATCTTCAGCAGCAAAGACATCCCTCTATGCATGAAGATACAGTTTCCAGAGCATTTCTGAAAACCAATGCCACCAGTCTGCAAAGTCCGCAAGAGTTTTATCACACTGTCCTGAGTCATTTACAGAGGGATTTAATGGCCAGGTGGTTCATCTTTGGGTGACACAGCTCGCCGAAACTCAGGTGCTTTCTTTCTTCCCTCTTTCACTTCCAAAACTCCCTGTCCAGGTTGGCAGTCCTGTTTCATTTTGAGTTCTTCTGCATAACATCCCAGAAAGAAGAATTGTCATCTCATTTTATTTCAGGAACCAAACTCTGCAAATCTTTCTTATCTGTCAAGGCAGCATTTCTGTAATTGCCTGGCTTTGGCCAGAGTCTGTGTGTATGTGGATTCACTTGCACTTTCTCCCAAATATTTCACGTTTCTGATTTTAAATTAGATTTCTCTTGCCATGTCCCATTTCCTGACCCATTTCTGCAGCCTTTTGTTGTCTTCCCCTTTTGCTGTGTCTCCCCCCTCCAATCTTTCAGGATATCATCTATGTGTAGTGCAATGCCCTCATTTCCTTCAAATAATTCTTGCACTTTCCTGTCAAAAGTCTCAGGAGCAAGTTAAAACCCAGAGAGAAATTTGTACAAGCAACATCTCCCATCAGGGGCATCGAAAATGCAGACTCTCAAAGTCTTCTCAGTCAGGGCAATTTGCAAGGACCCAAGAGGGGCAGCTAACAGCATGAAAGAAAACACATCTCTAGCCATTGTCTTGAAAACATCTCCCTTGACAGGCAAAGGAAAATATTTTCTCTGAATATTGCTACTGAGTTCTTTGGGATCTAATCTCAGTCTGAGGGACTTGTCCTTCTTTCCTGCTGTCCCGGGGGCAGGCACATTGCAGTGGTTTCTATTTTTAAAAAATACTCTCGGTGTTAGTAGATAGTCCAAACCCTTCCTTTAACTTCTGTCTCATGAAGCGAGGAGGATTTCTGGAGGCTGAAGCACTGAGCGCTTAGGATCCGACAGCACAGATTTCTATGCCTTGTTCACCAACGCCATTAAAGACATCTTAATACTGTTTTATTTTTCCTTTTTTCTTTTTTTTTTTAACCCAGATTCCTTCTTTTAATGACCTTACTTAGGAGTCAGAACTTCATCTATATCTTGACTGTGATCCACCCGCACTGCTGACGGATTTTATTTTTCAGTTTATTAAAGTTTTAGCTTAACTTAACCCCCTTTCATCCCAGCATTCCTCTTTCCCGGTCTACACTTGTTTGCAGTGTACCACTTCCCTGCTCCTGATACCATGTGGTGTTTCAGATTCTTCAAAGATGCAAACCTGAAAAAGGATTTATACTGGGGAAAAAAATGAAAACAGTAAAAAAGCTTTCCAACTGTCTCGGTTAGAGTTGTTAACTGGGAAGCAGTTGATGGAGCGAGGCTGAGGGTGTGGAGAGGGATGTTTGTGCTGGTGATCCATTGATGGGCAGGCACATGCTCATAAATCGGGAACGGAAATGTATCTGGCATTGATGTCATGGGCTTCTCCTTCTCTGAGAAAATGAAGTGCAAGACCCTGAACTTCTGCTGTTGCCCAAGCCAGGACGAGGTGGGCAGCAGTTCCAAGGAGATAAAGTGCTTTGAGGACCCTTTTGGGCAAGACCTTCAGAATGACATCCAGGCTGCTTCCTGCCATGTCCCACCACAGTTGCCATAGAATAAGAGATTTTCTCATCAAATAGTGCTTTAAAATCCCACCCCCGTGCTGCACAACTGCTTATAAAGAAATACGTTCTCCCAGGGTTTGCTGGTACCTGTCAGAGAGTCTGTGTGTATCGACTACAAGAAATGGTAGAAAAGTAACATCTTTGTCTTCCCAATCTGCATCAAGAATGAGATCCCAAAGGGGTGGCCAAAGACAAAGAAATGCCCTTTTTAAAGAAGCAGAAGAAGGAACCAGATGAATTATAGACCAATCATGTGGATAAGAGTGGCCAGGAAAGTAAGGGGTGACATGGTATGATTTTACTTTTGCAAGCTATTTGGCACAGGTCCATACGGTGCGCCCATAAGAATGGCCTCTGAGCAATTATGGTAAAGTGGGTGCTCATGAATACTGTGCTCCAAGAAGAGCAAAGGCACATTTTCAGACTAAGAAAGTCTTTGAGAGTCTGTCCCGAGTCTGGTACTGTTCAATATTCTCATAATAACTCAGATGATGGAATAGAGAATAGATTTATGTAATTTGTGGCTGACAGAAGATGAGGAGGGGGTCACAAGCAACGTGCAGGACAAGACTGGAATTCAAAATTATCTTGATCTGTTAAAGGCAGTGCCTGAAATCAGGAGGATGACACTGACCAGAAGCAAAAATGGCACTGGGCGATGTGAGTGCAAAAGGACAGGAGGGAAAAGCAAACCTAGGAAATGGGCGGCTTGCCAGCAGTATGGGAGACATGACCACGGGGTGGGAGGTGGTCACAGGCTGAACAAGAAAAAGCAGCAGGATGCGAATCAGAAAGCATGAGGTCTGGGACGTGAGTGGTACGTGTGTATCACAGGAAGCAATTATCCTGCACTTCTCAGCTCCAGTGAGACTTTAGCTGGAGTTTGGGTCCACCTTTTTGGTGGGACAACAAGTGCTAAGGAAGATGACAAGATGCCAGAGGAATTTCATTAAAATTATAAGTGGGTTTGCAGGCCGAGGAAAGGCTGAAAGAACAGGGTTTGTTTAGTTTAGGATGAAGGCTGTGAAGAAACAAAATCAGAGCACTCGAATATGTAAACAAGATGGTTCAGAAGCGGACAGTGATAGATAGCCCTCCACTGTCGTGGGATGTAAGATGAGAAGTAATTTTGAGTAAATGTGCAGCAAGGGAGATTTAGTTAGATATTAAGAAAAATGTTATATGGGAAGTTAAAAAGTGGAACAGATTACAGAGGGTCTGTTTAATCCCCAGCAGTGGAATCATTTACAGAAGCATCTGTCAGAAACGGCTCTTGCATCCTCCCTTCTCTGCTGGAGCAGCAAGCTGTGTACGTCTGGTCCCTTCCCACTCTCCGTCTCTACGACACTGTCCAGTTGTCATTATTGAAGACCTTGCGGCTGGTGTGGACTCATGAAGTGAGAACAACCACCTCAAAATCAAAGAAACCATGCTGGAGTCAGACCCAAATGAAAGGTGAATAAAGTCCACGTGAAGTCTCGCTCTCCCAGAACAAGGCATCTCCCTCTTCTTGCGGTTAAGCTGGTGTTAATCAGCAGTGACTTCATTGAAGTATTCAAGATGAAGGTGTGTAAAACCAAAGCTGAGAAGACCTGGTAAGACTGTCGTGAAAAAAAGAAGCAGCATTTCCTCCTCTGAGGATAATTATTCAGGCTGGTGGTTAGGGACTCTCCTGGGAAGCAAAGAAAATGGGTTCGGAAGCCCTCCCGTCGGGAAAGAGTTGCACTCACCACACTAACCTATGAAAGACAAGCTGTTTGAGACTGAATCCAGGGTTGGGCATGTGCTGAGCATGGCAATGGGGAAATTTAGCCATTTGGATTATCCTGGAAATGGAATATAGAGAAAGTAGGTGCCTACTGGCTCAGCACAGGGCTCTGCTGGGCACAGCGGAAAGCCCAATGTTGGGCAAGTTGACCACGCCCCAGCGAACATCCAGGTCCCAGGTGAGATGGCAGGATGTTTTCCCATTTGTATTTAACTTTCAGATCCGTAAGTACCTCTGCCTTGTTCAGCAAATAGATCTGGCCAACACTCCCTATATATCACCTGCCCATCTGTGTAATGAAGAGAGTAGCTCTTCCCTGCTTCCCCAAGCTCTAACAAAGCTACCGAAGCTCTGTAGCTGTCCATTGGCTACCACCAAGTGCTGACACTCTGCCAAGAAAGCAGCAGAAAGGTGGCTGGTTTTTTAAAGCACATTTCAGCACCTGCTGGAGATCTGTGTCCTCCTTTGCCATCCTTGACAGAGATGAGGGAACTTCTGATCAAGGGCAAGCTGAGCCCATTTGTTCACTCCATACCCGCCTTCAACTCAACACCACCTCTGCAGGCTTGATGTTAAGGCAGAACACGTAGCATCCCCTCGTCCACTCCTGCCAATAGCAAAATAAGTGCAATGCCTTCAAAGACTGTACGTGAAGTTCAGCAAGCTCTCTGAGGGAGCCGCTATATCCACTGCATTAAACAGTCCTAAGAGCATGTCAACGTTGTTGGTTCAGCAGGGGCCAGGACTCATTTTCAGGTTACCATTCTCACTGTAGAGAAGCAAGGAGAAAATTGCACTTTCTTTGTTTGATCTCTGGCACTTTCTGGATCAGGAAAGTCCACAGGTGTTGAGTTTGAACTACTGCCAGACTAACAATTGTTAGCAAAAATGGACAGTATTTGGATCATGCCTTCAGTGGTTTCAACACACTCTTATCTATCCTATATATCATTACATATAATTAAGCACTGAAAAGCCTTCCAGCTCTGCCTGGCTTGCAAAACACAAGAGCATCCAAGATGGGCCAAGACAACTGTGCAGACCTTGAGCATTCATTGGTAAGGAGAGAATCTCACCCATTTTTAAAGGGTCATTTATCAATGAACTCTCTTCTTAATGTACCTCTTTAAAACATTTAAATGACAGTGCATTCTGCACTCCACTGTTATGATAGAGAACCCAGCCATATGTCAAGCAGGAACTGTGACCCTTTTTTCTGTGATTAAGTTCATTTTTGTTCCGTCCACTTTTTTTTGTACATGATTAACTGGTGAATAAAAAGGCTCTTTCTTGTTTTTCTTTGCAAGGGCTGAAGCAGTTTTAGTCATATGTAATTCAACACTTGCTGCGCAATTTGCATTCCCTGTTTTAAGATGAATTTGGCACTAAACAAGCTCTCAATTATACTCCCCCGCCTCTGTTTTCTCTGGAAGTCACAAAATTCATTCAAACAAAAGATAAGCCCCCCTGAAGTTTTATGAAGATGAATGATGATTTAAAATCAAAGAACAGAGATCCTTCTCCTGACTTTACAAAACCACAGGATTCCAATATAAGTTGTCCAGCGGCACTTTTCCAGGCAACCTTGGGTTCAAAGACAAAACTGTGTACATGTCTGTTCCAGCCCAGGTCGTTGCATCTATCTATCATCCCTTCTTCTCATGCTGACCTTTTTTTGCTTCTGACACTAGATATTAAATATGAAGGCTGGAGTTTGCAAGCCCAAAGCATAAGTGAGGACAAAGAAGGCAGAAACTGAGATTAGAGAAGCAAGCCAAGTGGAAAAAGTGGAGAAGCTTCTTGCTGAAGAGGAGAGGAAGAGAAAAGGCACTGAGAAATGGGCACTGATGCAAGACAGCTAGAATTTAGGTATGCAGCAACATATATGTGTTTACACATATACGTATGTATATAGGTAGATAATATATATTACAGCATCACTGCAGAGACATAGTCAACACAGAGCTGATTAAGAGTTAGGCAATCCACAGAGGAACCTAAATTAAGTGCTTACAGTTACTCTCTAGAAACAATTCCATGCCTTCCTCAACTACTGGAGAGACTAGGGAGCCTCACTTAGTTGTGATCACCCCCATAGCCAACGAGGCTGATGGGGGAGGACAGAAAACAAACATGGGGTGGGAGGTCACGGAAGGGAAAAGGCAGGCTGTGTTGGAAGAGCAAAAAGACAAAACCATGAGAACTTAAACTGAAATAAACAAAACTCCACATTAAAAGGACATTGAGGCTGTAAATGCAAGGATTCACAAGTTGGGATATGCCATGAGTAGTCCAGAAGGAGCTGAAATCTACCCTTCTAATCGCAAACTAGCATGATGGTATAGTCTATACCAATACAGTCACATAATAACTCCAGTCTATGCATTAACACAACTTTACACACAGGAGTGTTTCTTATTATATATCTCTACATTGCCCAGAACATCAGGGGCTGACTGCAAGTTAGACCGAGAGGTGCTATTTTAATCATAGGTTAGAATCATAGAATAGAATCATAGAATCGTTTAAGTTGGAAATGACCTTTAAGATCATCCGGTCCAACCATTAACCCAGCACTGCCAAGCCCACCACTAAACCATGTCCCTCACCACCACGTCTACACGTCTTTTGAATACCCCCAGGGATGGTGACTCAACCACTTCCCTGGGCAGCCTGTTCCAGTGCTTGGCAACCTTTTTGGTGAAGAAATTTTTCCTAATATCCAATCATCAAATGGGTTAAAAATCTACCTTTGAAAGCAGTACAAGCATCGTATTTGTACCTCGTGTAATATTTAGAGTGCTGCGCAGAGCAGTAAGAAGCAGCATTGCAAGATCTAAGCAGCTTTGGCAAGTCTTTTCAAATACATCTCATAAAAAGGAAAGCAAAAAAGGTATTTCATCTAGCTAACTGTTAGTAATAAAAGGCATAAAACCAATGTGGAGGCTACAGAACAGGGAAAAACAGTGGAAAGGATATGAGAGGGAGAAAGAAAGAGAGAAGAAAAACTGACCATGTCTTGGGATTGTTCCAAAACCAAGATGGCAGCTTGGCTTCCCCTACAGATGCTGAGTTGAGGCACTGGGCAGGAGGTAGGCAGAAATGGGCAGATAATGAACCATGGGGGCAGTGTGTTACAAAAATAAAATGGAAAGTATAGAATAAAAGGCAAATATTTAATTATTTGTCATAGGAGGGTTGTATAGAGGGAGAAAGATGGGAATTGTCTGGCATTCATTTAGTTGTTCCCATCTGAACTAGGTATCTACGTTTCTATATTGCTAGAGGAGCTGATTGCCCACATGTGGGCACTTGGTCCCATTCGAGGTGCTCTAGGGTATCTGAGACATGAATGGGACTGCAGATGTGACACAGTCCCATGGGAAGTCTGCACATTTCTGGAGCAGCAACTGGAAATCAAGCAGAGCATTAGGTAGGACGACCAACTCAGCTGTAGGTAGACATTTATATGAAATTAGAGGGATACGACCCTTGGAGCTTAATCCTGGTCACATAGGAACAGGATGTTCGCTGGAGGTGCACTGAAACAAAGAGAGAAAATATAAGTCCCAGGTGTCAAATGTGGCCAAAGCAGGGATCATTAACTCCATTGTCAGGGGAAGTAGCAAGCTGATTAAAGAGAAGACCTCTGGCTTGTGTCAGAAATTAAATAAAGCATCTGGAGCCAGCCAGCTAGAATCAGAGCTTGCTTCAGGTGGGATGGGCTTTCATAACGTAACGCAGCAGCAACGTGCCAGCAGTGTGATCTGCTATAAACACTGAGTCCCCTGGAAAGCAACACTTCTGAAACACCGAGGAAGGAAACAGCCTCCTAAGGTCACAAAGTCTTCACCTCAGTTAGACCTGCATTTATGGCAATTACGTGTTCCTTCCATCCTAGAGATCCCAGGGGATGGAAGGAAATTAAATAATAATAAGTTATTAAGCAAGGTTTGAACCTTCATGCTGAACTTTCTCCTTATGCCCTCCCTATTTCTGTCCTGGAAATCTGTTCTCAGTCTCAGCTCAAATAACCAAAGACTTTTGCTGTAAGAAATGATCTTGTAATCCAAGAAAACTTGATCCATACAAAGGTCTAGTAACTTACTCGAAGGCTTCTCTTACCTTTGTAAAGCAAGAGTCCATCCAGGTATAGGAGCAGAATCCTAAAATTTAATTATGGGCTGCAGTACACACGCAATTATTTATAACACACTTTCAGTGACTATTCATAGGTTTCATATTGGGGGAGAGGAGGGGGGGAAGGTCACCAGGTTGCAAACAAGCCTGAAATTCAGAATTGCTTGCTGAGGAGAGCTGGGGGAAGATGGTTATGATGGGTAATACAAGAGAAGAGCACAAGGGAAATTGATTGTGAAGGTTTACCGGAAACATGTGGACTATTAAAAACTCTATGGCACATCAGTGAATTTGAGACCCTTAAATCGACAGGACCTTTAAAGGGAAATCACGTTTTCTATCATCTGATCAACATAGGTAGCAGTGTGTTTGGTCTCTCTTCGCTGCTCTCTGTTGACTTCAATTGGCCGGTTTAAAAATGTTTAATGTTTAATCTGGTATTAAGTGTCATCAAGTTTGAATAGACCAGAGGCAGCTGAAAAAGCCAAAAGCAATAAAGTTCTGCTTTCCTCCTAACTGTCTGTATAAAGTCCAGCTAATCATAGCTCTCCTTGAATGGCATTTGTTATTTCAATAACCCTTTTTTTCCCCCACATGGCACACTGAGGCTGTTCTCAGCCCTGTGCTGCTCTGCTGAAGACAACACAAAATTGTGCCAGCATCTGACTGTGAGGACCCCCTTCCTCCAGCACATGATGAAAAGTAATTCAGAGCTGTTTGGGACCTGGCCAGGGACAATACCACCAGTCAGGTCCAGTTCCCCTGCTGCCTTTCACCTTATAGAGTCATACTTCTGTTCGCAAGTGCTATTGCAGTCAGGGGCCAGCGTTCCTGGCTGTGTGCAGAGATAAATAATAAGGCAAAGGGCTGCAGCGGCTGCTTTTCATCTTCAAAGTGTTTTTTCAGCTGTGGATAAACTCAAGGTTCCCAGGTCCCGAGGAAGAATTAAGCTCCTACAGTCTTTCCCCACGGTGCCCTGCTCAACAGCAGAAAGGTCCCAATGCAAAAGAAGATTGGGAATCACCAAACAAGGTAGCGACCGCAGTGCCCTTGGGAAAGGAAGATTGCTACACCCATAAAACCACAGAAACCACGAGGGAGAGATGACAGCCAGGAGGGAACGGGCATGAGCTTGTCTCCAGACCGGACCCACCCATGAAGAGCTGGTACAATCTCAGAGGAGAATCCTGCTGGAAATGCAGAAGATGGGCATGTTTAGGTGTGAGTGCAAGCTCCCTTGCTTGTGTGGTCTCATATGGAGTTGTCAGCAGCTGTTATGGAGAAAATGAGGCCAAGGAGAGGCAGCAAATTAAGGTAGGCGTTGGGATTGTAGGAATGAAGGGTCTGTATTGGATGAACAGAGGGTGGCTGTGCTCATGGATGAGAACAGAGCTAATATACATAGTCTAGAAGTGGGTCAGTGTAAGGTTATTGGGAGTAAAAAAAACCCATGGGTGGAAGAAGGGAAAGGTCTGAAGCGCTTGGCTGATCCCCTATCAGGACCTGCATTACAGCCAGGATGCACGAGCATCGCCGTTCTACTGTGGTCAGCAAGTAGTTGATTAAATCCCTCAGTGCTGCCTGAGCGAGCGAGGCAGGGGCCCTTCAGAAAGCAAAAGGACTATATGATTAACAAGTTCAGAGGCCAGGAGGTCAGAGCTGACCTCCTCCCTTACACAGGCCAAAGGATTGCATCCACTGACAGTGGTAATGACCCCTACAATTTGTCTTTGGCTCAAGTGTATTTTCCAGAGAAGAGCCCCCATTGATTAGAAGACCTCAAGAGAGAAAGAAATTTGTTATCTTCCTGGGAAGTTTGTTCCAACGGTTAATCACCCTTCCTGCCAAAGTATGCTTCTTTTGGCTCCTTGGGTTGTATCTGGCCTGACTTCTTTCCCCACCTCTTGTTACTGTTTTCCTTGTGAGGTTTAATTTTTTTTTCCCCTCCTATTGAAAACACTTTGATAACAGCATCACTGCACCATGCCTCTCCCTTCTGCAACAACTTCATTCCTTAAAACCTCCGCCCCTGGAAGGTCTGTGCAGAATTACAAAAAATTTCTGCAGCTCTTTACTCCACTGATGCAATAGTTCAAAATCTGCCCTCCCAGGCATGGGCGGGGAGGGGGGGGGGGGCATCCCCATTTTTTTGGCACCCTCTCCAGCGTGGAGTTTTCATTCTGTCTCCATGAAGGGTTTGAGTCCTGCATACAACATCTTCTCAGCAAATCATGAAGACTGCCTGTCCACCATGGCCCCTAACTCCTCTCTCTACCAAAATATCATCGTTCTGTGACAAGGGGTTGTGGTTTGCCTCCCATCCTAGAAGCCTGGACCTGCATCCAGCTAAAGAAAAAGCTCATTGCATCTGCCTCGCTTATGTACCAATGATGAGGATTTGTGTCTTCAGTTACTCAATACCTCCACACTACAGATTTGTTATCTTGTCCAAGAACAGTATCAATATTTTTAATCATGCAATTAAAGACCATATCAGAATGGATGTGCACCAGGGGAAAGGAATTAAATTGCACAGACAGCCTTGGATCTGTCATCGCCTATCTTTTGACTGCTTGGCTTTTCTACCTCAACCTGCTCTTATAATATCAGACCATTCTCCCTCTCCTCCCCCACAAGATATCAGCAGGTGTAATGTACCTGTGCTGACCTCTCACTGTCCTCAGTATCTCCAAAATAAACACTTCACAGCTTTGCAAATTGCCCTAGAGAGGGCCACAGGCATCTCATCTGCAGGTATTGCTGAACCCCCTCCCTCCCCAAATCCTCTACATCTAAAGAACACACATGGGATCAGTAACGAACACCATGTTGTATGCTTTATGCCTCGTGAGAGGACACATAGCGTGTTTTGGAGAGGTGGCACATATGCCTGGTGGGATGGTGTGGTCTGCATGAAACACATGAGCCTCAGACGAGGGCTCCTGATCTAGTTCCTAGCAATGACACTGGAAGTCCATCAACATTTCCATGCCTTGGTTTCCCAAGCTGGGAGGTGGATTTGGAGATGCTGGCTTCTGCACAGGGAGCTTTGAGACCCCAGGTTTACTGCCACATAAGTGAGCCATGGGGTGTTTATTTCTAGTGGTTTTGGAGTGAACCTGGAGGACTCCAGAGCTAGGTCCAGGCACAGTACAGAGGTGTCTATGCATGGCTGGTTTACCTGGCCAAGGTGATTTGCTTATATAGCCTGACTGTGCCCAGGAGCAGATCCCAAAGGGCAGTGCCATTGATGGCACTTAATGCTCACTGGGGCACAGAGAACCTCCACTGTTTAAGACGGAGCCAATTCAGAAGTGTCTGATTAAATACGGATGAAGTTCCTAAATCCTTGAGAGGGTTTTGATCATTTCAGCCTGGTCTTGACTGTTTTCTGGAGCTGGATCTGCTTTCTTTCAAGGTGCCTCTGTGTCACTAGTGACCACAGCCATCCCCCCTGAAGTACTCATTTCATATTTTACCCAATTCCAGTTTTCTTGCAGCTCTTGTGGGGCACTTTTCAGGGACAGACTTAAGGTGAACAGATTTGAGGTGGGTTGAACTTCTCTCTGGCCTGTGAGCTCACCTGGGTTCAGCAAGCATTTTGCCCTCAAGCCTTCTGTATCTCCTACAAGTCTAGGCTGATGGTTGGGGGCCAGATACTGAACTAGACAATCCTCTTGCTAGTGATGCAGTTTGCAAATTTATTTGTCTATGAGCTCTAAATCACGAACCAGCCACTGTTCCTCTCCACCCACCCCCCCTTCAGACAGCCCCTCTTTAGGTTGCTTTCACAAGCTGGAAATTTTGTACTGCACTTGTGCTGCATATTCCCAGCTCATTGCAATGCCATTCTCTATGGAGAAATCCCCAATTTCATGAAATCAGAAGCTGGCACAAGTGAGTGAAGACCCGGCTGACTCAGACGACTGTACTGAAGCTGATTTACACCAGCCTGGGGGAAAGCCACAATAATTTTCCTCTCCTTTGACTGAGTAGCCACGGTGACAAGAGACTGAATAAATGACAAAATAAAACAGATCATGAATCTAGAACATGCAGCTGGAATTTCCCCAGCGGGCTCACAATGTGAAACATCCAAAGAAGGGTCTGTGAAATATGAATTGATGTAAGGACAAGGTTTTAATCACAGTTACACAAATTTAAAACCACACTAATTCCACGGAGCTCAGTCTGGTGACTCTGGATTTTTCCTAATATCACAGATGCCTCCAGTGCACAAGGAACAGACCTTGGTCTTACTTTTGATGGTGTCAGTTCTGCAGTGAAGTCAGTAGTGTATAAAAGTATGAGATTAAAGGTAGGTTTCCTGGGCTGGATGATTTGCTGGTGTGACTGGTCATCTCTGCTTCCTCCTCTGGACACACAAATATCTATACTGGGGAGGCCCTGGCCCTGCCACTGGTCGGCGAGGTTGTTGCAGAGTATCTGCTCTGAATATTCAGTGATGTCTTCTTTTTGGTGCAAATCAGGAGTAAAAGATATGAGAATGAAAATCAGGACACTTGGTTTTCATCTGCCACTTGTTTATGTAGGACTGTATCCAATGAACTACCATGGACTGACCTCCTGCGGAGCACTACAGGTATTTGGCTGCTCCGAGAGCAGAGCGAAGCCCTCCAAGCCACGTTCAGCAGCAGAAAATCATGTGATGAATGTGACTGTCACATCCCTTGTCTTGTGGCACAATTTCCAGAACCAGCACACGTGCAAGTTACATGAGACTCGCACGCTGCAGGCCAGACTCTACCCTGGTGTCACCACAGTAAGGCCACCAGGTTGCATGTGGGATCATGCATTATGGCTTGGGAGTAGGGGAAGCAGCAGCTTCAGCTTGATCTGCCCTGCTCATCTCTGGGTGATAATGTAAGACATCCCATGTCCGCGTTGCCTCTTGCTGGAGTCCTAATGATGCACAGATGTGCACACATAGCCGGGGTGACTTCGTAGGGTGGTTGCTCACACCCAGGACTGGTCCCAGCAGCTGCCACTCAAGGTAGCCCCAGTGAAGACAGACTCATACACCTCTACACCGCTGACTAACTCATACTTCATCAAGAGAGGAGAGAAGAGTCACAGAAATGACCAGTCCTGGCCTGCATGCTCCCTGGGTCCTTCCAGGCTGTGCATCCAGGTTTCCCTCCTGTGGAGACCAAAGCACAGGTCAAAGTAGAGTCTGGTGTGTGCTGAACCCTTGATGCAATGCCCACCAATGGGCACAGGAATGAGAGTTTTCTCCTGATCCTGTAGTCCGGGAGACACGCTCCTAAAATTGTAAAACACTTCTGGAAATGAGGTTCCCACATTGCATAAGTGCTTCTGAATACAGAGCTCATTATGTGAAAAACACAGTGGTGCTCAGGTCCAGAAGAACAATAGATCAAGAGGGCAATCAATGTCACTTTTAGTAAATTAAGGAAAATACTGTATTGACATTCTATGTGCATGGCTGGGTAAGGGCACTGTCTCATGGCTACCCATGGAGAGGATAAGAGTCCCCCTGTTAGCAGGAGAAAGCTTGTTGCTTGTGCCATGGAGAGAGCGCTGAGTTTGGGGGATTTAGTCCCAAATCTAGCTGCGGAGTCACTCTACAAAGCAGAACTGGCAGAAACCTCATTTAGACCAAAAGGAGGGGTTTTCCTCAAATTATCTAAAAAACCCTTTCCTCCCCTAAATGAAACAAACTCTTCCCTAAATTTTACTTTGGGCAAGGCCTATTTTGAGGGGAAAAAGTTGTCCCAAATAGCAATTTTTAAAAGAAAATCTGTTATCATTAATAACAAGTTAATCTGCATATTAACAGCAGCTCGGACCACTGAATTCATCCCTAAGCATGGATTGGGATAGCCTAGGGTCAAAAAAAAGACACCTTTTAATGGAGGTACTCTGGAGATAACAGGACTCATTCAGGTGGTGATTTAAGGAAAACTGGAGATAATGGGATGCCAAGAGAAACAGCCAGCTGTAGCATTCCCAGGGAGTGAGGGCTGCCTGCCACTTAAAAGGTGTCCCTTTTTGCCAGCCCAGGCTCATTGCGCAAACTCAAACCCAAGGGCAGCACAGGGATTTTGGCAGAGGGAGTCCGTGAGCTCGGGGGACACATATCAACCTCAGGCTCCACATCAGCCTTGCTATGCACGTGGGAAACTCAGTGACTGTTGCCGCTTGTTTGCAAGACAGCTTTTTGTCTGGGTGATTTAAACTGCTTTCTTTTCCAGTTTTGGGGAGAGGCATGTAGAAGTAAAACTGGTGCAAAAAATAATCTCTCCGAGCAGTGCTGTGGGATCAAGCATTTCTTTTTACTGACCCAAAGCTCTGGTCTTGCACAGAGCAAATGGAGGTGCACAGAAAAACAGAAGATGATAGATTTTTGCCTTTAAATCAAAAAACCTGAATGTCCCCAAACTAAGACAAATGTGGCCTCTGAACTGTGGCCACCGTAAATCCCGCAATCTGGCTCACTTCTGCTCTGAGTTTCGCAGCTGGAGTTCATCTCCCAGCATGCACTACAGATGCAGCTCAGGATCCAAATCACCTCCTTTTCGGCCAAAAACATTTTCTCTTTTGCCAACAATTCAGCAGGCTGCCGCGACTGTCTTTCTTGCCTCTGGTTTTGTCAATATTTCCCACAGAGGGGAAACAAACTCCAAAGGTTTTGCAACCTGCTCTGCTTGGTTAGAATAACCGCCTGCTCAGTGGGTTTTGTTTTAAGGCTGAGGCTGCCTTGTGGCCCGTGTCTGGACTGCCCCAGAGCAAGCTCTTGCCTTGTTTTTGAAGCGAGCCATAAGCTGCCCGGGTGGCCTTTGGATGCAGCCTACAAAGGGCTCTTTTATCAGACCGACCACACAGGGCCACAGCCGAAATGCTCTTTGTTCGTGCATATGCAATAATGCAAATGCATTATACAGCATATGCAATACAACGTATGCAATACCCATATGCAATACAACACATGCAATACAGCATGTGCAATACAGCATATGCAACACAGCATATGCAATACAGCCCTTGGTGTGTTCAGTGGCTGCAGTGGCTGGTCACAGGCTCTACCCAGATGCCATTTGTTTATTGAATCCCTGGTATGTTGGAAGGGTATTTCTTTCAATCCTTTCTTATGCAGGCAAACTTGGTTTTGTGGTCACTGAGGTCCAGGTGGGGGGAGCTTTTGGTTTTGCAAGGACAAGAAAAGGTCGAAAAATTTACTGGGGTCTGGGAAGTTTTGAAACCGTGTACCTGGGCTTCTCTGAGACCTGAGTCAAAAACAAGGGTTTTGACTTGCAATCACACTCATCCCTGACAGATTTGCATCTAACTTGCACTTTACACACTTCCATGATATCTATGGCTCCAGTGTTTCTCTTTTCCAGTGCTCAGAAAGTGTTCCCTAACTCCTGATCTTGCTTCATGTTAAGCCCATGAGTTCTTGCCCTTTATAGAAGGATGCAAGGGATGGATTATCTCCTCTGCTGCTCAAGGCTGTATCCCTCTGCACCTCTTCTCCAGACTAAATGAACCCCACTTCACCAATATTTCCTCTTGGCCTTTGACAAGGGCTGGGGCTCAATGATAGCCAGGGATGTCCGAGCATATTGAAAATGCGTATTTCTTCTTGCAGCCCCAGATATTTGCAATTATTACCCCATTTTACTGGTGCCACTGAGACCCATTTCCGATCACAAATCAGCACCAGAAGAAGGAAAACCCAAGAGCTGTAAATTTGTTTTTTGGTAGGTCTATCCAGTATAAGAAAAACCAAGCCGATGCAAGGCAAGGTTTAGCATGGCATCAGAATAGCTACAGCTTCTCACTTTTCACCATCATTCTAGCTAGTCGAGGGCATATCTAGGGAAAGGTCCATATCTAGACAAATCATCCTGCAATCACTAGCAAAGAGTTGCTTGCCTTCAAAGGAAAATCCCCCTTTTCGCAACAGATCTCTGATTCTCCTCTGCTCCCCAGCTAACCTGCAAAACACCGGGTACAGAGAGAGCACCTTGCATAGAAAATTTTGTAAGGTTGCTGAAAGCAACTTTGTGCTCCCTTCCCCCCTTGGTCATGTACACTTAGTAAATGTGCTTTTAATCTCATTAATGTTGTTTGAAAGAAGCAGTGGTGGATGAATCATCTGATGCAAATGGAATAGTTTAGGGAATACATGCATTTTCATTAGCCTAACTTCTCCTCCAGCGCTACGTATTAGCACAAAATTAACCCATTAATTCTATTGATTTCTATTAATATTGTGCATTCCATCAGTGCTCGGATCCCCACGGACACCTTTCCACCCATCTATAGGAACTGGCTTGTTTAATCAACATTGCACAACTAATCGAGGCAACTGTTTGGGTCATGAAGTGAAGAAGAAAATTGTTTCTAATTGAGAATACGGGTGGAATTTGGGGAGGCAGGATGTAATTATTACTGCTGGAACAGGGCCAGGATGCCAGCGATCACACTCTGCTGATCTCGCCGAAAGTGCCGTGGGAGTCGTAAGCACAACTGATGGAGGGAAAAGCAGATCATTTCACCTGTTCTGCTGTTCCAAAATCCAGCCAGCACCACGCTGGTGGGAAACTTGTACCCTAAAATCCTCTGGGATCTTCTCAAACATCTCCTGTCTATGTCGCAGGCATTCATCAACCTCTATCACAGCAGTATCTGATTACCTTATTGTACTCCCCAAATCTATTTTCACGACACCGTCTTTGCCCTGGGCAGGTCCGCTGTGCCATTTCTGGCCACACTCTTCCCATCACGGTGGCATTGATGGACATTGTCTGGGATGGAGTCACCAAAAGTAGTGGTGTCTCCTACACAGTGGTGAGAGGAGGTGATCAAAGTGCCATGTCTTCATGTAGGACAAGGAAAACTTCCCGTATCTCTACAATGCCAAACATCTCCCCACCAGTTTAGTGCAGTTACACGAAGGGATGGTGTCACTCAGAGAAGAGCAGTAATCAAGGGACAGGGAGGATCTCCTGAGACTGTCAAAGCCAAAGCAGGGTCACAAAGATGGTCTTTCATGTTTCTAGCTCAAAGCCGCTGGGTTTTCCTTACTGCTCAGGTAGCAGGATGGCTCTGCCTCTTGTAGCCTTTTGCTTGGAGGAGAGGATAAATGAGGTCTTTGATATAAAAACCCAAATGAAAGCAAACATGACAAATTTGCTCTTTAAACTTAGCTTATTCACCAACATCTAGTTCTGGCAGTCTCCTCCCTGGGCAGTAAGTGCAGTGAGCTGGCCCTCCCGTTGACTATGCACGCTGTGACCATATCCATGACATTTTTACAGCACTCTTCCAGCAATATTTTGTCTCAGATTGCCTTTACAAAAGACTCTCTTTATTCCCCTCATCATAAGCCCTGCCTCATTTTCAGCAGCAAGCTGAATCCTCTCTCTTGCATCCTGGCCTAATTATTAAACAATCCTGTCAAAGTATTCAGTTGTTTGCTGATATTTTACTCACAATTAGAAGTATGAATGTGCTCCATTAGGCTTCTAATATCCTTTATGCTCAGCCTGACATTTGGGGAGCTATTTTATTACAGCTGACGCTCTGGGAAATGGGGCTGGCATAGTTAGCATCACTAATGGTGTTATTGACCCCAATTTTATGAATGCAGGAGGATGTCTGCATGTTACACACTCAGGTATCCAGAGGGTTCTCACTGTCTCACACCAACGTCTGCTCTGGGAGCTCACATCCGTACCTTTCTGTGAAAGTGTGGGTTTTTTCTCACTCCCCTAAAGCTCAGAGACACTTTTCTGATCAAGTGTTTGGCAACTAGTTAACACAAAAAAAAAAAAGCCCATCAAGATAGTGAGGATTAAGGTTGAGTTTCTCATTGAAAAGCCTGCTGGCACTTGATAAGCATCAAACACAACTGGGAATCACTCAGGGTTGTTCCTACTTCTGAAACAGACTGGTGGCACAGTCCTGGGCAAGTTACTTCACTTCTCTGTTATTTCACTCTGGGTTTGACAGTGGAGGCATCGTGATTTTTGTAGCACAGGAGGCTGTGAAGTCCCCCTTCATGACACCACCTCTCTCTAAAGCATAGGGAGAGATGGTCCCTGCCGTGATGGTCTTCAAGACCAAGACAGAAAGCCCTGATCCTAACAAAAAGGACAATTTGAAAGCTGAGATTAGGACATGGGTATTCTGAGCCACAGTTCACGGTTGCAAACCACTCATACCTAATTCCTGCCATAGAGTTTTGGCTGGCTCTACTGTTACTTCTCTGGCAACTCATTAAATGGATCTCAGTCAACAATAGGTAATCATGGGCCTTTTCTGGTGCCCATCACGCAGCAATCCCAGAGCAATATCAGCCAGAACAAAGCTGGGGAAAGGGAAGCAGCAGTGAGCTACTGTACCAACATCTGACTGCTGAGCACCAGCATACAAGTCCTCCATCCCCACCTGCCCTGACTAACACTTGGGACCTTCTCTCTGACCACCAACAGGCATCTGGAGGCTCTTTGAAGAGGTTCTGGATGAGGCTGCATGGGCGTAACCCAAACCACCACATTTCTGAGACTGCATCTGGGGTGAGTTACAAAAGGAGGGCCTGATCTTACCCTTACTGGGTCTTTAAGCAGTGACTGCCAAGAGCAGGCTCAGTGGCAAATCCAGCTGGAATTTGCAAAAAACATGTCTGACTGGTGCTTTTCCCCTTTCTTCCTTAGCAGTCATGATGCACAGACTCTTACAATTTTGTATAACAAGGAAATCCTCCCCTTTTCTCTCCCTTCTTTTCCCAGCACCACTTGAGCACCTCGGGACAAAAAATGGGCATTTTGGAACACAGCAAAACATGCAGTTCTCATCAAGCTGAGGCTATGGCTGAAGTTTTGCTCCATTCCAGTGCAAAGAAGTTGAATTCTTTGTGTCAATGGTTGTTATTGTACTCTAAAGCCTTTTCAAAACAATAAGGAGGAGCCATTCATCCATCACTGTGGGGTTTTTAATGCAAAGAGACAGGGCAGGCATAGACCTGACAGGGTGAGGTGGCTTCCCCAGGGAACACAAAAAGTCAGTGGCAGAGAAGGGACAGCCCAAACTCCCCTGAGACCCAGACCAGTCCTGTGGCTTCAAGTTTTCACACACTCCTGACCTGACAAATTCAGCTGCAACCTGGGCTTGGATCCAGTCTGCCTCTACTTTGTGGCTGCTGCTCTGCTTTCAGATAAGTACCCGTTGGGAGGAGCAAGGACGACAGAGGCAGACTCTTCCCAGTGGTGCCCAGTGACAGGACTGGAGGCAACGGGCAGAAACTGAAACACAGGAATCTCCACTAAACAGAGGAAAAACATTTTTTACTGTGAGGGTGACTGAAGACTGGAACAGGTTGCCCACGGAGGTTGTGGAGTCTCCGTTCTTGTAAATACTCAAAACCCAACTGGACGTGGTCCTGGGTAACTGGCTCTAGGTGACCCTTCTTGAGAATGGGGGTAGGACTAGATGATCTCCAGAGGTCCTTTCCAACCTCAATGATTCTGTTCAATGCCATAGCATTACCTGTAACGATCATGGAGAATTTCCCAGGATGGGCTGGAAAATGCAGGCTCTGAGAAGAGGTTGAAAGGATGGAGACCGTGAAGGAGCTACACAGGTTCTCTTGTAACTCCAGGATATTTGGCATCCTGAAAGTGGCTGCCTGCAACCACTCCTGGCATAACAGTGGTCTGCCTGTCAGAGGTGCCAAACGTTGTCCATGTTCCTCCAAAATCAAGGCATCGAAGGGGGAAGTCAGCACCTCTCCAAACCAGGCTGCTTATTCAGTGTCCAGGGATTCAATATCTGGGCTGCTATGTCTGGAAAAGTTGGGCTTGCACTGCGTTGTGTATCTCCAACCTTCCTCCAAAACTGGCTAACTGGCCAAATGTCCTTGACTATTTCATCAGCGGCAGAAGGTCCTTCCAGCCACCACCAGCCACTGAGACCAGGAGAGGGAAATCCCAGTGTCACAAGCAAGAAGGGACTTCTTTAACCGGTTTGGGGTTGGAGCATGGAGCTCAGTGTCACAGAGCAGATCTGTAAGGCAGTAACATGTCACTGGCAGCTGTCTCAGCTCCCATTGTAACCAGTGGAGAGACTGGGCAGGATCCACACACCCATACAGATGTGCTCCATGCCCTTTGGATGCCTTGGAGTGCCATAAAGGATGTGGGGGCTATATCGTTAGGAGATCCCACCTATTCCCAATAAGGAAAGGAAGCTTTCAGACCAAATCGCCATCCAAAAAACCACAGAAGTAGTTCTCTTTTTTTCCAGCTCAGTCTGCCTCTGGCTGTCCACACAGATCCAGCCCCATACCACCCCGCGCTGATACCGAGTGATGTTTAAATATCTCTCCTGCTCGCCATAGCCTCCCCCAACACACACACACCCACACCCTTCTGCAACAACAAAGCTCCAGTTTCTGCCTCTGAAAATTAAATCTTATCTCCTCAAACCACTCCAGCTCCACACACCTAGGATCCCATCTCTCCCTCTCATCTGACTTTAATAACAACACCATTCCCACTCAGAAGGAGGAGGACAGAACCCAGATTAAAAGGAGCTGTTTAGCTGGCAGCAATATTACCTTCCTTTGCCCTTTGATTTTTGATTTTTTTTTGTTGTTGTCGCTCTTGCATTTTTTATTGAGCACCCGGGCTGAATGGCTGAATAAAATCGAACTTCCCAGCTGAGACCGCAGATGCTCAGCTGTGCATACTTTAGGGAAAAACGTGTGCAATTTCCACTTTGGCCAATTATTATGCGGGGGAATCTTTTATGCTGGTGGGAAGGTGGATAGGAGGAAGAAAAGCCTTTGGAGGTGCCGATTATCTTTTAAAGGAATGCTGGCCGTTTAAAATTGTAGAGCCAGAACTTCAGCAGACGTGAATCAGCAGAGATCCTTCATAAATACAGGGATGAAGAGCTAAGAATTTAGCCGGGAATCTGGGGGTTTGGGTGTGGATGCGCCTATGTTTGTTTATATATCACTGCAATTCTTTTTAGTGGGTGTATTTGGAGTTTGTAGTTTTTTGCCTTTTTTTTTTTTTTCTTTTCCCCTGAACATTAGAAATCAACTGGTTTCCTTGGGATCACATTTCTATGAGTTAAACTAATCTGAGAACAGCAAGCACTCCTTCCTTCCACCCTTGCCAAGTGTGCATAGGTCCTGCACTGCTGCTCTTTGCACAAGCACAGACTCACAAAGCTAAGCTTTATTTTTCTTGTTTGTGCCCAGTTAGACTTTCCAGACCACCTCCCTTTCCTGCTTTCCCTCTCACCCTTCCTTATTCTGTTATCTCACAACTGGGTCTCAGCCTCGGGGGCTGTTTGAGGTCCATGGTCTCATCCTGAGACGGGTTGCTTTCCTGCATATTCAGTGATTAAAGGAAAACTTGTTGTCAAGCACAAACTACTACATGAGGCAGCTTTGCAAGGTTAGGGTCTTGCGAAGTTGCTACGATTTCCCCTATTTGAGTCAGCAAACGCAGATGATATTTGGGCCCTGAGAAAATCAGTTATTTGGGGTTAAGAGCTGGTGTTCTTGATCTCCTGCAAGACCTAGGATCATTTTGAACGCTGTAGAAGAAACCGGGAGTAACTTGTCGTGATGCACTCGCTCCCTGTTGGATTTCAAAGGCTTCCGAGGTAAGCTGACAAAGCTTTTTCGGGAACAAATCTGGGACCAAAGTTAAGCCAGTCCTAACAAAATAATTCTACAGAATTTAATAAAAGCACCTTTAAATTCACCCCAGTCTCAACCATTCAAGCACTGTCGCACCCATCCCTGCACACGCATGCTGGGAAAAGTCCTTCCCGGTGCTGCCATGAAGTCCTGTGGCATCTCTCCACCCTGAGGATGCCTGCAGAGCTGGAATCCTCCGCCTTTTCACCTCCATCCTTGCACAGACCTGAGACAGCCCAGCAAGGACCAGTCCATCCACAGGGACTGAGCAGCCGGACTGGGATGGGAGGGGGACAGCATGGAGCTGGCAGATTCAGAGAGGAGTCATTAGCTTTGCCCCAGAGGAATGGGTGAAAAGCTCATCCTTAACTTTGATCAGAGCAACTAAGAAGTATTTTGACTCCAGGCGTATAAATGAGCTCTTTAAGACCTGCCCCTCCCTCCCTCCCGCCCCAAGTTATTGACTCAGGGCTCCGTGCTGCGAGCGGCTGCCATGGACTTCAGGTAGCAGTGCTTTTTCTCCCTCCTCACTTAGCAAAGATATCACATCCCTTCTTATCCTAGGAGAGAGGCTTATATCTTCCTTCTTCCCTCACCTGCCTGATTAGCATCAGAAAGCACCCTGGGCATGAATACCCCTAAGCACTAATCCCGGCAAACCATGTCTTCTAATATGCTGACACTCTCCCCTTTGTTTGCATTTTTCTTCTCCCTTCCTCCCTCTCTTCTCAAAACATTTTCTCCTCCTGCTGGGTTCGTCTCTCCATCTGTTGTCTGTCCGTTTTCCCTCCCTGCCGCGCTGAGAAGATGCTGCAGGGTTGCGGCACAAGACCGGGCTTGTTCTCAAACCGACTCTAGCCTGCCAGCATCACCGAGCCCCTCTTCCCCCGGCATCTGCTCTGGGGAGCGTGGGTGCATTGCTGCTTGCAATTAATTTCTTATAAAGCCAGAGCGGTGGCCGCAGAGGAAGTATGAGTCCGGGGAGGCTGATGCTTTCTGTTCAGTGGTTTGGGGTTTGCTGTTCCAGCTCCCCTGTAACTGAATTGCATCCTTAACTCTGTCCATCCTTGGAGCTTGGACTGGAAGGGCACGGAAAGCAAAGAGCAAAGCAGGAGTCCTGGATCAGACGCCTGTCCTGGTGGGATGAAGCTGCAGCATCCACTGGGGCCATTAAACAGGAGGGACTGGATATAACCTCCAAGTAAGGAAGTTTTTAAGCTGCTGATAATGCTAAGCTGGGAGCACAGGGAAGGATTGTACTGGACAGACCTTCACTCTGCAGTCCTTAAATCACGCGTTGACCCCACAAAGTGGTGTTTAACCTCCTCTGACCCAGACTTACATAGCAGCAGCCGTTCAAAGGTGCATCTCACCCAGCAGCCTGTGTGCAGCAGTGACCAACAGAAGATGCCTGGGGAAGACTACGAAAATGGGACCAGCGCATGTTACTGCCCTCTGATACCTTTCTAGCCTTCAGCTATTTTCATCCTGTGGACATCCTGAGCAAAAAGTGGTTTCTACGCAAGGCAGTGACTCTCAGCGAATTTCTATTTGGGGAACCTGTCCAGTTTCCCCACAGACCCATGTAAACACCCACAATGTCCTGCCTCGAGGAGTTCCACAGGTTGTCTGGGCAGGAGTGTCGATCTGCTCGAGGGAAGGAAGGCCCTGCAGAGGGATCTGGATAGGCTGGATCGATGGGCCGAGGCCAACTGTATGAGGTTTAACAAGGCCAAGTGCCGGGTCCTGCACTTTGGTCACAACAACCCCATGCAACGCTACAGGCTTGGGGAAGAGTGGCTGGAGAGCTGCCCGGCAGAAAAACGGCCTGGAGGTGCTGGTCGACAGCCGGCTGAACGTGAGCCGGCAGTGTGCCCAGGTGGCCAAGAAGGCCAAGAGCATCCTGGCTTGTATCAGGAATAGTGTGGCCAGCAGNCAACTACCTGAAAGGAGGTTGTAGTGAAGCGGGTGTTGGACTCTTCTCCCAAGAAACTAGCGATAGGACAAGAGGGAATGGCTTCAAGTTGCGTCAGGGGAGGTTTAGATTGGACATCAGGAAGAATTTCTTTACCGAAAGAGTGGTTAGGCCTTGGAACAGGCTGCCCAGAGAGGTGGTGGAGTCGTCAACCCTGGAGACGTTCAAAAAAGGTGTAGACGTGGCACTCCAGGGCCTGGTTTAGGAGTCATGGTGGTGTTAGTTGACGGTTGGACTTGATGATCTTAGAGGTCTTTTCCAACCTTAATGATTCTATGATTCTACCTGATATCTGCATGATGCCATCTTGTACCACTCCAGAAGACCCAGGTGGCCTTAAAACATTTAGAAAGTGATCCTCCATGGAGTAACAAAGAGGATAAGCATCAATTAAAGACACAGGAGGGGATTCCATCCCTACAACTTTACATTTGACAGGTGTTTTATACTGAATTCACATCAGGGAGCTTCCACCCTGGGTCCCTGGGGGTCCTGTTATTGCAGCAGGGTTTCAGCTACTGTGTCCATCCTCTGCCTGCCCTATGCCACCCAGCACCCAAAGGGATGGCTTACCAGCCTGCAAACCTTCTCCCTGGGCAGGGGTTAAATAAAGAGGGGTTTTCAGGTGCAGGGTCACTCTTGCAAAAGCAACAGAGCAAGAGCCTCTGCCTCTCTCTCCATAGGTACTGCAGAGGTACCTGCAATCTGAGATATGATCTGGTAGTGTCCTTCACTCTAGCGAAAAGCAACGTCTTCAGAAGACAATGAAAATTGTGGGACAAATGTCCCCAGCCAGGACAAATATCATTGCGTGACATGGAAAAACACAAGTATAAAGCAGGACTATGATCAGAAAGCGTGCTCAGCCTCATCAACACCACTGCCACTTCCAGGTACACAACACACTGTTCATACCAAACTCAAAATCATCTGACCCCAGGGCTGTCCCTACTGAAAGGTTGTTCAGGAGGACAAAAGTTCCCCTGACTTTTAAAGTAAAATAAATATGATACTGATGGGCATTTGATACAATGTTCAAAACAAATGTCGTGTAATGGAGACTGTAAAAGCCTCCTTAAAAGATTTTAAATAAAGAAAAAAATATGGAAAGGCTGAAAAAGGAAATAACGTTTTGTGATGCCAACAGACTTGTCCTGTGCAAACAAGAGGAAAAGGGGCGGGGGGGGGAAGAGTTGGATTATTTAACTATTTGGCTTTGGTTACTGGATCTTGTCTGCAAAATTTTGGGAAAAATGAACTTAGAGGGGAAAAAATTAAGAGATATTTGGAGTGGTCGTATAACAACAGCCCTGGGCCACAGGACAACTGCAACCATGAGTAAAATTTTCAGTATCACTCTGTCTGCCCTAAGATCTGACCGTTGGGGGAAAAAAGAGTGAAAATGAGAGTGCAAATATGAGGGAATACATTGCAAATACATATATAAAACACATAATGGTTTTTTAGCTGCTTGCTTTTGGATTTGAGGAGAGACTGGCCCAGAGCAGTCTCTGCTTCCCGTCGAGACATCGAGACATGGAGACCTGGGGACAAACAGACAAGAAAACAACCTGGAGAGCAAGACCCCAAGAGCCCCAAGGAAAACTGCCAGCAGTCACATTCATGCACTGGCACAAGAGACGTCAGATCCAGATCCTTAAACAGGGAACTGTGAGAGTCCTTCGCCCAGCCCACCCCTCGCCACTGCCTTCACCGAGGTTAGAAATCCCAGTGACTGCTGGCTACCTGGTCCCCAGTGCAGAGGGACTAGCAGTATTAAAACAGGTTTTCCTTTTGCTGGAGCATAGGGATGTTCCTTTTCCTTTCAAATATCGTTAAGTGTCTAGTCTCAGGATGGCTGAGAAAATCTGCATTAAATACACTCTGACAGGCCCCCCAGGTATAACCTTGAAAACAGTGGCTTCTCCCCAGCATTTACTTGCTATTAAAGGAGTGTGAAGCGTTCATTTTTTTAAACCAAGGGGGTGATGCTTTCCCAGATGCTGAGAAATGGGTGGAAGATAAGGGGTCTCTGAGATGTCCCCCAAGAACCACAGGTGCCCGCACAGCCCGTGCCCATTTTTGCCCATTAACTGCTGTGTACTAGTTTGACTTGGGTTTTTGGTTTGGTTTAGTTGCTGAGCTTAAAATCCCTGCTTTCAACTCATTTGTTCCTCTGCCCAACCCACACCTCTCAGAGAGAATAGCCGCTCCTGCTACAGCCCTGGAATAGCTATAACCATCATTAGAACTCAGTTTGTACATGTAGCACTTGATTTTTGCATGAATTGCCTCTGCTAACCAAAGTTCCTATCTTTGCTTACAGAACAGATAAAAACCTCCTTTAGCAGTAACTTGCAAGGAATTGTGCATGGCAGCATTTCTCAAACGAAGTATTCTGGGGTCATAGGAAGAATATTTCAAACTATTCCAAACCCAAAGAATAATATATTTGCACATTAAAGTCTAAATACAAGCAAAGAAAACCCACAAAGCCAGAGGCCACCTGCCTCGGATCCTGCATTAAGAGATACAGTTCCTACAAACACACACGGGTGTTTGTATCAGGTGAGTCAGGAGTGTGCAAGGTTTCCTCTGCTATTTGGGGCTTTGGTGGGAAGGAGCTATGTGTTTTAAAGGAAAACTTATGACTTCTTGTCAAATTTTATGCTGATAATTTACATGGTCATTTCAATTGATTTGGAATAATTCATCTTTACTGTGATAGCTATACCAGGAGCACTTCTGAGTATTAATAAACTTAAAACAAAAATGCTTCTAAAAGGAAAAATTCTTTGTTTTCTTTCAGATTGATGAAAAAGAGGGGTCATATACAGATGGTGTGAGCACTGGTGTTCCGAAGCAGGTTTTGTGGGTTCTCTCCAAGCAATACATGGGTTTAGTAGCAAGTGGGCTGGGGAAAGTTAAAGGCTTTCTGTAACAACACCCCTGATTTGTGCCAAATCATGTTCCTTCTCTCCTCCCACCCTGGTATCACCTTTGTTGAATGCTTCTGCAAACACTGTGGCTGAGCTTTTACCTCCATGCAAGGGACACGATGGTTTGGGGTGGTTCGGGAGGGAGCTGTTGGTTTGGGTGGGTATGGGGAGGCGCAGGTGCCGGCCGTGCAGGGTGGGAGTTGAGGGCTGGTAGTGGGGAGCAGAGTAGGGCAGGAAAGGGGGGCACGAAGAAGATCATCTGGGGGCTGATGAGAGGCATACAGCTGGCAACCTCTGGAAATTAGACAGGCTCAAATATTTAGTTGAGAAAAACCAAAGACAATGACTACAGAGGCCAGGCTGCAGGGAGAGGTGAAGGTCTGAAAAATTGCCAACCAAACCGTGACAGCACCAGAGAGGAGCAGTAAGACCCTCCTCTGCTTCTCCCCACAGAGCTGTCAATACCTCCTCCCCCAGGCACATCAACAACAGTTTGGCCAAGTCGTCCCCATGCCCATTTCTCCTCCAGTCCAAATCCACAAGTAGGACTTGAGAGACAAGTCAAAGGCAAAGAGCATCTATGCCTGGGTAAACTCCAGGTGATTAGTGAGCAGAGCCTGCACTTTGCTGTTTTCATCCATCGTAAGCCCCATGGCAGCCACCAGGATCTGGTCGCCGGTCTCCTCTCTAAACCTGGCTGCGGGAGCTTGGCAGGGGGTTGCTCTCTCCAGAGCCTGGTGCAACCAAATGGATGTTATGGAATCATAGAACCATAAGACGTTTTGGGTTGGAAGGGACCTTCAAAGACCATCTAGTCCAACCCCCTGCAATGAGCAGGGACATCTTCAACTAGATCAGGTGGCTCAGAGCCCCGTCCAACCTGACCTTGAATGTTTCCAGGGATGGGGCATCTACAGCCTCTCTGGGCAACCTGTGCCAGTGTTTCACCACCCTCATCGTAAAAAATTTCTTCCTTACATCTAGTCTGAATCTACCCTCTTTTAGTTTAAAACCATTACCGCTTGTCCTATTGCTACAGGCCCTATTAAAAAGTCTGTCCTCACCTTTCTTATAAGCCCCCTTTAAGTACTGAAAGTTGCAAGTACTGAACATTGTAATGGTTCAAGTTGAAAGAGTTTAACCTCAGGAGACTGCTCTTTCTTCCTCCATGACTTCTGCTTGCTTTTCCATATACAGCCGGTTTTACAGCTCCCAGCCTTGCTTTTAAAAGGCTGGCAATCTGTTATCCCATTCACATTTCTCCCCTCCCAACCGGTGCACTAAGAAAATTTCATCTGTAAACATGTACTCTGACCTTCTCCAAAGGCACCTTTGCTTTCAGACACCCTGATACCTCCTCTGTGCAACAGCATCTTTGATTTGAAAAGGGTCACCAGAAATGGCCCTCTGTCCCTCCAGGGACCAGGAGGGTTCACAGCCTCCAGGAGGCAGGTATGGTTCTGCGAAGGCTGATAATAAGCCAGTGCAGCCAAAGTTACTTCAACTATAAAATATCACTGCATCATCAAATGTAAAGCTTGGTTTGAGCTTCCTACAGCTTTCATGGCTGTATGAGTAACAAAACGGCGACTGTGGTGTTTTAATTAGCACCTCAGACTTCCTTCATTTCATTTGCCAGTTCAGTCTGTAATTTTTGGACTACCTATCCTTCATTAAAATAAAGTCTCAAAGACTCGGGAGCCTGCAACTGTTTTTTGTATAGCTGAAGATCAAGGCTCAGGTATTTCAGATATACTGTTGCTAAAACATACTTAAAACTGCCTCTTCCGGCACATCAGCAGGAATGGTCTTCTCCATCCACATCTAAAGCAATGGTTTTGATCCTCTCTCAACAACTTTGAGCCAGTCCGTGTGCTGTGCCTTCTGCTCAAATCCTTAACACATTTTTTTGACTGGTCTTGAAATGCAGCAGGACCAGGGGTGGCTGGTCATGACTTTCCCTTCCTCAAAATTGCCTCTTCAATGGCGTTTTGTTACAGTATATTGAAAAATCTGTCAACTGAGCTCCTCAGCCTCAAAGGAGATGTAGAAACCACCTCTCCATGCTTCACTTATTTAGGAAATATATTGAGTTGTCCCATGTTTTGAGGGTTTTGAAGGAGGTCTTCTCGATGGCATGCGGCTGAAAGGAGAAGGATCTTCTTATAGAACAGTGGAGATGCAGTGGGAGAAACAAAGTCAGCCTGGAAATACCTTGAAAGGGATCAGCACAAAGGAAGGGCTGTTTGCATCCCAAAAGGGGCAGAAGGACAGTCTTCAACATTTTGCTTTCTAGCATCTCTCCCTGTGCATGACAGAAGGCTGCTCAGGGAAAAGGAACTAAATTCTCTTATAAGCACCTGATTGCAGGAGGTGAGGCTTTCAAGGAGAAATCCTGAGTCTCAAGGCCAGACTCAAGAAGGGGGAGCGCATCGAGACACAGGGGCAGCCCAACAAATGGTGCAGCAGGCATGGGTGAGGCTTCGCTCTGCCTCAGGCATCCAGGTTCAGTCTCTGACCATGAGGTACATGGCAGAGTGATGCACGTCCCTTATTTGATAATATTTTGGGGGAAAAGGTGGGTAAAACTCCTGGGAAATAGAATGGCATGTATTAATGGCTCAAAGAAGCAGCCTGATGCATTTATGAAAATAAGCAGACAAATCAAGACCTTTATGTAATAAAAGGATTTTTCTGTTGTTAGTCAATATGTTTTGTCTTAAGTTTGATCACCTTTAGCAATGACCCTGTAGCACTTTTCTTGTTTCCCTCCTGTTCAGTCAAGAAGCGGCAAAATGGGGAAGGTAGGGATTTCTTCTTCCCACGCACAGAGGGGATGAGGCATTGCCCCACTTGTCTTTTCAACTCAAACCCACTAAAGCCCAGGATGGGACTCAGTTTTTGCCTGTAGCGCCATGATATAGCACTGAGTTACTCTGGGTGTAAGCTGCAGTGACTCTGGCAGGTAGCTGCCCTGTTTTTTAGTGACTGTAAGGAAGAAGAACAATTGCTCTTATCTTTCGGATTTTTTTTTAATCCTACCCTGAACCTGTTTTCCATCACGAGATGGAGTTAGAGGAACTCAAACACTGCAACGAACATGGGATGGGGATGTCGGTACTTGACAAGAATTGTAAGGCTCTGAGTGATGTGCTGGGTAGTTAATGAAGCCACCTAGAAAGGCTGACACATTTGCATTCCTGTTAAAAGAAAATAATAATAATAATTTGAGGCTGTTGAAAAGTGCTGCTCTGACAGCCCTGGAGAACGCCTCTCATTTACCCACAGACACAAAGCAGCCTCTGCTCCTGCTGTGCGACCACTGTTTTGAGAGAGATCAGCCTGGCTTTGGACACGGATGCTCCCCGCTGAGGATGAACCCCAGACCACCCTCCAACCCAGGTCTCTGCCACCTGCAGCCTCACTTCCCAGGCTCAGGGGCAGCCAGGGCTCTTGCAAGCTGCTTGCCTAGACATCGCTACACCACCAACTCATGGCCATGGCTCATGCATGGGGCAGCTGTAGGGTGGAAGCTGAGGCAGGGGGACCTTCCTGGTCTTGGGGTATCCCAGGCCCTTCCTGCTCAGCCAGGGAGCAAACCCCAGCCCCAGCACATGCTCTCAATTAAGCAGCATCTCACGACTGGCAGCGCAGGCAGGGGATCTTGCTGCCTCCATCTTCACGGCATTGCCCAAGCGCTTCCTCCCTCGGCATCTCGTACGGACCCTAAGGACTATACAATGTCCTGCCTGCACTTTAGTATTTTCCAAAGTGTCCAAAAAATCAGGTGAGGAATTCTGCAGCAGCTGTAGCTGGTGATACAAAACCAAACACCGTTTCTATTCACTGATGTGTGCTTTGGTTTTGAATGTGCTGGGTTTGTTTTTTGTCTGTCCTTCCTTCCTTCCTCCCTTCTTTCCTTCCTCCCTTGTCTAGTAGCCTCAGAGGCTCTCAGGTCAAATTTCCATCCGCCTGGAGGACTTTCAGCACTTCCAAGATTCAGTGGCCCCCATCCCAGAGGCTTTCTGGGTCACTTTCTCACTTGTCTCACAGAAATAGCTCACTGCTATTCCACCAACATCAAGTTTGAGGTGACAGAAGAGCCCCTGGGACCCTGACTGCTGTAACCTGCTGCTGCCCAGCCTGGTTTCTGGCCAGGCTGTGCTGAGATTTGCTCGGGAACCTCGACTGCAGCAGGTCTTTGGGCTAGGAGGAGGATTGAACTTCCACTGCGCACTAAAGAAGGTCCCACTCTACATCAGGCTTTGCCAGGACATGCTTCGCTGGCAAGAAAGGCAGCGGGGAGGAAAGCAACAGTGAGAAACAAGAAGGAGAAGAGCAAAGAGAACTCAGGACTGGGTAATTTCTGGCCAAAGATTGTCTCTAATAAGGTTTGACTGTATTAATTAATTGAGATGTGCCTTGGAGAGCTGGAGCTGCTGCTGCTGGAAGTCAGCCAGGAAAAAAAAATCTCATTTTCTCTGCAAACCTGCAGATTAGACCAGATCTCTGAGGTTCACTGTAGCAGGCTTTGGGGAGACGGGCAGCCTTTCAGGGCCTGTGACACAGTCACAGGCAGAAATTGGTTGTCATGATCTGCCAAGGAAGGTGGCCAGGGGTGGAGGAGGACAAAGCTTCGCAGTCGGACTGAGCTGGGTCATTCCTTTGCATAAGCTTTTGATTCATTTCCTACATGAAGCCAAAATGCACGTGTTTTCCCTGTCTGTGTAGGAAGAAAAACATAAATAAGGGTATGTATCATTCAGCAGAGGTTCAGGTCATTGCTAGGACTAAGACTACTCTTGAGTCCTTACACAGCCATTGTCTATGCTGTCAGTCCCAATAACAACTCCAAGATGGACCTCTCTGGGAGGCAGAGACATCGGTGGACTGGTTGGACCAGGAGCACAAAATAAGACCGGTCTCAAATAAGCTCTTCCAAAACACCGTGTAGATATTGTGGACCTGTGCTGAAGCTGGGTGCTGGGAAGCAACGTGGGCAACGTGGGTGCAAGGTCCCCAGGGAAGAAAATGCTTCAGTCTATTCCTGAGCCTGTCCTGCACTTGGCACTGTGGCTGTGCTCTTGAGGGACACACAGCATTGTTGTGCACGGCTGGGTGTGTGTGGCTGAGCTCATATCCCAGGGGACACGCAGTGTGTGCAGGAATAGTCACCATGTGTCAGGGGGTGCAGGGAGCATGTGTTTATAGTTTGCACTACAGAGTTTTTCTAGGTCTTGGGAAATGTGTTGGAAAAGATGGCCTGTGCATCTTTCCAATCTAAATGCCAGTTATGGACTGGCAGGGAGAGGACAAAGCTTTGCTTTTCTGCAATGCAGAGAAACTTTGCTCCTTGTTTTGAACACAGCGTGGAGGAATCAGCAGGTAGTCTTTGTGCCCTCGGTCCCTCCGTGAATCCGGACTCCTGTACATCTCCAAGAACAACCCTCCCACTGCTGCCATGAGAAGTGATGGAGGCTGAGAAACATCCTTCAGCCCTGTTGACCTGACAGCAGTAGCATGATCTGAGGTTTAAACACAGTAATATTGTCCCAAACGAAAAAAAATCCGTAGAATAGAGACGTCTGTATTAGACTCAGTGACTCCCGATTCCTTTTTCGTGTAATTTTTTCTCTCAAGAGTTTTTACATGACAGCAGAAGGAATCCCTTATATAGCTGTTCACTTTTCCTATTTTTTTCTAAAAAAATATAACTCCTATGGCTTGGGTATTAGGGGCTCGGTTTAGACTAGGTAGAGTAAAAATGCTGCTAACAACCCTTGTAACTCCTACTACAGTCTCTATAGCCAGGACTTGAGAAGATGCTGGACAGAGGTGGGTACTGGATGGCACAGGGTTCAGATGTGCAGGAGTAAGAGGTGTTGGGCCAATGTTGGGATTCCCTCATTTTCTGTTTGGATATGATTTCAACACACTTGGAAAGAAACTGTCCCAGTTTTCCACAGATTCTTTTTCTGCCATAAGAGGGAAATAATCGAGATTGAAACTACTTCCACTAATTGTCTTGCTATTTTAAATCTGAAATGCTGCCAAGTTGCTGCTGGGGAATTGTTCAAACAGCTTTAGTTACCCTTTTCTCCTGAAGGCCAGTAGGACTTTTGCATACCAGGCGGTCATCGTGCGCCTCAGGAGATATAGTCTGGTCACACAGCCCAGCCCAGCTGCAGCCTCAGGTCAATCAAACTGATGTCTCCAAGTGCTGCTGTGCTATCTGCCCGTTGAAAATTTTGAGGTCTGTAAGGGCTATTACATTTTTTTAAACCTCAAAATAAAAACAAAGCAGAAGGCAGATACTTTCCCCCGAAAGAGAAATGATTCTCAGTGGCTTCAGATGATTGAAAGACATATTTTTGCAGAGGAAGAAGTGAGATTAAATGTTTTCAAGGACCTTTGTTAAACTCAAGAGAGACAGCTCACAAGCCCTTTTCTTGCTTCAGCCATCGGTGGTTCCTACAGGGTTGTCTGGAGCCATTTGACTGCTGTCTACACTGATGTCTCAAGCAGGTAAGGTCACAAACCTTAGAGAGACCAAGCTACAAAGAAATCACGGTTATGGGTTCAACTCAAACAAACTCACCCAAGATCTAGACGTACACTACACAGCTGGCTCCACACCCATAGGCATTCAATACCTACCTCCTTCTAAGGTACCTAACTCTCCCAGAAACCTATGGGAAGCTCAATGCCCTGATATGATGAAGACATCTCAATATTTTGGAAGATATTGTCCAAGCCCTGATGGGTAAGTAAGTCAACCCCAGCATCTGTTAATAATCTCATGTAACATCAAGGTGATTGATAGGTTTACCTCTGAAAGCTTCGTGATTAGAAATGGAGCACTTTCAGTTAGTTACCCAGAATGGCATCTCCATTGTCCCTCCTGGCCCCCATGTTTCAGTCTTGAGCATCAATGCTCTCCCTATCCTTCGATATGTCAAGCACTTGCTTTTCCAGCAACCCCTTTCACAAGCATTGGGCTTATTGGATAGTTGGCTGCATGGGGTATGTACAGGTAAAACCAACAGAAGTTCAGCCAGCAGAAAGGAAGAGAAAGTCCCTGTCCTTCTCAATGTTTGTGAAGAAGCAGGACGGCAAATGTGGACTTACCCAAGCAAAGCTCTGTGCCCCATATGTTTCCTATTCACATTTGTTGGCTGCTGACCCAGTTGTACCTCGGCCTCAGAGCATCCACATTGCATTGAGGAATAGCTGAGAAATGGCTAACTCCTGGTGGGAAGCGTTTCTTTGGAAACCGAGGCCAGCCCCTTGCTTCTGAAGGCATCTTGGGGTTTATCTGTACTACGGCATAAAACAAGCCTGGACAAAATCTTTGGCCCTAGGTTCAAAAGATACATTCCGGCTTGCCTGTGCCCACACGCTTAAACCTTCTCCCACCAGCACAGACATCTTTACGTATATATTCCTGGGTCTACGATACCTCCTAAGTGTGCCAATCATAGAATCATAGAATCATTAAGGTTG
>WAAD01009143.1:0-120999 GCA_013389945.1 Fregata magnificens
TTAATGATTCTATGATTCTATGATTCTATGTTTCAGAGGTATACTTCAACACTACAGCTGTCTGTGGTCAGGGGAATTAAATCCCATCCCCAGCAGCCCTTTTAGGTGGAAGCAGAAGAGAACCAGGACTGTGCCTGAATATGTTGAATTTTAGACTGGATTTTGCTAAATGGGAGAGCAATAGGAATTAGCCAAGAGCTTCATATCACTCTTACTTGGCTATGGAAGGAGCCTAGGAAAACTAGTTGTCTGAGTTAGTTGGCTAGCATCACATGGCCCAAACATGCTACTTCTCCAACTGAACTGTAGATTTACAGATGCTATTTTACCTCTCTGAGTAACTGACCATGGTGCTGCGCCTCCTAACAGTTTAACTGTTCAGTCCCTCAGACTGCCGACATTTTTTTCAGGAGGGCTCATCTAACATTTCACAGAAGGCACTGGAAGCTTTGCCACTGCCTTACAACAGGAGCTTTTCAAAACCCCACTCCCAAGAGCTCTGAATTATACCTGAAAGTGATGCCTTGCATCAGAAAGTGAAATTCAAAGATATGAGAGTGCATTTTATTCTTCATTAATGATCCAAGGCTGTTGTCTGCCTAAACGCACTATTCATTGTGTGGGTTTTTTCCTGGTCTATGGATGGGAATTGATGCTGCTGTTAACTGTGCAGGTTATCTGGGCCATCAGTCCAATCTGAATCCACTGTGTCATTGTGCTTCCACTCACACCATGGAGGACAAAGTCTTCAAAAGCATACAGTGGGAGCTGGGTAATACTTGCAGCTTGAATAATTTTTTTGCTTGTTTCAATAATTCCATCTCCTGTTTGTTTTGTGCTTTTTTATTTTTTAAATTTAAAAATAATTTAGTCTGTAGATTAACGATAATACAGTCAAAAAATAATGTGAGTTTTATGTTTATTAAGAAATACAGTGGACAGAAAATCACTGTGGTTGCTTTCAAAACAAAAAAATTCTAGTTTGAAAGATTTTGCAATTTGTAAGAGATTTCTTACCCTTAAGATACTGTTGAACTAAAAATATCTTTCGAGGAGAAATGTTTCACCAAAGGCAGTTTTGTGTTATTGTTTTATTCTGTCTTGCTTTTTTAAAGAGATTTGAAGCTTTCCAGTAGAAGAAAAAGTATGCATAAAACCAAGAACTGTAATTTTTAGCTCATATTTTTATAGAATCTGCTCTCATTTGTTGTTCTGAACTGAAGACACTTTTTGTTTCTTAGTTTTTTAATTTAATCTTGAAAGTTCACAGGAGAAGCTGGCACAGAGAGATCTCTTAGACTGTTCTTTTGCCCATGTGGGTAACTTAATGAGTTAGCATGTGCATTTACATTAAGAGGTGTGAGCCTCAATATTTTCTGAGAAAAACCACTGCAGTGCAGTAAAATGCACTGTTGGTAGATCTTTCCTTATCTATTATTACCCCACATTTGCTTTTTGTTATGAT
This sequence comes from Fregata magnificens, assembly GCA_013389945.1. NCBI lineage: Eukaryota > Metazoa > Chordata > Aves > Suliformes > Fregatidae > Fregata > Fregata magnificens. The sequence goes on from WAAD01009143.1 coordinate 1,466, forward strand.
CATTCAATTATTACTAATTTTTGTCCATTAAGTGAAAGTAATTTCTCTCCCATTTCATTACTTATGACATTCCAATACTTCAAGCTGATTTTAACACGCCCTTTCACCATAGCCTTAATTTAACGAGGCGTTCATCTTTTGACCTTTACCCATAAAAATGTCCTGTTCTTTAGTAATTTGTTCTTCTTTTCTGTGAATTCCCTGTATTTTTTGTGATACAGGCTTTTCAGAAACAAGAACACAATATTTTAGATGTCGTCTCATTGGTATATTCAATGGGAACTTTCTTCTGTCTCGTGTTGGAGGCAAATAATACCATGTTCCTTGTTCCGCCATAAAATGCTATCTGTCCTGTAGAGCTAAAACACGTATTGGGTTTCCTGTTTCCTTTTAGCATTGGATGCTCATGATATAAAATAGATCCTGCTGACAGAATCCAGCATGGTCTTCAACTGGAAACCATTATGAAGCAGACACACTACACTTGCTCTTGGAGAGCATGCCATCCCCTGTGAGTCATTTTGCCTCACTTCTATCTCTACAAATGACTGCAGAAGAGGAAGACCAGAGCCTGTATGTTAGCTGTATGTTTAGGTAGCTGTAGACAACTGTATCTTTAGATAGCTGTGCATGGAAAACATCAATATCACCTGTGTTTCAACTGAACATCATTGCTGATCCAGAGGCAAAACTTTGTTATGTTTTCCTTCAAAGAAATTAATTAGAAACATATGAGACATGTAAATGCATAGTTGGTTTTACCAGTTGAAGATTGTGTTTTTAGGTAGCTTTTTGAAACAACAAAATTACTATGCACAATGTTTGCAACCAAATCTTTACAGCTACCCTTACAAAGAGTAAGTTTGCTGCAAGAGATGGAAAAAAAAGGTGCAAATTTTTACTGAAATTTTGTCTTTCTTCTCTTTTGTGAATCATTTGCAGGCCAAACTGAATTTCTGTAAACTTGTCTGTTGCTAAAGATTGTGTCAGAAGCCACTTCTGTGTATGTACTGTGGCAGCAATTTATGTTCAGAAAAAATGAAATTTTAAAGATTTTAGTGTGACTACTTCACTTTGGGAATATATGAATGCCTCTAAGTACATCAGTGACCAAGCTTTCTGATGCACACGAGGAACTTGTCACAAATGCCTTCTCTCTTGTTAGCCCTTCAGGCAATTCAGACCTCTCTTTCTCACCAAGCACACACTTCTGACAGAAGCTATGCTCTCTCTTGGAAATTATCCTTCAGCAGTCACATATTCTACTCTTCACCTCTTTTTCTCCTCTAGTCTTCTTCAAAAGTCAGCTTTACTTCTGAGGAAATGATGTCCATCTGGCTAGCTAACCCCACCTAAAGCATTCACGCTTTATTCTCCTTTCCTCCCTCATAAGCATCACTCACTAATCTGTAGCACACGACTTCTTTGCATATGGGTTTGGAGACGTTTAAAAAGCTAGGAGAGAAGAGGATGATTACAGATAGGTACTGCTGAAGAAAAATGATTTGTCTACGTATGTTGCAGGAGGACAGCCCCGATACAAGGCAGCAAAGTCAGAGCTTTTGCGGAACCGGAGGAGTTTCCTTTCCACTAATGGATTCCTATAGTCCTGTTGAAATGGTCAGTATGATGGAGCAATCAGGGCTGACAGATGCCTAGTGACTCCCAGAGCAGTGATTTTGTTTCATCTAAAGAGATAAAAAGCAATACTGGCTGACACAGCAAGGTCTTTGGAGCCTTTCTTAGCAAGATACGTCTTTCTACACTTTGCTCCTAAGCGCTCAGTATCCCATGGCAACCTCTTTTCTTCAGGGAGCTTTAAATTTTGACATATCATTAATACATGAGTTCAGGAAGCAAAGCTGCAAAGCTGGAGATTGGTTCATGGATTTAGCTGAGGTAAATAGCAAGGAAATTTAAAGGCAGGCTGAAACCAATTTTATGGTCCTTCCTTTGGGATTAATGCCTAAATTTGTTTGCCTGGTAATGAAGAAAAGTTATCATTTGCAGGAGGCTGCAGGTGCAGGTAGAAATTGTAGAGGAGAGGTGTTTTTAAAGAAAAAAGCTGCAAAATAACAAGGCCAAATATTTTTGAAAAATAGTGTATTTTACAGCATCAGCTGCTAATTGAAAAAGACGGCTAGTGAAATTTATTCGGTACAGAAGTATTGCACAATGTCTGACTGCAGAATAGATATTAATGAGAGGGCAGCAAGACCACTGGGGAAAAAATAGGCTGCAGTATAAACTTCATATATTCATGTATACTTCAGTATATACCAGACTGAAACACTATGTGGCAATTACAAACTGCCCCAGTTCATCCCTTCAGTGCGTTGAGTCTTCAGCTGCTGGAGGGTAGTTGTTCACTTTCTTGCTTCCCAGTCATTCTAGCAGAGGCATTTGCAAGGTATGAGACTCTCATCCACAAGCTATGAAAGATGATATGGATCTTTCATATCTGTGACAGATGATACAGAAATGATAAGAAGCAAACACCACATGTGCTGACTGTACTATTCAGGATCCTATTATCATTCATTGACTAACCTCTACCTTTAATTTCTGACAAGCTCAACATAAGATGATTGTGCAACAAAGCCTAAGTCTCCCTTGCTCTGGAGTGCACAAGGCCTTGCTTAGCAAGAAAGATACAAGTGTTTTAGTGTTACCAAGTACTTATTGCCTGCTCATATAAGCTTATATCAATATTTAGATTGTATAGAGAAGAAAGATGCATGGATGCAAATATGGAACCAGGTTCTCCCAGTTTTATTTATGAAATGCAGGATCTTATTTCCCCAGATCTTATTTCCCCCAAGATGCTTGCTGGTTTAACTGAAGGCAATTTCTGAGGTACGGGCCATATCCACAAAGGAATACAGGGAGATAAAATACATTCATGAATTCTGTCCTCAGCTGTCTCTTGGTGCAAATTTGGCAGAATGTGACTTCAAATTTAAAAAACAGTTGTTTATCGTTGTGGGTGGAAGGAACTCTGACGGGAAGGAACTCTGGGACTTCCAAAATTAATACCTTGTGGAATAGTTTCCTATGGAATTGGTAGAAGCTCATTTATTCCAGAGTAGACGTGAAAAGCAACATTTATACTTTATCTGGAGAAAATAGATGATAGGTTGTGTAAATTCTCTTATGTCTTATTTTACCAGCACTGACACAGCGCAAGGTGTCTGAATGTGTTTTGGAAAGACGAGCTGCTTCTGCTCATACTTTATTGCAAATAGATATCTGAAGTTGCTTGTCTAGTAATTCAAGCAGAAGGTCCTGCTTCATTGTTTGTGTTTAATAGTTTAAATGTAAAATGATGATCATTTGTAATGACATGGTAACTTCAGTTAAGAGATAGCATTAGCAAAGAGCATTCTGTCTGAATGCAGTTCAGCTACAGAACATCTGAGAAATGGTAAAATAGCATTTTAGATACTGGACTTTCTAAATTAGATCTGACACTTTGCATTAGTTCTTCAGCCTTAGATTTTGTAAAGGCATCTAGAAGATTTGGGGAGAGAAATGTCATCATGTGTTCTGATCACTTGCCCAGTGTAATTTTCCTTAGGACAAAATAATATTTTAGACAGTAGCACGGTTAATTTGTCCATGTCCAGCCTGAAATTTCAACTGTAAGATATTAGGGAAAGATGACAGAGTGCTACTTGCTGGAGTGTTCAAGAAGCTCGTCAGCAAAAAAATAACAGTAATAAAAAAAAACTACCAGGGAAAGCCTTACCTAAGCTGGCATATGTTTTTATTGAGCCTGAAAAAAATTACTTGTCCAATCTTAGACAAATGCCCCTGGCAGATATGAGATCCCTTCTAGAGGCTGTGGAAATCCTGTGGTTCTTCAGAAAATGGCCACAGTACTTATACTGGGAAGTGCTGGGCACTTATGTAGATGAAGTGTTACTGCTATTTTTTCTTTAATTCACCATATCTGCTTGACCATAACTCTGAGACACTGTTTAGGACCTTGAACAAATTTTCTGCACAATGTCATCTATTTGTATGGCCACAGTCACACAGTGTGCCTTGTTCATCCCTCATACCCAAAGTTTGAATGATTAAATGGGATGATACAGTGCTGTTAATTCTGGTAGTTTTACTGCAAGACATGTAGCCATACATTTTCCTTAAATCTATAGTTCTTGAGAGAATTCAATAGCAGAAACTTGATAGTCTTCATGATTGCAGAGGAAAGTATGAAAATACAGTCTTGCTGCATTTTGGAGGTCCAAAGTCACATTTAAAACTTCCAATTTTGTGATTAGCCAGCTTGTGTTTGGCTAATAGTTATTGTCCTGTTTGGAGTTGATGACAGAAATGAGATCCTCAACTGCAGGTTGGTGTTTGTAAATGCAACTTTGAGATAAGCAATAATAGCTACGGTAAGTTGTGGTGCAGTGTCCTTAGAACATTAAAAGTGAATTACCTGTGGTGCCTATCATGGTCCAACACATACCCTTCTTCCCATGTTTTTCAAGGGGTGACTTCTCACAAAGTGAATGGAAATAGATACTGAGAAAACCTTCTGCTCTTCGGGGAATGGTAGCTTTTCTGTGCACAAACTGAACACCTGAGCCTGACCTAATGAGGTGTGGGGCACAGAGACTGTGCATTGCTAAATGGGGGAAGATTGACTTAGATCTTGACTTAGAAAAATGTGCTCTGGTTATACTTTATTATGACTCTAATACATGTTTCTCAGATATTTTATTCAGCAGGACTTCCTGCTATTGAAAGATATTTAAATGAAAAAAGGCCCAGAAAATTTGCAACAACTGAACAAAATGAACAAAAGTATGCTAGTTTTGGTTGTCAACCCATCAATTTGAATTGCCTGTACATGAAATGCTTTTTATAAGGGTAGTAACAAGCAACATCCTACAGACCTTGATCACATTAACATCAAACAATCATACAGCTACTGGGGAAAAGAGGGGGCAGCTGTGAGTGAGCAGTGCGTTTCATATCATGTCTTTTTCAGAGGCAGGTTCCATGTCAGAAACAGCAGAAACAACAGCAACAAAAAAGGGCTTTCAGCTGTGACCAGGCTTAGGTGAACTGACTGGCTGCAGATGGCCTCATAAATAATAAAACAAATAAGTGATAAAAGCAGCTTCAAATATCCTTTCTGTACTAAGAGACATATACTTGAGCGGGTCTTGTCTTTATGCATTTTAGTTTCCCAGCCACAATACATAGCAGAAACTCCCTTGTGATGTAATTGGGAATTTTTAATTTTAAATTAATTTTAAAGGTACTGAAATACAAATACCTAAGAGGGTTGAGAATGCTGATGTTTAGCACGTCCTTTTCTTCATCCGTCACTGCTACTGCTCCCTATCACTGGAGATTCTTAAATAAATTCTGTTGCATGAATATTTTTAATTGATGCTATTTTTCCATTTGATTGAAGACTGCTTACAGGTTCTGCAAGCAGAATAGCAGAGCAGAAGCTTCTTGCTGCTTACACAGAAGTTGCAGCTGGAAGATGCTATGTGTCTCTATACATATATAGAAAGAGTGAAAGGCTGCTGATACAGGTAGCTGTCTTGCCTTGGCCTTACTTCACGGCCATGACCTTAGGCCTCAGACGCTGATCCATTTAGAGCAGTTAAGCAAGGATTTAACTGTTAATATATGTTCTGTACCCCTTCTCTACTCCCACAGTTACTCAAGTTCCCTTTCAGTGTCCTTTCTGATACCCCTACGAGGCAAAAGAAAGCGTGTGCTGTGTGTGGTGTAGCACTTCATCAGCTGGGACCGAATGTCCAGCCGATGGATTCATGTTTTTGTAGCAGCCTGAGGCTTGCTGTCTCTCAATTATTTGCAGATTAAAGCAAGATAGCAAAACAGAGTTCTAGGTGTAAAAGTTATCTGCATTGGTTCTATAGCTCCTTCTGAGCTGTCCTCTGAACTGCTCAACTGTTACAGGAATTCATAATAGTCCCTTGTCACCTGGTCCTCCTCTCCTTGCACTGGCAGGGCAGTGGCAAGTCCTCAGAGATGTTTTCTGCCTTTGAGCACAGGATGTGTGCAGGCTTTCTCCATGGATGAACGTACTCATGAGCTCTATCTGGTTTTTTTTATCCCCAAGTCTGAAGTAAGCTCAGAAACCAGGCAACAAAACATTTAAAAGCGTTCATCATACCTAAATATTTAAATTTGGGGTGGCTGCTGTTTTGGGGCTTTAAACATTGTGTGTTCTGCTCAAGCAAATAAGGAGTGTACTTTCAGGGTGGCACAGATGAGTGATGCAAGGTGTCCAAGCAGGGTTAATATCTTTCATTAGATCACTAATGAAGTCAGAAAGATGGACAGGCTTTTGGCAACATGGTCCTTTACCTATGTCACAAATACAAATGAGTGTGCAATAAGGAGTGTACGTAGCAGGGTGTGTTATGCTTTAGTTTTATCTTTGTGTCCATCGATTTTAGTAGGCTGACATTTAAGTGAAGGAAGAATACAGTTCTATTTCTGTCTGACACAACCATATTATCTAATAGCTTCATTTTTTCAATACCCTTTTTAATTTATATGGCCCCTACGTGTTTTTGCATGTAACAGCACTCCAGTGCAAATTTACCGGATTCTGATAGTTACGAAAGCACGCATACATTTTACAGCCTGTTGACAGGACAGAAAGGTACAATTTTAGCTGTATCCTAGACGTGCAGAACCAGAAACCTAAACAGAATTTAAAAAGGAAGTTTATAGCTATTTTCTTAAATGCAGAAGGTTGAAAAAACAGACTTAAGCTCAAGTGCTGATTTGGATGGGGTACGTAGCATCTTCAGAAAGGCCCTGGCAGTTCAGCCATTCTCGTACTCTGATATTCCTCAGTGGTCAGTGTCAATCCTATGACCCAGAGTAATGGAAATAAGACATAAGAGGTAAATACAGAAGAGAAATAGCAAGTGCCTTCCTGTGTCTAGTCATCCTTCTGTCTCAAAGGTGTCGTTGAGCAAGATCTTCATTATTCTTCATATTTGTGTAGTATTAGAACAATTGTCACAGAAAGATTTTTACATTATACTCCATCTGATCCTGCATCTTTTTTTTTTTGTTAAATGATGTTCACTGTCTCAAATTGCTGGTTAGTTTTGTGGCAGATATTTTTTATGTCTGATCTTTTCAACTCCTTTCTTATTTACCTTCAAACTCTCACAAAGGTCTTTGGAGTGGTTGCAGTTGAACATGCTTATGATTTTTTAGAGTTTAGTAGAAAGAAGACAAGTAGCAGAATTAAAACAGTGATGAGAAATCAATATTATAGTGCTAGACTCCCAAAGATTTATGAACCAGGGAACCAGAAATTCTCTGAAGTGCTGTACAGACACTGCACTCGCTTGATGCATGTGTTTTGCCCTGTAGCTTCCTCAAAGAGCTGGATGGGAAGCAAAGCCCAAAGGTCACGTTCTGTTGTTCTGCAGGTGGCATGGTGTTTATCACCACGCCAGGTCTTTGGCTGTGTTGTGTCAGCACTTCATCATGTTTCATTTACTTTCTCTGTCTCTCCTACCTGTGTGTGTGGTGGGAATCTTTTGAAAAAAAACTAGCTTCTGCTTTCTTACTCTTGTCCTTAAGTGTGGCAGATGGCAGCTCTGTTTCAGAGCATACTCTAGCAGACTTTGATTAACGCTTAGTAAGCATGGTCTTTCAGACTTTGCTTTCAGTCGTATGGCAGCTCCCCATCATTGATTGTTATTGTTTTCACTACAGTCCTTTTGCTGAATTGGTCAAAGTAAATTCCATGGCAACAGACTTAAAAGTGGAGAGTGTAGCTTTACGTCTTAAATAGAAAACAGTAGGATCCTCGTATGTATCACAGATCATTTAGCATCTGCTTTTGTATTTTATCTATGATAATGACCTTTCTTTAACCAAACATCTTAATTTTTGAGATGAAAAGTTGCATCATCATTGGAAAGCAATATCTTTAGTATCTTATAAAAATGTTTATCTTTTCATGATTACTTGTGTGAATCACATACTACATGTTTACGGCTAATGTTTTGCAGTTATAAAGAAGCATAACAGACTTCTGGTCTATAGAGAAACAATCCCCAGACCTGCCAGATTAGCATCCACTTCAGCTTTCACCCAGTGAAGCCAGATCTGCAGTTGTGTTGCAGTAACTGTCTGTACAACAGGACGAGGATCTGAAGTAAATGATGCACAAATGATTGCTTGACTCAGCAAATTACTCAAAGCATTCATCCTCCTTCCACGGATTTGACTTCCTTCCCAAACTTTTCGGTACAGTGGAATTGCTGGAGTTGCAGACCTCTTGCTCAAACATGCCCAAGCACTCAATTTTCAGCACGCTTTACTCTTAGCCCAGTTCCAGTTTCTTTAGAAGTGCCCTCCGACAGCCCACATCATTTATTTTCTGGGTAGTTAGAAGATGGTATTGGTAGCCTCCTGAGTGTCCCCCATCGAGCTCTGCGTGGTGGTAGCTGGAACATGTAACTTTATGAAAGTAAAAGGGACAATGTAAGGCTGGAAGAAAATTAGGGAGCTTTAGAGGTTTCCCTTAGATTCACTGGACCTCTAATATGAGCAAAAGTAATGCCAGTAATATTACCCAGGAGGTCAGTTCACATCCTTCCTGCCTTAAAGACTCAACTGTTACTGATACTTCATAAAGCTATGTATCTCTCTGTGGAATTTAATAGCCCTCATTTTTATGGCTGATTTTTAGAGAAAATATAAAGTAAATGTCACCTGTTTTTTCTCCCTTCCTCCCCACCAGTTGCTGTATTGCTCTCCAATGCTCTGTGGCACTGACTGCAAAGCTTAATGTTGGTGGATTCATGTACAGGCCGAGAGGTGATTTCCCACCCATTTTTACTAAAGGTATTCCCATTCAGAGGAACGGGCTGACAGAAGTGTCCTTCTGGAGCTCCTTTGATTTACATGGCAGCTGCTGTGGTGAGATTGTCATCACAGAGGAGATATTTATAGACTGTTGTAGGTCTGTCTCGGGGATCAGGACTGCAGGCTGTACGTGGGCTTCTTATGCCAGGAGTGTGGCGAGCTCCGGGAGTGGTATCTTTGCTGATGAGGATTTTGTAAACCACTCCCGGCCTTCCACTTTGGATTCATTGCACAAGGATTGTGAGGTTCAGTGGAAAAGTCCAAAGTTTCTGTTTTTCCTACACGCAGGAGCAGACATTTCCTGTTTCCTAGATGAGTGGAAGATGTTAGTGAGTGGGCTGACAGGGAGTTCTCTCTCCTGGTAGAGTTGTGGGAGATTCAGGACTAAAAACTGGTTGCAACCTAGTGAAGAATATGCAAAATGGAAGGAGAAAAACATAGGGGGTATATTTAAAGCGACAGCATAAACCAGAGCCCTGATGACTTCCAATACCATATGGTAAATGAGAGAAACGAAAGGAGCACAGTATCTCAGGGAGGATCACCCAGTGAATCTCTTGACCCGTAACTTAATCAGAGGCAGAGCTTGAGGATTGAGCTCTGGGATGAGCCCACTTCTGGCTGAAGCATTCAGCAGGGCCAAGTGCATGTCTCACCCTGGCTCTGGTCTGAAGCAGGACTGGTTCTCCGGGGCCTGGGGGCTTTGCACAGCTGCAGTGTGAGAATCACAAACACGTATCCATGTAAAAGACCATAACACTCTGAAGGTATTAAACCATAGCTGCTTGCAGAGGATTTTGTCATCATCAATACTAACAGTTATTTTGCCTTTTATAGAAGTAAAAATCAAAGATTTCACAGCCCTGCAGAAGCTAATCATGACCTGCAAGAAATCGCTGCTTGTGAAATCCCTTTGGGAATCATGGTTCTAAAACATCGACTTCTATCAACAGTGTTATTGAGGAAACAGCACTGCTCACCTGAGTCAAATGGTTTGGCCTAGATGGGTACAGCACTTCATAAATATTTACTGATGTTTACATTTTTGAAATATTTGAATAAATTTTAATGTATCTAATTTAACGTGCTTAGTACTTGAGATATCACTGTTTTCCCCTATTCTTAGGAAAAGCAGTGTATATAATATCTCTGCTAATGGATTGTGTCTTAATAAACATACCCATCCATCTGCTTCTGGGAATAGTCTTAAAAGTAATGGAGTGTCAAATTCTGCTTTTAAGAGGATTTGTGTAAATAACTCCATCAAAGTCCAGGACTTAAGTCTGACTTAGTGTCATGTAAATAAAAGAATTAAACACAGAACAACCTGCTTTCTTTCTAAAACTGTATTTTTGTTTTCCTACTCATAAGCTATGCACTCATGTGTGCAAGCTAAAACAGCTTGTAAATATATTATTGGGGAAAGACATAAGGTCAAACAGATTTCTTACTCAGTTCTGAAACTCAGATTCCAGTTACATTTATAGGGAATGTTAACTGCATATTCAGAAGTACTGATCTCCAGGTCTCAGTTTTCTATGCGCAATAGGTCAGCTAAAATGGTTTCGATTGCCCTGTCATGCCTATATCCATGAAACTTCACATGCATTTCAGATCAAAGAGTTTTGAAACTTGGAAGTGTTTAAATGATGTTGCTTCCCTTGCTCATGGCGCTATTTGCATGTTTGCCTCCAGGTTCAGGCAATGCATTGGTGTTTCTGAAGCAAACTATTGCAGCTCTTCTTTCCATTAAAATGGTGTGGTTTTGGCTTTTATCTCAAAACTGTGGGTTGTTGCTGAACAGAAATTCTGCTTACTGGTCAGTTCAAATCAAAATACAGCCATTTGGGTATAGCTTCAGAGTATGCCTCTTCTTACTCTAGACTTAAATATCTTAAGATGGTTAGACCAGAGTGCCAGTCACTTGAATTAATACAGACTGTGAGATGTAATGAAACTACACCACAAGTAACTTCATATGTGAAGCAATGCTTCTAATGCTGTCCTTTTATTATATTTGTCATATAAAAATAACACAGGCTCACTCTGAGAAAATGTCAGTTTGGATGAAATGTGATATTTCTAAACCATCCCATAAAGATATTATACAAGTAATTAAGCAAAGCTAGATGTCAGGATGACAGATGCATTCACAGTGTAATTCACTGTGTTGCCTTCTTGCTGAGAGCATTGTCACTGCTGACTTCCTTGCTGAGTGTATGTATTCAGAATGTAATGTTTTCTCATATTTGAGTCTACGTATGTAGGTGTTCCAGAAAATAGAATGTTCCGTTGAAGAGTGCAGATTGTTATAGGCTCAAAACTGAGTTAAGATTACAAAGTAGGGGTTTTATAGTTTATCAGCATATGTGTGTGTTTGTGTATCTTTCAAAGACATAGAAGTCATGCATTCAGCTTGTTGTTTATTAATAATTCCTCTGCTGGACAGAAGTCTTCATGTCACTTTATCTCACAGGATTTTTCCCCTTTCATCTCAACTCAATCCATACTGTTTTCATTGCTTGTGTACCATGGAAGGGTCTAGGCCTAAATGCTGTAATGAAGTCCATGAGAGTACTTCGTAGAACAAGGATTGTGGAATTGGGTCAGTTTTGTTCATAGTTCAGGACAGTGACTTGTATGTCCTGATTGGCGTGGTGTTCATGGACCTGGGAGAGAACTGGGCTTGTAAAGGACAATGAAAGTTCTTGCATAGTCCAGCGCCAGTAGCCTAATGGGCTTGGCTGAATGAATATGTAATGCGTTCAGTCAGTTGACAGGTAATTCTCACCACTAGAAGAACCTAATAAGGACTTGGGGCTCCTCTGCTGCACGCTGGTCAAACCCAGTTGTTCCTTTCTTCCCTTTCAGTTCAAGCCCTGATAATAACTTCTCAATTCCTAAACAATCCTACTACCACACCATTCATGGCAGGAGGCAATGTCCCTTAAAATGTACCTTTCTTATGGTTACTTTTCATCCTGTTGGGTTCAGGGAAACATCTCCACCAAGAATCACAATAGGAGGATGTAGAAGAACAGACTGAGCAATGAGAAGTTTGCTGGGACCTTTTAATCAGTAAAAGGTTGAGGATGCTGGATCAGGCAAGTTGTGAATTGAGGATGCTTAATTAGGTGCTGGGCAACCATAAGCCATATATAAATTAATTCATATCTGAAAACAGCAATTTTAATTCTTGCTATCCATATATGTGGCACTTCAGCTTAGGAAAATGTATCTGCAGAATAAATTTGATTAAGAAAACTCTCTTCAGGAATTAGACCCTCTTTTGTGCAGTATCGCCGAAAAAACATGTTTTTTCCCTTGTTCTTTTCATTAAGCATATATAGCTAGCAAGTGATCTGATTAGATTATATCCTCTTTTGGCTAGTTTGTAGCAATTCAATATGTAATTCAGTACTGCAATTCAGAATAGCACACAAATGTGAACTCTTGAAAATTAATAAATAGCATACAGTCCTTTAACATGTTTCCTCAATGATACACGTTATGCTAAGTGCAAATCAAAACTGTCTCTGCTTTCTGCTAGACTTTGCTGAGAATTTGAAATCAAATTCAAAATTGCAGTGCTTTTCTCTTGCAATGATCCCCTGGAGGCGTTTGGGATGCTCAATCCTAGGGCAAGAACCTGTCTCAGAAGTATGCTCCTTCTGTGATGCAATTTCTCACTCTTTTTAAATCAGAGTAGATAACCTGCTCTTTCCCAAACAAATCCAAGGGCCATCCAAATGTTTTTGAAAACAACAGATGGACAGAATATTAGTTGCGATGTTTAATTTAATTTACAACCAAACAGAAAAAAAGGTTATTGAAGTTCCTTTACATTATTTTTATTTCCTTGTTTCTGTTTGTTTACTTGTAATGAATGGGAATATGCACACATTTTTTTAAATCTTTGGTTAAGACCAAAGGGTTTTTTGACTACTTCTTGGACCAGTTTCCAATCTCTCCTGGTTAACATTCTTCTATGACATTGGTAAAATGTAGCTGGATGAGACAAAATGTGGGAGAAAATAGTTCCCAAATGAGCTTTCTTAGGAAATGAGAACAATTATCTTACCATACCTGCTGCCAGATAGGGGCACATGTCTTTGACACCACTTTTCCTAATGAATAAACAGTTAATTCTATTATTAATAAATTATAATATAAAGAGAGAAAAACTGTTTCTAAACTGGGCACCCCCCTGCACTGGGAAGAAGATAGGGTAATGTTGTCAGATGTTAATCATATTATTTAATGAACTGTTGGAAAGCGCTAGCAGCATATCTTGTGCTGGTTTATATATATATACATATAGATTCAAGTTATTTGAAACTCTAAATATTTACTTAAATTAAAAAAAAAAAAAGCAAAGCAGCTTGTAATTTAAAATCTCTAGTGGATCATACCTCAGTCAGTTCTTATTGTGAACAGTCAAGAATCATACCCTAAAAGAAAGACTGAAAGTTTGCTCTCATTTGTCTTTGTATCTGAGTTTCCTCTTGGCCTAAAGTGCCTACTACAGGAAACTGAGCTTCCAATTTTCTCTTTCTGTTCAGCATACAGGTGTAAGGAATAAAGTAGCAATTTAAATAAAATATGTGGCTGTGAACCCTATTCTTTTTGTATGAAAAACTGGTTGTTACAATCCACAGGTGAAATCAGAAATGAATGTGCTGACTGAACTCTGTTTAATATTTATGGTCACATGCAAGAAAGCCTTTAACAGAGTTGTGAATGAGAACCACAAAATAAGTAATTTAAAATTGTGTTTTAAACATTAGCTTTCAGGAAGACTCTCCAAATCAACCGTGCTGCCATGGTTAAATCCTTTGCCAAATTCAGCTGTGGCATAGCAATGGTGTCTATCTGTTTGCTATAGGAAATAATGAGTATATGAATCTGAGAATTATGCTTGTTTGCCTTCTGATATTAAAATCTGGATGCGTGCACTTGCATGGCACTGTATACAAGACAAGCAACACTACATCATACCTACCGCTGAATGAAAGGAAGTGACAATGGGTGTGTGACACGTCCCTGAGAACTGAAAATCAAAATTCACCTGGGAGAAGGAAGTGAATTTTTAGAAGCTTGGTAGAGCATGGAGACAGGAGGTTCATCCTTCTTTAGGAAAATGGGAATGGTAGTGCTGTATTATAAAATAGAGCCACTGAGTAGCCAGCCCGGTGGACCAGGTGCTGACTGTTATGCTCCCAAATTTTGTATGATGGAATGGAAATTGTGGCACTGGAGTTGGTCCCTGGCAAGTATCTGGAAATTTCCAGTGAGGTGACACTGCCTCTGGCAGATGTCAGAGCACAAGCCAGTACTTTTATTTGTGCAGGAGGCCTGCGTGCAATGGTAGTATTCTAACACAGGGATTGCATCTCACTTTCAGCTGAAGAAAGAGTGACAAAAACTGCATGTCTTTGACAGCCCTCGGGATACAGGGAACTGAAAAGCGCTGCTTTGCACAGCAGGGACCACTGGCAACATACAGAAAGGCAGAAGACATGCAGAGGCAGGCAGATCCTTTGTCTAAAATCAGGTCCAAGGTAGTGACTGTTTTATGATTCCTTGTAAGTAAATCAACAAAACTGAATTTGGGCTGCTTGTTTCTGATGTGGTACTACTGATGGAAATCAAACTTTTTTTCTAAATAGGCTGGATTTAATTCTCACTCTGCGCTGAGCTAGGCATCAGGAGGTGGCTCTGTGATAGCTATAGTAGCGTGGAGCAGTTTCATTATCAGGCAGTATTTTTTCAAATATCACAGGCCATCAAACGCAAGAAACTTCAGAAGTGTTTTTGAATGACCTATTGGTAAAATGGCCAAGGAAAGGGTGTGGCTGGGAAAGGCACAGGTGAGTGGATGTGAAAGTAAATGTTTTGACTGCAAGCCTCAAACCTCTGAGGAGATGAGCCACACGAGTATAAGTGATACACTTGAACGGTAGTAAAACACCTGTAAAAAGGAGAGCCTTTGAACCACAATGTCAGCTCATTCCAGCGTTTTCATGAACGTGCAACTACCACTGAAGTGAAACAGTGTTGATGACTGTGTAAAATATGGATGGGGATTGCAAATGAAAGATGACACCAGTGTAAATTATTAATGCCTTCAATGTTTCTTGATTTCAGAGCTTAAGCGAGTCCTGCTGTGGATTGTTTTGTGATGGTAAACTATCGAAAGTGCTCAAGTCCAGAGGTTTTTCTTGTATTTTGCTGTTTTCTTTAACACTAGGTAACAGTGAAGTGTTGGTAAGTTTTGTTAGTGAACGGGCTATTGTTTAAGGAGGTGATGAAAACCCAGTTTGCTTTTAGTTTCTTCAGGAAGCCTTCAGGAAGGCTTTGAAGTTCTACTCAACATAAATATTACAGTGATTGTAGGAGGCAGTGGACTATTAGGTCCAAAAAAGAACATTTTTAGATCTGCAGAAATGTGAGACACGTTCTCTAAGAACTTTCTTGCCTTAGAAAAACCACTGCTATACATGATGGAATTGACATGTGTGCTCGTTCAGCCTCTCGATGCTCCTGATGTTTTGATGTCATCGTGGGTGATGTCTTGTGCCTGTTTGAGGGCTTGTGTGTGGAAACTTATCTATCCAAAACTGGATCAAGATTAACAACTTTACATGGTCTGAAGAAGAGAGCAGCTGCTAGGTATGAACACTTGGCAAAGAGTGATGTAAAAACAACACTTACTATATATAAGCTCTGCCGTTAGCAATAGGACTAACATAATTGTGTTTTAACCACTTGGAGAAAATAAATATGAAGTCCTGCTTACGAGGTATATATCAGCGTATTTTACAGTTAGTTGTTATATATTGGACACGTCAAACTTAAGACATAAGCTTGGCTACTCGCTTGTTCCAGGTCAATACAGGAATGCCTTAGCAGCAAATGGCTATAGTGTTTTGCTTGTGAAAATGGAACTGCACTTTACTATCTTTTACAAAAGCAGCAGAGGGAAAAAACGTTACCTGCTTTGCCATTGTCTTTCAAATTCTCCATAATAAGGGCAACTCTAACTCTGTGGGGAGTGGAGGGAGTTATTTAATGGAAGACTGGGGGAAACTACTAGCCTGACATCAAAATTTTGATTTTTATTATAGATAAAAATTTGATATAGGTTATCCCCATCTCTCTCTCTTCAGGTGTGCATGTGCACATACACTTGCTTTTATATAGTCAGTTAAAAAAGCAAAATAAAAACAAAATAGTTCACTTTATTATATAAATAAACCTTACTACTCTGAAGTCATATTCACACTAGTACTAACATGTCTATTAGAAGTTACTGGTTTACTTATTTTTATAGTTTCCATCTGGTCACTTCAAAGTCTTCAATGGATCTGTCTTCGCAATGATCCCTAAAGATAAAGAACAACACATATTTCCACTTTACAGGTGGGTATTAAGTAGACAAAGACTATCAGAGATACTAGTTCTACTCTTTTTGCAAGCCCCAGTCACTGGTCTTCTCCTTCTACCCCAACCTCTCACCAGGCTAGCAGAGAAGGGGAAAAATCAGAAACTCTGATTCAGTTTCTGCTCTGCAACACAACTGGTATTTTGGGGGTGCTGTTTTGAATCTCTAATACTCAGTATTTTATTTGCAATACAGGAGCAGTAACACTTCCCAGCCACTCATAAGAATGTAAAAAAAGTACCTGACACATTGTGATGAAGAGCACAAGTAACTTTTACAATGGGACCCAAATAAACCTATAACTATGTTAAATTTGGTTCTTTCCCTGTATTTAAGTCCAGCACCTTCCTCCTCTGTGCTAGGTGATAGTGAAGGGAAAGCAGACTCGGTGTCCTCCGTTACACTGTCCTGTACTGCCGCAGCTCAGAGGGATGAAGGAGTTTTATACCCCTCTCTTCCTGTTGGAGCAGTCTGAGTCCTGCAGGGCAGTTGATATGCCAGGTGATAAGTCCAGCCGTAGACAGGAACAGAGAAAGGATGGAGCTTCCTCAGCAGGAACAGAAGGTCCGAGCATTTTAGCCAGCTCTGAGAAACCTCCCGTAAGTGCATAAGTATTTTTCATAGCAGTAGTTCATGTTTTCATACTTTGGCCAACTTTGGGAGGATTTGCATAAGAGTAAGGAGCATATTTCTGACACAAAAGCTTACCAATGAATCTTCCAAATTTCAGGTTACTCTTCCAGTGCATGAGATGTTACAGTTTCTCAGGGAATGATCACTTGAATTGTCTGAAATTGCAGACCAATGGGTTTTTCTCTAACCTCGTTCATGGAAATGCCTAAACAGTTGTGTCTGAAATTGGGTGGTGTGATTGTGTATGCGAAATCCAGCTGCAGACTGTCAGAAAATGTCAGCCCACTTGTTTATTTTCCCTTCTTTCCAGGGCTTCATAAGAAGAATTGGCAGGTAGCCCTAATAACTGGCAAAGCTATGAGTTCTGCCAGTGATAATATTATTGATACAGCTACCGATGTTATTGGCTTTCTAACAATGCACGTTGGCAAAAAATTATTAGTGCTCTTCTTTCTGTGTTGTTAGGATTCAGTGTAGTTTTTTTCACCTGCTAAGCAAAGACCAATCTTAATGATGCCCAATATATAACATCAGGCACACAAATTTATCGTTTACGTGAGTAGCAATGCTGGAAGTGGAAGGTTTTGGTGTCTTTCTGAACTGTTTACTCTTTCTGGGTATGCAAACATTTAATATGGTACATTGTCATGATACAGTTTGTTCCTTTATACCGAGATGTACATGAGAGTTATTCTAGAAAAATACAGGAAAGAAGAGTTTGGCAACTACAGTAAGTGGAAAAATTAAACGTGATTCAGCTTTTAATTAAGAGAGTCATTCTCTTTCATCTCTCTGCTAGACGTGTAATTCTAGCTGGTCCTTCATTAGTACAGCTTTCATCAGTGTGAAGATAAAGCTGTGTTTAAGAAATTACTTAAGATTCAAGTTCAGTATGAATTTTGTTTGCTGTCTAAACGTGTTGCATTTTTCAAACTACAGAGTTTGATTGAACATGTCACAAAAGATGTGTTTCTTCTGATTTTTTTAATATTTTTTTTTCTTTTGGGAGGACATGATAGTGTTCTGGATGCCAGAGCCACTCTGAAACCCTTCAAATAGACATGATGTCTGTCACACACAGTTATGAATTAGTGAAGGAAAGGTTGAGAGCAAATTGTGTTAGCAGAGGTGGATGTACTAGTACATAATTTATTGCAAGCAGTGTTTTGTAAAATTAATATAAAATTTAATGTAGTCTTTAAAGGTTTAAAGGGAAAAGATGGATTGCATCGGATTCATTTTGTTTTGTTTCCTGGTTAGTGAATTCCAGCTGACAGCCTAGGAAACCCACACCTCATTACCATATTTTGAAACATCTGTTAAGGAAAATAGATCTGGTTGCCAGAATTCATCTTCCTTTCAGAAGTGCCAACTATGTGAACAGAACCATTATTTCTTAGGCAAAGAAGACCACGTTCAGCTTTGCTGTCATCAGCCACATTAAAGCTTTATTTGGTTCAGAATGTATGTAATTAATCGAGGAAAGCTATTCATACAATATTGTCGTAATTACTGAAACATGACTATTTCTCCCTTGCATTTAATCTGAGAAATAATCCGTGGCTATCAGCCATATTCATCTTAATTCCATGTTTTAACAGCTTGCTACCTGTTAATGTTATAATTATGACATCAGAGCTGCTGCTCTCTAAATGAGCTTCCGTCAGACACCAGATGCTGAAGTTGTGTTTTATGTGAAGGGAGATGGTGTCCTTCGATCCATGGTTCTGGGCCAATGGTTCACACACTGCTTGCAACAACATGAACCGTAACTACCCACCTCTCAGAACACCCCTGGCAGGAACAATACCTCCCTTAATTCTAGTCATTAAAGAATCCAGTAAGTCTTTTAAAAGGTACTTATTTAAGACCTGTTTCACAAAACCAGTGAAATGTTAGCCCTTTATATTTGCACACTTTTTTCTTTTTGTTTTCTAGCCTTGCTTATTCCAAGTCTCTGTGGCCTTAACAGGGATTCAGTTATTGGCATGTAAGTAAGTAGAAGATGATGAGGTTCTAGAGGACATCAGTTTTCTCCTTATTTCCTAGGGCGGATAGCTGTGTAAGCACACTGTGCCTATGTACCACTTTCCGTTTCATTCTCTGGCTTCAGTTTCCTAATTAGAACAGTGTGCTTACACGGAAAATGGAAAGCGAAGCATTTAATGCAACTTTCTCCTTATCTGCTAATGAGACAATGGTGACTGGGAACAAGGCAGAGAGCCACTCCTGCATAGCTGGCCAGCTCTCCCATACTGGTACACTTGCCTTACGGAGTCCTGGGATGGATGGCATAGGTTTGTGCTGTGAATGTGTTGCAGGGTTGTATTTGGGTAGCAGGGTGATGGGTGCTTTGAAGTCATCTAAGTACAGGCTGCCACTGTATTAATATCATTGCATGCAACCATGTGGTCAGTTAAACTCAGGGAGGGATCCAGCTGAAAAGTAAGATGGGAATGGGCTTAGTTTTCAGCTGGGTCAGTCATTGATCAGACTCAGCACACAGTTACACGTTAGCTGGTGCTGGCATGAGGAGAAGAGGAAGGAGGGTAAGGCATCAGCACCTGAAATTATACCTTGGTGACAGAAGCTTCCTGGTACATGAAGGTTAGTTTTCAGATGTTCTTTTCACTTTCCTCCTTTGTATGTATGTATGCTTTTGTAATGCTTTTCTCTTTGCTATTTCCCCTTATACTTCAATCTCTTCCCTGCACTTCTTGATCAGTCAACTGTGCATCTGAGTGTGAATTTATCACATTAGCTCTGCACATATCTCTAGACCCTGCTAGAGTTAGGGTACCGTTCTTTATACTGCATTTTAAATCCATGCCCAGATACATGGATTACTAGCCCTCTCCTGCCTTTTTTCCACCTGCTTAAAACCCTGCCACCTATGCATGGGGACCACCTGCTGTGGAGCCCTCAAGCATTTCCAGGGTCAGCACAGCAAGACAAGTCACGCCTTTACATTGTAATGGGAGTGTATTTGAAGGGGTGAAA
Source organism: Fregata magnificens (assembly GCA_013389945.1). Taxonomy (NCBI): domain Eukaryota; kingdom Metazoa; phylum Chordata; class Aves; order Suliformes; family Fregatidae; genus Fregata; species Fregata magnificens. The sequence continues at coordinate 21,441 of WAAD01009143.1, forward strand.
GGAAATACACCTTGAACTGATCTAACAGTTCACTACAGCCACCAAGAGGGGACGTTATTGCACTTCTTGCCATCACCTTTCCCAGTTCTCCTGGTCACACAGTTCTGTTCAGTACCTTGGGCCAGCCCTGGTGCCCGTCCAGCCTCTCCTTGAAATGTGTCATTCCCCTGACCTGTTAGGAAACTCACCCACTAAAGAGAAGGTAGATAGACCCAGTACAAGGAAAGGAGGAGAGTCACAGGGCTGGGTGTGAGATAGCGGATGGGAGGAGCGGGAGAGGAGTGATAGAAAGCAAGATCTTACACTTTTGGCAGCGGTTTGGTTTGAGTATCCTTGTTGCCAGGCTGACCTCACTGCTGGGGTCCCATTTGACAAATTATCAGCTGATTGCTGAAGCAATCAGGTGCATGACATCTGTATAGATTGGTACTGATTGTTAGCGCATAGCCAAGCCTAGCCTACTCTGTAACTGTGCAAATATTGGTGAAATGTTGTCCTATTACTGTTACGAAAGCTGGTGACACAAAGAGTTGTCAACAGCCCTTGAAAAGGCCAACATGGTATAATCCCAAAGTCCCCTGCCCAAGCTCTTAGTGTCCTCAGTAAAGTAGTTGCATTGCTCTTTCCTTGCCTTTCCACTTTTTCCCACTGCTGGCTGAATAATTGCTGCTCCTCTTAACTCAGCCAGTGCTCTGTCAGGTGAAGCACCTAAAGCAGCAGGTGTAGCAATCACAAAGTGGCTTTGTAACAGCACGAGTGGCGCTCATCAGTCACTTGCAAATTACTGTCCAAACATCTACTCTGAGTGTGTGCGTACTCTGCCTTTGCTGTTTGGATCCAGAGGACCTGATACCACCACGATGCTTTAGGAGAAGGTGCCTGTACGTGCAGACCAGGTGGGCCAAAGTCGAGGCCTCTGGCCTGATTTCGGTGTGCCATGTCACCACATCCCCCAACCTGCTTTTCAAATCTCTGTGTTTGAACTTCTGCGTCTTTGATGTCCCTAACTAATCCAGGGGGAGGTTGCTAATCTCAGATTTGCTGTTTGTGTGCAAGCTAAGCCTTCTGAACGGTTTAGCAACATATTGTTATGCTGCGTCTTAAAGTTCTGGTTTACAGTTGTTAAAAAAATTAATCCTTTGTTTGTGATCGTCTTCTGAGGGCTTTCCCCCCATGATGGAAAAAAGGACCGGTAATTAACTGCTGCTCCAGCCACGTCTGGCACCACAGGAGAAGGAATCCAGTGCACTGCCACACTTGTTGGATTGCTTGACTTTTCTGGGTTTGGGGTTTGTTTTGAAGTATTCTTAATATTCCTGTTTCACTAACATAGGTGAGTTGCATCACCTCTGGCAGCATGGTCAGCATTCAGATATTAAAAGTACCCAAGACAGGGCAACATTCATACATCTTTCCTTCTTCTGTATTAGTGATGGACAATGTCACTTATAACTCTATTGGTGCTTATAATAAAAATAAGTCACTTTACTACTTTTTTTTAAGAGATACAAAATATACTGTTAGACATTCCTTAGAGAAATGTACCTTGGTGATATTATAAGATAAATGAAAAAAAGGGAGGTGAGGAGTGAATGTGGCCTTTTTTCATACTTCTCACTGCTCAAATATGGGATCTAGGGAGCTGGCTTGTGGATGGAATAAGGTGGCAACTTCTAGGTAAGCATTTACCTAGAAGAAAGTGTGGTTAAAATGGGCTTGCTTGCTTCCTTGCTTAAAAGAAAAAGAAGACATACTTTGTTGGTTATGGAGCTGGAACAGGAAAAGCATGACTCACTAAGACCCGTATTTTTCCAAAACCTTCTCTCCAATGGCAGTCAAGTCCTCATCCCTCTATGTCTGTGGGAGCAATTATTCTTCACTTGTCTGCCTATTTGCGTTGAAAATTCTTCTCTTAGTGACAGCTATCTGTTACCGAACATTTCTGCGATTTCCCCCAAAACAGGACTCCTGATTCAAGAGGGCCTTCTTAGTGAGACAGCTTTTTAAATAAGAAATAGGGCTAATAAAAATCAGTGTTACGGAGGATGAATGTGAAGGCTGGTGGAATTTCAGTAGCCTGATCTCAGCTGTATGGAAAACCTAGAGAATCTGAATGCTCAGGCACACATCTGAAAAAATTAAGCGATCACGTCCCTACATCAGTGTAGTCCTGGGGACTGGGACTGGTGGTAATTGTTGCTGCTGTCTTTTGGACATTTTTTTGTTTTCTTAGAAGAAAATCCTGTTTTTCATGATCTCTGCCTCTGTGTCCTTGTCTCGCCTTTGAGAACTTTCTCTGCCTTCCCCTGTGCAACTCTCTGGAACAAGTTGCGCAGAGAGCATACATTCTCCAGGAGTCAGAAAAAAAGGGCTTATATGCAACACTCCAACTTATCTTGGATATATACTTTGCACCGATAGGGAAGGTGGCAAATTTTGCCTAAGATGATGTTTTCCCTCCCTATCACTGCTACCATTTGATTTCTTGGAGGCTGAACTTCCTGGGAAATTCCCCCTGATGTTTCCCTTCTTACTTGGATGTCAGACAAAAGTTTGGAAGTAAAATGTTGTTACTACTTTATATTCGTCCTCCATTTCACATTCACGTTACCTCTCCCTCCCCTCTTTTTGCTTCTCTCTCTAAAGGTTGAGAGTGTCTAAAGTAATTTATGCTCCTGCATTTTGAATTTTTCTGAACTGTTTATAATGTGATTGCCAAATGCTTTTGTGACTGAAAGAAACTACAGAGAACCCAAGGGTGTAATATAAAACGCTCTGAGTGACTTGGAACCAGAAAAGAGTTGGGTTGAACTTACCATCAAGATTTGGCCTTTCTGTATTTTATGGGGCTGTGAAAGTCTACTGGGACAGAACCATTTTTTTTTTTTTAAATTCTGTTTGTAATACAGTCAGCACACTAGGGTGCAAGTCCATTCCTGAGTATACTGCAGCTCAAATAATAACAACCTGTACTTCTATGTGTCTAACCTGCAGGTTACCTGCTTGAAAAATAAAGTGTCATTCAGCAGCAGAGTGGGTTGTATACATGTGTGAGTAACAAAAAGAAAAATTTTCCTGGGAGCCCCTCCATTGCCTGTTCCCTCTCCCTCAGTAACCCCTCCTTCACCTTCCTTACCTCTTATTTTGTTTGAATTATCTGAGGGTGCAATACGTATTTTTAAGGAGTAGTGCTTTTAGAGGCATGTGGGGTTATCTGAGGGCAAGGGCTTTACATATGAAAATACAGCGTTACTAATAAAATTGTCTGAGTTTGTGTTAATCAGCTGCCATGAGCTATTAAAATCACTTAAAAAAAAAATCTATTCCTCCCTCCCTCGGACTGAAAACAGGAGGGGGTTGAATTCTTAGCAGTGGCAAAGGAGAATTGCTCTGAGTTAATTTTCATTACCTGCTTAATTACTATTACTTTCTGAAATCATATTTTAACAGTGAGTATTTGTCTGTCCTGTGCAATAAAAGCCACATGATTTCACAATACTGTAGGGCACCCTGTGGTAAACTAGGTCAATGAACATACCATAGCTATGTCTATATATTTCCTCCTGTAGAAGTGAAAGGGACTATTTTACTGTCTCCCTCACTGTTGGTAGAGCCACAAGGAGTGGGATTCTGTATGGCGGAGCAAAGCAGTGGGCCAAACTACTTTCTTTGGGTATAAGATTTGGCTTTAAATCAAAATAAATACAGTTTCTGCTAACATGTTGAGAGTTGGATTGGAGCAAGATCCCAGTGGCCTGCAGTAAAAGAAAATTTTGCCACTAGTTTCTTGGGAGCAAGATTTATTCCTTGGTAAAGAAAGCAGCGTTGTACTAAGATTCCTTATCTAACCTCTGCAAAATGTTACTGTCCAAGGGACGCTTCAGGGTGTCTCACACCTTGTCTAAGCTCCATGGACCCTCTAAATTTGGATGCTCAAGCTTTTACTATGTCTGAGACCATTAAAATTCAGCAGTATGCACTGTGTGAGAAAGCAATATAGATGTGTTGTAAAGTAATCTTTATTCTTTCTCTGGGGAAGTTTTCAGATAGCTTAGGGTTCAGAGGGATGGGCTGTGCTGGATTAAGCTACACCAATAAGGACTCTACTGCTTCCAGGTGTCCATAGACCGAGCCATGAGAGACCAGCAGGTATGTGGTGGAGAGGCAGAAGAGAATGCTGTTCTCCTCAGCATCCTGCCGAGGACTGGTTAAACCCTGCAGCTAAATCCAGCAGACTGAGGTAGTTTAAACTAATGCACTGAACTTGTGAACTTCAGTGTCCAGAGAGCCATTGCTTTTTTTGCATGTTGTTTCTGCTGTCCTTGCTGTGGAGACAGTAATTGCTAAGAGGCTCGATGTTCAAGGATGTAATATCTTAGGCTTCAGCATTTTAATCCCACAGAATAAGTCTGTGGGAACACGGCAGGAGATCAGATCCACAATTTAGGAACGCTGGTAGACTTGTTTGTTCTGCTCATAAGATCACGACTAAACGTTTATATCCCTTTGGGGTATTTTTGTTGTTTTAATTTTCACACTGGATATATAATTTAGTGTGCAACTTTTTATGATTGCTTTCTCTTAAAACACGTTCAGTGTATTTGCTATGAATACAAATGTACAATGCAGAAAATAAGTGCTGTAGTAGACAACAAAACCTATCTATCATTATTTATTCACTCAGCAAAGCTCTAAAAACCATTTACTACATAATAGGCCAAAGTTATTCCTTTTGTTCCACCATTTATTTTAACTGAGTTATACCAGGGGTAAATGTGAACCAATAAATCTGTGTAATAGCTCCTCACCTGCTAAGATGTAACACAATTCTAAAATTATTCAGATATGTTTTGGTTGATGATACAGGACTTTGCTGTCTTTTACTGCGATTCTTTCATAACTGTCAGATCACGCTTTGTTTAGTTTCATGGAGCCAAATGATGATGGGTTTTATGTTACTGGTTCCATTGTTATATATCTTTTTATGGTTACTGGCTTGCTCATTAATACAAGATAAAATAAACCATGAAACTACAGGAACAGCTATACCAAAGGTTAGATCAGAAATGGAGAGGAGCCAAACCTTGAACTAAGACATCCTTCTCCACTCAAATGCATGATCAGCTGTGGTCAGACTTGGAGAGGGAGCTGTGTAGCACAACTGTTGCCCAAAGAAACCTTATTTCAGCACTGTGTGTATTCCTGGAATATCCAAGGTATCTGCCACCAAGATGGGGTTAGTACATGATAGCAAGAGTTTAGAGAGAAGGATTGAGGAGTATGTAAGCATTGACATAACAGAAACTGTTGAAGAGCTTGTGATGCCAATTTACATTGTCTCTGTTTAGTGGAAAAATCAGAAAGGGAATCTGTGCCAATGTGCTTGCAAATCCTGGCTGCAGTACATCCTTTTAGAGCCAGCTAGACACCAGCTGTGTGCATGCAAGATACTGTGATTGCTCTTCCTTCACTACTTCCTGGGAAGTGAAGATCCCTAATTTTATCTTCACCCCATGCAGGAAATCAAATTAACTTCCTTTTTGCCCATTAGAAAATTCTGCCAGTGTTCCTGATCCTTACAGACACCATCCTTGGCATACTCTTTATGTTTGATTTCTTGCCTTTGGTAATAGATACTCCAAGAAGCTGGAGTGGCACGTGGCAATCCAACAAAAAAGACCAACCAAATAAACAAAACCGCCCAAAACACCACTCAATAAGAAAGGCAGATGAACTTTTCCTGTGGGAAATTCTCCCTTTTGCAGGTTTTTCAGCATTTCTTTGGAAGACAGAAATGGCTGGTAGTCTGTCAGGTGCCGACTGAAATACCTAACTTAATTTTTGTAGGTACCCACCAGTTAGTTCACTGAGGGTTGCCCTCTTATAATTTTGTTACTCTGTGTGCAGTACTTAGCTTAATAAGTTAGGAGGGTACAGGTTTTTTTCGCAGCATATTTTATTCAGAGATTAAGCCTCTTTCAGTGGTAAGTCTCCCCACTCAACTTTTGTAAAAGTTGTATGTGGATAAACTTAAACTGAACTGCCTGATCCAATACAGAGCATAGTGCTAACAGTGTTATGTGAACACCAAGCCAAATACAGAGATCCCTCTGACTTGATAGTCCCTGGTGTTACTTTAAACTTTCCAAACCATTGGACCTCAGTACCTATTAGCCAGCCCTTTTGAGTACATGAAATTACAATGGGTTATCGAATCAAAGCCCAGATAGTCTGAAAAGCAGAAGTCAGCATAAATCTGGCATGCCCAAGCCTCCAAACTATACTTCAAGGTATAACCTTACTGTAGGTAATAAAATCTTACCAGGAATAAATGGGGCCCATTACTTCTTTTTTTCTCCATTGTCAATATGAAATTCTGATGATAGTCACTTTATTGCTCTGCATGAAGCTGCATATATTATTTAACTAGTATGAAAGATTTCCATCTATTCAGCTATGTGGGCAGCTTTCATATGATAAAGTTTTATTCTGGCAGGGGAGTATTGTCAAGTTGGACTTCAGTAAGTACATTAAAAGAAATTCTATAATCTATGTGAGTCTGCATTGTAAAATTCTGGTTTGCTACCTGGATATTATTTCCCCTAAGGCTATCAATGCAAAAAACCTTTTCAGTAATCTTTAGCACGTGTTTGCTATGTAAATAAAATTATAAGTAGAAGATAAATTCTTGCTAGGGCTTCTGAAAATGTAGGTGTGAAATGGATTTGAAATCAATATTAAGACTAATTTACAGAGTGAAGAACTTTGCTGTCTTACAAAATCCTGTATATACAGCTGTAAATCTCCAGTTCATAGCACATTCTGTTTTAGTGTCCTTGCCACTAAAATCATTTCATCATGTATAGGCACTACTATAAATAATCCTTTGGTTTACTAACGTACGTTTTACGCTGTTAAAACTAACATGAAGTATTAATAAAGGATTGAAGTGAGATCAGTTTTCTGACAGAAGGATACTGGAGAGAAAGGACTTGTTATGTGTCATCCTACTATCAATAGTTGTCACAGCACCTATTAGTTTGGGGGTTTGGGTGGGGGAAGTGAACATAAAAGATTTTCGGCCGCGGCACACACTTCAGCTGTATTCTTGTCTCTTGGGAGAATCAGTAGCATACAATTTTCCAATCTTTATTACGGTAAAGTAACACTCTGAGGCACTGTCACAGTGGAAATGATAAGCAGGAAACACCATTTCACGAAACAAAGAGCTTTGACTATTTTTCCACAAGTTTCTAGGAGGCAGATCTGTTCACCCTTTTAAAGTCCTATACCACGCTCTGGAAAGAAGACACTGATAATAGGGCAGAATAGCTCATTTTAGTTCTGCCGAGCTCAGGGTTCAGATTTGCCTTGATTGCAGTGAGATATTTCTTGGTACATTTCATCAGACAAACAGGGTTTTTTTCTGAAATATTGAGGAGTTCAAAGGCCTCTGTTCCATTCTTTAATGTCATGGTAGTTTCTTTGGAGGGCATGGTGGTATAGCTGAATACTTCTCAAGACTGCTAGAGCTATGGACAAAATGGATTTGGTATATCACGAGTCCTTTTGCACTCTTTCCCTCATTCTCTTCCAATGTTACTGATGGTTCAGGAATCTGATACCTCTTTTCAGGATAGCCCCATTGTCACCAAGATCCTTACATACTTTGAGATGGACTGTGCTTACCTCCATCGTATTGTGATCCCTCTCAGCATTGACCATGCTGCCCCTGCTTTTCCATCGTTCAGTTTTCCACTTCCTCAGATCAGTCATGCAGCTTCATGGCTGCCTCTGCTCTGTATTGTCTTCAGCCCTGTTCTTGACCACCTCATTTCTCTATTTCTCGACTGCGTCCTTGGACTTCTCTTTGTAATCAGTTCTAGTAGTGCCTGCTGCTTCATTCTGCTGAGCCCTCACTGATCATGTCTCTGAACTTCTGGTAATGCAATATTCTCAGACACTCCAGTGCAGGTCTTTGTTTTCCCACATGTGACTAAGGGTCAAACTTTACTCTTTAAATGATTGCCAAGAAGCAAGGAGAGCAACGATGAGTCAGAAGCTCTATAAAACCAGCAGCATAGTAAAGGTTAACTATTCAATGAATTAGAATAATGGGAACAATCATAAAACCTTTAGTGCAAGAACGGTCTTTCTGTTTATAAACACCTGCCACAGTGGGATCTCCCATTTCATGACTGTAGCACTTTGGCTTTTTCTCATTAAAAAATAATAATTTATGAAAATAACACAAGCACTCAAGCTGAAGACTGAGAGTCCATGGAGAAATTGCATTCAGAGAAAGAATCTTAGCTAGATAACACACTCCCATCTTGTTTTTCTTCTTCTCGTTTGACATTCTCTTTTGGACTTTATTGGGCTGAAATAAGAGAATAAGGTAAAGTTCAGAAAGTTATTGCTGTATTTCTGAAATAGGTGCTTATGTGTTGCTGTAGAATCTGTTTAGAGACCTGGATTATGGCAATCCGCAGCACTGGCCAATGAATTGAGGCTTCGTGAGGTCTCCAATTTTTCTATAAATGTTGGCCACATAGCGTAAAGTTAGCTTCCGTACATATCCCTCTATTTTATAAAACAGAATGAGCAATGGCAAAAATACTTCAAGAATGAGCCGCGCTACAGATCATGCTGATGACTTAACCACTTTGAACAGTGGTGAGGCTAGACTGACTGCACTCCACTTTCATTTTCTTCCCTGTGCTTTTCTAGAATAGGAATTAAAAATGTTTTTAAGGAGCATAGCAGAAGTGTCTAAAGGAAGTTTTAGCATTTCCCCAAGAACTCCTAATTTTACTGAGAAAGTGGAAAGAAGAAAGGGAGGAAGAAACACTTCAAAACAATAAAGCACATTTTAAAAGTTTAATTTCACCTCAGAAGAAATATCACAGGCGGCAATAACCAAAAGAGTTTCACTAACACAACATTAAACAATGTGAAAGGAGACAGAAAGAAAACATCCGAAGAGAGAAATAAACTTAAGATCAAATATATCATTAGTCTTCTCAGTTCCTGGAATAGTCTCAAAGGCAGTATTTTCTTCAAGAATTACTGGGAAAATGTAATGGAACATGTAGTCTTATTAACCTTACTTCAGGCTTTTTCTTTTTGATGTCAAAAACTGATAGTGCTGTGTCAGAAGCATCTATTACAGGCTTGTCCCCTTCAGTTCATGACACCTGGGCATCAGATTTTATGTAATTCTATTTATTATCAGTATCAGCAGCAGAGACAAAATTCAAAGACAAAGTATCGTTGTAACTCTGCCTTCCAAAGCTTCAGGCATGCACTTAGTAAATCTCCTTGAGAACTACACATGTGATTTTTCTAGGGTCTGAATGAAGAGTATTGTAAAGGGGGTATTGCAGATGGTGAAGAAGCAAGAAGTAAATATATATATACACACACACACACGTATGTTGCAATTCCTGAGATAGATCAACCTCTGAATTTTGTCTAATTTACTTCTGCTATAAGTTTTCTGTTCAGGGTCTTACAGTTCTCTTTTATTGGTACACTTGTGGGCCTATTACTGGCAAGGAGCTATAGATGGAAATCCACAGTTATATGAATGCTCAGGAAGCAGCTAAAGGCTGGAGCAGCTACAGATCTGGGAACGGCCTTTACAATTAAAGGGAGGCAAGATGAGCAAAGGGGAAAGTAATCGTCTCTCATCTGGCCAACAAAATACAAACAGACAAATGAAGAAAAACTCTTCTAAGTTTAAAACAGACACAATAGCATCTAATGCAGACTAGGAACAATTTCTATGAGTTTAACTTAATTGTACAGTCTAATAAGATAATTTTAAAGACAAAAATAGCTGGCACCTGTGAAGCAGGAGGGTGAAGTGACAGTGGTTATCCTTTCCAGAAGGGACAAACAGACAAGCGTGTGTCACTTACACAGCATGCGTTAACAAGATCTGGATATGGGAAAATTTGTACTGCGCTGTAAAGCATAATGTGCTCCTTATAGAGGTATACTCATTCCCAGGTATTTTGCAAACTTGTCTCCTGGAGCTGTATCCTAGCTCTTCCTAGAGGATAAGGACTAAGTCAGAACTGGAGCTCTGTGATGGTGGTGTGGCGTTGCTGTCCTCTATCAATTTGCCTTCCTTCTGATGTGTAGAGATAGTTTATTTTTACACACACATTTTCTTTGAAAGCAACTTAGAGAGTGAGTAATAAGCACATAATATTTGGAAACACTGATATAAGGCGAATGAGAGCACGGAGTCCTTTCCACCCCCATACTGTATGAAGTATTTACAGCGGTCAGTTTATGTAACTTAAAGCATCTTAAATTCATATACAATCTCATTCAGAAGCTGTAGTCTGTACAGCTTAATCTACGTAAAATTGGTCACAAACTGCTTTACCTCTTGCAAGACAGTCTCCATATGCTACTTACATGAAGGGACTTCACATTTTTCATTGATTTTTCATTGTTTTCCTTGTTCTCCCATAGAGAAGATATTAATATTGTAGCTGTGGACAGTTGTGTGAATCTTTCATTTTAAAAATAATTACTAGTTTTAAAAGACTAGTAAATCACATTAAAACACACACACAAAAGCACAAAGAGCAAAGAGCACTGTATATTTTTCACACTGACTATAAGCTAACTGCAACTATGAAGTGTGTCTACTTGACAGACCCAAGCATCTGGTGTGATCTGCTGGTGCTTCTAGCAGGCCCTCCAGGGTTCGCTCTGGTGTAAACTGGATTGTGATTAGTGTAAGGAGGCAAAAGCATATGCAGAGATCTGTTCTAAATTTGTTTGACCTTGACACACAAACTAGTCATGACTAATAGAGAAAATCCTCTTTGCCATTGAGCATATATCACAAGTGAACAGTTAAACAGAACATAGATTTTTAGAAGCCTTTTCTCATGTCATCTTGGATTAGTATAGGTTTTTATGTCTGTTTGGACAGCTAAATCTGGGAAGACCACTCAGCAAAAGCACGTAACTTTTTACACAAGGTTTTATGGGAGAGGCAGCTTCATATTAAAGTGACATATTTTTATTTTGTCAGAGAAGTTTTGTGATTACATTTTAATTTCCCAGCCACTGTAACTCTTCAACTTTCCTGAAAGGTGAGATGGAGGAAAGAGAATTTCACCCTTTAGCATAAGCATGACTTGGTCAAATGTGTTACGTCTACATTAGCTTTTTAGTTTGCATCAGGAAGGCACTTTTGATGCAAGTCTCCCAACTGTCCCTACATACTGTGCTTTGGTTTGCAATACGGATCTGCCTCAGAACATGTGAGCTGCTTTCCTTTGGGAGGAAACCAAGCTGGAAGATTTGCTCCAGAGGTGTAATGTGCATAATATGTTCCAATTGTAAACAAGCATTCGGTCAGTGGAGTCAGATCAGTGCTAGTCTGAACTGAATAGCTGCAAAATGGGAATCATGCAGATGTGGGATCTCCAGTTACAAGTGTTTTGCTCCATGGAGTTGCCCTTGCTGGTGTGCACAACTGGCTAAGGTAGGGATAGTTCTTGTGATCTCAGGTGTGCAGGATGTTCATGTGGGCAGAGATACCCCTGATTTCCATCTGAGTAATAGAAAATAGTTTATGGTTCATATGGTGGTATATGCTGGGGCAAAGGGTAGAGCATTAAAAGATGTGTATAACCTAAGGAGGAGAAAGGAAGATTTACAGTATGCATAGTTGGAGGTACATTTTTAAAACACAAATATATGCTGTAGGGAGCTGCCTGTCCTGGTTTGACATAGATGAATCATTCCAAGCACTGGAAGCATCTGCAGACACCTAATCCTGGATAGTCAGTTCAGCAGAATTAAGAGCTAGTTATTAAGTTTAATCACCAATGTTTATAGAGCAGATTAGTGCTCTTGGGTACCACTGATGTAGATAGCTGATATACCACCAGTGACGTACCAAGTGAGAACTTGATTTCTCAAGGCTCTTTATGTAATTAGTTCATATTTTTTACTAGGTGTTTTTTACTGTAATGTCTTCATATCAGCTGCAAAATCTGTAATGTAATTTTCACAAATAAATTATCAGCGTGCAGAAATTCTACCATGCTAATTAAGTGTAAGAAATGCACTCATCGCATTTGAGAATATGCATATCATTTCATATGAGGTTGCTTGCAAATGTATTAAAGGAGCTTGTATTGGTAAGTATGTAATCATGTTTTGGAAAACTTACAGTTGTTATTACTATGTTCTTGTGTTTCTTTTTCTGTAAACATGTAAACATGTGTGGATGCATTGTACACGTGTGGAATATTTATTCATACGAGGATAAATTCTGCTACTCTCTCAAGCCTCCAACTAAGAGCATATTGCAAAGGTAGTTCACCAAAATCAGACTAATTACTCATAGCTTTGATGCCCTGGTTCTTCTTTGGTCTGTTAGCTTGCTCAGTCCTTCCTCCTACCCGTTCTGCAGGTGGCAGTGGGGAGGCATACCAAGTCATCTCATGGTCTCCTGCACAGCCCGCCACGCAGATGCCTCAGCAAAGGGGAGTCTTGGGCATCTTCTCTACCCTTTTGCTTTTGGCATAGACCAGGCCAGGAGAGGAAACAAAAGTTTCTCCTTGCAGCTTCTTACAGATAAAGCGGCTTTATTCATCCTCATGGGCAGCTTTGTTGTTGTTAAACAATCCAGTCCAGTTACCCGAAAATGTCCAGAGTTACTGCTCCCATCCTTGTGCTGCAATGCAGATGTACAGTATGGACACCACATGGCCTGTGCCCATCCCTTTCTGTGCTTTATTTGGAGAGGGGAAAGTGTGCGGCAGGGCAGAAGGGTAGCCTGTTATGAAGTGGTCTCTGACAAATCCCCTTGGGCTTGACCTCCAAGATGAATGTAACCATGTAGCTTATTTACTCTGAGTTAATAGGCTCAGTGTTTAACATTCACTGTATTTGATTAATGAAGGTTTTGCTGTTCCTTTGCTGAAGGAAAGGACAGATGTGTTTGTGGTCCACTGCTTTCACTTAAACAAACACGAAATCAAGTTTCAAATCTTATTCAAGGACGTACTGCATCAAGGGGACAATATATAGCCTTCAGTCTGAAATCAGCTGTCAGAAGCAGAAAGCACTATGTTTTTTTAATCATAGGTGAGAGAGTAGCTGTCCTTGAGCATCTAACTTTCCATACCATTGAACACTGCCCAGTGTTCAGAGCCAGTGGAAAGAATCATCAGCCCTGGAAACCCAAGGTTGGTTCAGCCTTTGTATTCTTCATGTTCATCAGCATAATATCCCACGTCCCCTGCTTCAGGTTCCCTTTCAGGTGCTCAGTGTCCACAGCAGAAGCTGTCTAATCTGAATGATAGCTACCGTCTCTTAGTTTGATGTGCAGTACTGACTGTCAGACACTGCCTGTAATTTACTGCCACATACAGCAGCTAAGGTCCTGTATACCAAACATGCAAATGTATTAGTTTATTCTTCCCTTCATCTGCTTTATTTACTGATGTATTATGATTATTATTATTTTCCACTGACTCCTGCAAAGTGTCCATATTAGGGATAGGGTAACTGTTTAAGTCTTTAAAACTGAGACTGCTTTATATTGTATTAGCTGGCTTCAACTACATGCCAATACCCTGTACACCTGCCTTTCATTCTCTAACTATCCACTGTTGCTGTTGATACACTTCTTGCTTTTGAATTAGAGACGGGAGACAGCTCAGTCACTGTAAATCTATCCACTTGCCATAAGGACAGAACTGGTCTTGTGACACTCAGGCTCATTTGCCCGTTCAGGACAAAATCAGAGCAAGAATGGCACAGTTGCTTACCATGAGATTGACTTAAAAGAAATAAACTTGATTGGAAACAATAACACATGGTTTTGTTTGTGAAAGAACAACTGGATGATGAAGAAGTATTTTAATAAACATGAAGCATATCTCAAAAGCAAAATCTCTTTCTTATCAGACAAGTCCCATGTGTAGAAGCTTAGTATTGTAATAAAATAAGTAGGAATATGCAGTCATTCATGCTGCTAGTAGGCAGATGTCCCCACTGGCCACACTTTAAAATCGTACACCAGTGATCTCTCATATTTGTAGCTCATCTAGTAAATAGAGAGATAATCACTAAAGTAGCAGCTTCAACACTTTTAATTTGTTAGCTCTAATGCAAGCTCCTTGAACTGAAGAAGTTCTAACTTTATTTACAAGAAGGTAGGCAGTATCCACCATAGTGCCACCACTGCTGACTCTTTAGCCGATGGTGCACATAACAAAACATTTTTACATAAATGTTTTCCAGGACAGAGACTCTAAGGCTGGATGCACTGTGCAAGGAAATGTGTGCATTATTGCTGCTGAAAAGATTTAACTGGTAGTGAAATTGGCATTTTTCAGATATTGCTACTGAGGAAAACTTGAAAAATAGTGGAAGGATGACTTCATGCAGGCTTGTGCTGGATGAAGTGACTTACTTTCTCTGCATAGATAGCCTACTAGTTTGTCTGGATAGTCAAGGCCCTACAGTAGTGTTCGTTTCTCATGTGCATCTGCAGACATGACAGCTTATCCATGTCCAGTATTTCCAGGTCAAGAGATTGGGCAATTAAGTTACCTGAACAGTTCCTACCAGTAGCAGCTTTTGTCACAGATTTTGACTGATACAGGCTCCTCCCGTTGTTTGGTCTTATCTCAACAGAATATTACGCATGTGGCCGTGTAAGGCTTATGTGGCTTACAGCTTCCTCCACAGAGATGAAACTATCACTCAGCCTCCCATTGTTGTATTTGGCTGTTGAAAGTAAGAACAAGCTACAAAGCTTTGTCCTGTGATACAAAGGCTTTTTTCCTCCTGAAAATAAAAAATATATAAAAGATTTTCCTAGAAAAAAAGTATGACCTACATTCTAGATGTGGCCAAGGGTTTTCACATCACTTTAAGGCAAATGTGCTTAAACAGTCTTAGATTTATTTCAGCACAGTAGGGAACATGGGATAGACACATAAATGTACTCTACAAATCATTCTGGGTATAAATAACTGCCAGTTCAGCTTTGCACTGAACTTTTCAAATCATTTCAACAGCTGCTAAAGCATGATAATGAATTGATTTAGGAAAAGTATCATGTTTTTGCTTTATGTGTATTTACAAAGATCCTTATCATAGGGGAACCAGGTAGAGGACTTTCTGATTCCATCTTTATTTTTAAAAAGCTGACTGTTACTAACATATCCAAGAAATATCCTTGGTGTATTACCACATTACATATCAAAAGTCATTCACCAGCAGAAGAATCAGCAAAAAATGCAAAACATTATGTGCAGCTTTATTTTCATCAAGAATTTGAATGTGGCAAGCATATTTGCTGCTGCATCTTCCCATACACCATCAGAATAGCTTTTGAGGAGACCAGCTTTTCAGACAAATTCAGACTACCAAGTTATCAGAGGTAGTCATACTGAAGTTATTGTTTCTGGTATTAATTATTAAAATAAATGGAATAAATGCATCATTAAACATACCATCAAAGGAGGTGGACATACAGATAGACAAATACTTTGGAATCTTCCAGTGATCAGAATCTGAATGAAATTGAAGGTGTCTGAAGCAATGGGAAAAATTAAAGAATTGACAGAAGTATTCATGCCAAGATGGGAAAAAAAAGCTCTTGCCCAGGCTCTGAATACTGCAATTGTACGTCTAAGCTCTCTGTGCTTGGTGCAATTATTTTGCATCCTACTTATTCGAGACATGCAATTGTGACTCTACATTATGCATAAAAATTTGGAAGAATACAAAGAAACTGAAAACACTTTTTGGACTTCATTCAGCAATACTTTTCAAGATGCCCATTTTCCCCCTCTAAAGTATATAAAACACAGTGAGGAGAAGTTACATCCTATTAAGTGTCAATAAAAAAATGATAGAGCACTGAAATGGATTATTGAGAATCATTTCCTATTTATAGATTAGTCAGAACAATATACGTTTTGTACATTTTTTTAAGATGATAATAAGAGAGGTTTTGAAGCAGAAACCTAACACAAAACCAAAATCACTGCTCTGTGTGTGTGAATTTGTGTGCATTTATTTTTTTTAAAAGGCTTTATTTGCCAGGTATTCCACTGCTGAAGAACAGCATGACCTGTGATTTCTATACACTGCCAAAGCAAAGTCTTTACCGGAAATCCAGGAAATGCATAAACCACCATTTTCTGGAGTGTGTAATAGACCAGCCTAATACATGGCATTCCTACTTCAGGCGACTTCTCTATTGACAGCTTCATGGGATTTAGCCAACTTCTTTATTCATTTCTGCTTTTTCTAATTTTTAGTGGTGAATCCCAACAGAAACCTAGGTGTAGGGATATGAGAGACAGAGAGCGTATGAAGTAATATGCTGACAAATCTCGTAAACCGCTTTCTGTGCTAAATATAGTTAGGCCTGGATGGAAACGATTAGCAAATGTTCATTTTCAGGGATTCCTGCCGAATGTCAATATGCATGACAGCTGAGAACCCCCTGTTCTTGGACACAAACGCTACCACAGTCATTGTTTTCTGTTTCTGGCAGAAGAGTATCATGTCTGTTCTGAATCTGCTGGCAATAATCTTATTTTACCCATTCCAAAAGTTCTTAACAGGGTTCTGAAATGCTTTTAGTGCTTAGAGCACTGCTGTACATCCAAACCCGGCCTCCACTCAGCAGCTCTTATCACAGCCTATGGAATACCAGAATAACCTGTACTGAAAGATGGATTCATCTGAATCTCTAATCACCTGCTGCACTGCCACCGCAGCAGATGCTGCAGATGTCATGTATCTCTTGCTGGAACTGTGGAATAACCCAAGTGTACTTGTGAAGACCTGCTTGTCTTTAAGCAGTAAAACCCAGAGGCGGTGCTGAATCAAAGCCACTTACGTTATTCCGGTTCTATATATCTTGTTTTAGGAAAAGAGGACCAGAATCAAGTTAATTTCCCTGGTATGGTAGACAAGATGTTTTATGATCTCCTCCCTGAGCATTGCTCTTGTCCCTAATGTGCCTAATACGCTGTATTTGTGCTTGCATTCAGGGGGACGTCCTACTGTAGTAGAATTCTTTAAAGGTTCCTTGAGAATCTTTACTGATACATCAGTGCTCGATACATGTTTTGCACTGTAAGTCCCATACGCAGCATCTATCTCAACCTCACCAGACAGGGGAAAAAACATAACTTTGCCAGCCTGCATAGAACATGTTGAATCTGGGAGTGTGATATAGCGCAGGTATTTCTTCATGTAGTTCGAATGCAGGAAAATCCAGTGCAGGATGATCTTCACATTTACATTTTCAATAGTGGCGTCTGGTGTTCCAGAAGCTGGTATGCAAATCAGGTCCTGTGATGCAAAAATCCTGAAAGAAGCTGCTAAAGCAAATTTTTTTATGGTTAGTGTTTTGCTTCACAGGAGCTTGCCTTTGAACCTAAGGGCATCCCATGTTAAAGCAGAGGTTAATTGTCAACCTGCCACATCAGCATGTACCACAGAAACCCCTGCACAAACTGATTGAGACGGGCACTGCGTGGCTCCAGACCCAGAGTGAGTTCACAAAGTGCCTGACAGATATGTGTGCAGGGTGAAAAGAGGTCGGGTGTCTTGAAAGTGTTTTGATAGCTCTGTGGTCTGGAGAAGCTAGTCGATTCATCTGTTTCTTAGTCCCAGTTTATCTTTCTTTAACTGAATTATGAGGTATGAGAATACTCTGGGTTTTGACCTGCTTTTCAGTGTCATGGAGGACAAAATATCCTAACAGGTATGACCAACATGACCTTAGTGCTTGGGCATGAAATGGGCAATTAGAGTAAGTAAACTATAAAATATTCATAGCACATGATATTGTTGTGATTTTCTGGCAGATTGATTGCTTCAGTCAGGCTGAGGGGACTGGCTGCCAAGGATTTATATTGGCTAGCAAAAAGCACTCATAATAACAAGTCCTTCTGGTAAAGATGACAAAACCTGGAGCTCAAAGCACATAAAATGACAAGGGAAATAAAAATGACTCTGTTGTGACTCTGTTTTGTCCTAGGTGAGAGCAGCTAGTCCAGCATGTTAAAATACCTGGCAGATGGTTGGTTGCTTTGCTCTGTGCACCACCACATTAAGAGTGGGAAAAAAAGCTCTTCATTTAAAATGAATTCCTGATAAGGAACTACCGGCAGAAAGGTTATAAGATTATGGTAAAAGCTACTTCACAGAACTTGTCCTGACTAAAGAGTTAGTTAGTTTAAATTGCATACACTCAAGCTAATGCCCCTCAAGTTAATGTGGCTTGAATGAGGAAAGCCACCCTGTGATTTAACACTATAGCAATACAGAGTAGCTGTGTTAGTAGCTGATGTGTGTTTCCTGAGCTGATTTCCACTGATGGGCCAGCTAACTCCAGTTAAAAGTGTAACTATTCTTGAATGAGAGTTGCTGGTTTTTTGGTGGGTATTTTTTTCACGAATGGGACCTGAGTTATCAACAGCACATATGTTAACTGAAGCTAACTCTGCAGTGAAAAAAAGTCACACAAGTCTTAAGGATCTGGTGCTATCAGAGAAGTTAGTGATCAGCAGGACAGAGCTGCTGATATATAGACTGGAGAATCTGACCAAGGGTGAAAGGCATGGAGTTCAAACAACTAATGAACTCCCCTGATTTTGAAAAGCATTAAATACTCTGCCTCCCTGGAAGATCCTGGCTCTTGACTTTGTTGGAGATTAGACCACTTATTTTGCTGCCTAGAGTACAGCTTTTTTGAAGACTTTGCCTTGAAGACCTGACGACATTGTGTTGTCTGGCTGAGAAGTATGAACAGCTCTGAAGAAATCTCAGGCTCCCATGCAGCTCTCCTTAAGGGTCTCATAAAGTCTCTGTGCTGTCCCCCTTCGCAGGCTGGGAGAGGTATCATCTCTGCCTGTGGCCAGAGGCAGATCTTGGGTGGGATGTTTCCACCGAAGTCTGCGTGTTTCTTCCTTTTGCTGAGGACTTTTACACTGGGAAAGTTAGCAGACAGGATGTAATCCTCTCACTGAAGTTCACGGTTTTGCTCAAGTAAAAGCAAGAAGACACAGCTTCAGTTTTGCAGATAGGCTTGTGCTTATGTTAGATACAAGGGAAAGATAAAGTTAAATAACAGAATGGCTGTCACAGAAGTGACAAAAGACCGTCAGGTGTATGAGACAGAGGAGGAACTAGCAAGTAAGCTATTAGCTACTGCTGTAAAAATATGAAACAAGGGCACTGCTGAGGCATTGAAGGACAGAGTGTTACTCTGCATTTCTTTCTCTGCCAATATTTGTTATAATCTTGGTGGCTACTGAGGAGTAGTAGTTGAGGAATATTTAAATTCTCTTTAAAAATCATTTATGAAATGATATAAATTGAAAAATACTTGCCTGTGAAGATGGAATACCTTACTTGAATGCAGTCTTGTCTCTAGAGGAAATACCCAGTTAGGCAGTTGTTTGAAATGTGTATCATTTTGCTCGATAGCTACTCAAGTCTGACAGTTAAAAACAAGTTTACAAACAGATTAAGGGTATTGCTTTTAAAATGGATGTGAAAAGGACAGAAGGGAACCTCCCTTGTTGACTTCCCGTATCCAACTTAATCCAAGACAGGCCAAGTTTCCACATCAGTTCAGATCAAAGAGAGGATCATAAGCTTCTTTTTGTAATGACTAGATACCCAGGCTATTTCATGTGCAAGGTCAGAAGCTAATTTCCTTCTTTCTGAAATACTGAGGAGCTGTGTCTGTGCTCAGGACAAAATGGGGACCACAGCTTGCTTTAATCCAGCTAGTGATTTAGCCTTTCATTTCCTTGTTCTCTCTTTTCCTTTGTATGCATTCAAAAATTAAGTAACCACAGTTGTATTTTATATCCTTTAAAAAACTGGCACAGTTCTGTGTGAGGGTAGAAAATCTAGGAGGAAGAGAAATACAGCCAAAGCTAATCACTAAGGTCTGACAGTTTTTCCTGTTGTCACTGTTTCAGTTGAGCACAAGGGCTTTTTACTTGTTTTGGGAGATTTATTTTCTTTTTGGATCAAAACATTTTAATTGGAAAGCTCTAACATTATATTGATGTAAAAGTCCCTTATACCAACACAATGTGTTCCCCATCCCATTCAGGTACAATGCTGTTAGTTTAGGCAATTTCATATTGATATACTCTGGCCCACTAATCAAGCTACTTTAATAGGTACAACCATCAGTTATGTGCATAAATACCTTACACACTGATCTTATTTATTCAGAGCTGAGCTTTGGTCAGCTACGCATGTGCAGATCTGATGTAGTGCCAGTAAAGCCATGAGAAATGTTTCCACTTGCACCTTGCTTTGCTGGGAGTAGAATTTGAGCTGTAAAATGTTGCTTGACCTTTGGGTGATGATCCATGTATATCTCACTTCCAGTGTGTGAGGTTAACATTCTACTCTGCATTAACTGTGAAGTCCTTACTCACAAGAATGAAAATTAGGAAAATTACAATTTTCATAGAATCATAGAATCATAGAATCATTAAGGTTGGAAAAGACGTCTAAGATCATCAAGTCCAACCATCAACTAACACCATCATGACTCCTAAACTAGGCCCTGGAGTGCCACGTCTACACCTTTTTTGAACGCCTCCAGGGTTGACGACTCCACCACCTCTCTGGGCAGCCTGTTCCAATGCCTAACCGNCACGCTCCAGGACCTCAGTGTCCTTCTTGTACTGAGGGGCCCAAAACTGAACACAGTACTCAAGGTGCGGCCTCACCAGTGCCGAGTACAGGGGCACGATCACTTCCCTACTCCTCCAGTTCTGTCTTACTATTTATAGCTATGGAGCTAGCACATTGGCAAAGACTTTATTGTTGGCCGTTTTGTGATTTAATTCTTCTAGTTAGTGCTTAGTTAGGTAGTGGAATGCTTTTATCAGTATTAGAACCTTGTTTTAGAGGATAAAAAATGTATTTTGGTTGATGAGGTCTACAAAAACATCTGCTACCTTTTGGCAGTGATATGGTAACCAATTTCACAGATTTCTATCCCCAGTGCAGAGCAAATACTGTGCAAATTGCAGCTGAATGCCCAGATCAGATCGTATGACAACCTCAATACATTTTGAAGTTCTTCATGCACAATGGATACAGCTGACAAATCCCCCTGTTGATGATCGTGCACTAAAACACACAGAATCAATACACTTTGTAGCAAGAAACTGGTACTACAACCATTGCCCACAAGTGCATTTGTTACATCTCTTACCTTAAATATCCTGATGCTGAGGGATCATAAACATAGGTGGAGATGTCAGATCTCATCTCACTTGTACTCAATATCCTTTGGTGTCAGCTGTTGCTCCTCTGGAGGGCTCAAATTTCTCCCCATTTTTTAAGGAATCTAGTTTTATTTCTTTCTTTCTGTATTTCAAGATATGTGAAACTAGGTGACCTTAATCTGGCAATGACAGACAAAAGATAATTACTTTTCAGTACCTCCTTACTCTGTTGTCTGTTGTCCCTTTAAGAACTTCCCCTTCTTATGAGTTATTGTCCAGGAAGGAAGACAACTCCTGTAATTTGGAGTAGCAGAAATTGAGAGCATGAAACTCCAGGGCAAATAATTCTCCAGCATCATTTTCTGGTCTGGAAGAAGGAAGGGCTCCAGCGCTCTGCTCTAAGCCTCTGTTTTTTCAAATATATTTACCAGCTGAAATGTAAGATGAATGTCTGTGCTAGGTCTTTTAGACTGGTTTGTTCTTCTCTTTGTGAGAAAAATACTTCTGTATCACATTTCATCTGTTCCATAAGAATTACCACTGGTTGGTGGGAGAACCTCATTATCATTTCAGAGTGCTTTCACAAAGTTCCTTATGCTACTTATTGATTTTCTATGGGTGACTTGTAATTTGGAAGCACGGCAAAGTGGCAAAAGGTTCAGTTGCTTTATATATGCTCTTGCAGGGTGACAACTTGCGTTTCATTTTGGGGGCAGGAGCTTTCAATGTTCTTTTTAGCATTTTATGGAAATTTAGCAAGGCAGTGGAGTAAAAATCAATTAACATGTAAACTTTTTTCTTTTGCAAAACTGATTACAAGAGACTAGTACAATCAACAAATCAAATATGCAGTTGGAGTCACATTGATTTTGCTTAGTTGATGAAATTGATCTTTTAATGAATTAGTATCCATGTGAAATTATATCAACAGCATCCAGTTGTAGGTGGAAGGAAGATTCAAATTATGAAGTTGTGCAGCACAGCCACAGCAGTGCAAGGGATTTAACCAATTCTCCAGCCCTTCAAGGCACAGCTGTGCCAATCAGATTTACTTCATGAGTTACTTTTTTTTCTTTTCTTTTTTTTTCCTACTTGTTCTGCTGTACAGAAGGTAGGATTCACAATGCCAAAAGTAAATGTTTACAGTGTAAATGTTGATGTAGCCAAGCTTCTCACAGAGAGTAATAAGCACTTGTAGGATGTAAATAATTCCATTCTAAATTATGTGTTTAAAATGGTCACATAAATCATACCTTACGAGGTTTTTTTCTCTTCATTCACTCTAAAGAAAGTGCAGGATACTAGCTTGGCTGTAGACATCTGCATTGTAGATATCTAATATTAGGTGGGAATTATGTTATCGAAATGGCTCAATTTCTTTTTTCCAGAAGATTAGTTTCACACAAACATACTCTTGCTGTCTCCAACGAAGCATGCTTATTGAAGGTAACATTTGCTAAAATGTAGATACTGAAGTGTTAGCACTTCTTATGCCCACAGATGTGCATTCACACCTTGTGAAGTGTTACAGCAAGATTGGTAATAAGGAGGCAGAAAACTCCAGTGTGATAAAATACAGAAGAAAAGGAAAAGATATTTAGAGAAAAAAGAAAAATCTCCTCTGCTTGCACGGGATTGAGCTCTTCAGAAATAGTAACACAGATGAGGGGGGATCCAAGTATGTCTCTGGTTTGCAAATCAAGCTTGTAGTTTTCTTATTGCATAGACCATAAAACTACCAAGGTACTGACCATTTTTGGTCATAGAGGTCTAAAAGAAATGCACCATCTCTGGAGCATAGTTGGACATTTATGGTTGCAATCCCATGTTTCCTTCTCAAAGAGGACCTAAGCAAATGTGAGCATAAATCATATGATCTGGTAAAGTGGCCCAATTTGGAATAAGAGCTATGAATGTAACTTTTAATTAAAGAATTTATTTTGCTTTCTTTTCTCTGCAAATTAGATATCATATCCCAGTTTTTAAAGTGATATAAATGCATTCCAACAACCATAATAATCAAAGAAGTGAGAAAAGATAGTCTTATCAGTACAAATTTACAAGTACTACTACATCCTGCATGGGGAAGGACAGTGGGAGTGTCAACAAATTCAGTTTCTTTGCTTTTCTCTGGCTTTGATATAGCCAGTAACTTTTCCACCTTTCAGTCATTTACACAGTTACCTTTCTTTTTCATTTATCCTTGTTTTGTAAATGGGATGCTCTTGCTAGTTTCCTGATACCTTACTGAGCAGCAGAGACTTCGCTCCAAGAAGGTGGCCTCATCAGTGCCAGCACCCTGGGAGAAGTTCCTGTGGGAACTCGCACCTCCTTAGTGACTCAGTCCGGTGCCTCAGGTCCTCCAGAAACTTCGCTGTCCTAGTTTCTTTGCTCATTAAGCTATGTGTTTAAGACATTTCCCGTTGTGCTGAGGCCTCGTCTATACGTCAGGGCTTTACTGGGGCCACCCAGCAGGAACATGAGGTGCGGAGGGGTAGGCTTCTGGCTGATACCTTCCCTGTTGCAGCAGGACCCCTGGTGTACAGCAGTGATTCTAGCAGAAAAAGAAATGTTTTGTTGATTTCTTTTATGTGACTTGATGTATTGACTTTCAGCTGTATTGGCAGAAGGCTGCTTCACCAGTTCAGCTGTGCCTCCACAAGGGAAAGCTTACAAGTTGTATCAGTATTTTGTCAAATCTTGAATTATTGGAATAAATGTATGTAAATCTTCAGATACATTTAAAAGCTCAAGAATAAATATTCATCACTCGCAAGATTAAGGAATCTAATCATGTTTTATAAGAGATATACTCCTGAACTCCAGCTCTTTCTTATCTGGTGCAATAACTTTGTAAATTATTCTGAGTAGGAGGTTCTCATTCATTTTGTTAACACAGTCCCTCTGACACAACCATCCTTTGTGGAGGATGCTTACATTTTCTTGACTGTCATTCAGCTGGTCAGCAGATAAAC
Organism: Fregata magnificens; assembly: GCA_013389945.1. Taxonomy (NCBI): domain Eukaryota; kingdom Metazoa; phylum Chordata; class Aves; order Suliformes; family Fregatidae; genus Fregata; species Fregata magnificens. Next base: position 45,700 of record WAAD01009143.1, read on the forward strand.
TTCTTATCCTAGCATTCTCCAAAATTTTCCAAATAGAACTTATCCTTATCTAAATTGGATGCTCCAAGCACTTCTCTGAAAGTTTTTCTTCATGCGGCTGAGAGCTACTGGTAACACCTTCTCGCTGAAGTATTTTTTTCCCAGGAAAATAAGTAATCTGGAGGGAAAAATATGAAAAAATAATGCAGCATCTGAATCCTTCAGAACCCGAGTATAATTTAATTCACACAGACAAGCTTCATTAAGAGAATATTAATATTGTAACCTAAGGCAGTGAAAGCAAGGAAACATGGGAAAGGATTAAATACCAAATGAGTATGCACAACAGGTAATGCTAAGCAGGTTTTCCATCATTGCTGGCCATTGGAGGTTTATCCATTAATAGTTTTAGGCTTAGTGTTAAATCATAAGATTTATGCTTTGTATAGGAATGCTTCAGTTTTAATTTGTTTTACAAGTTTCACCTTAAACATACGACAGTTGGGACCAAAACTGACTTCCAACAAAGAAACTCAATCTGCCTGCTTCGCTAGCACTGTAGCGCTGCTCTGAGTTTGCAGAGCGTTCCTGTGTCGTGTTTCCTCTCCTTTTGTGAAGCAGAGATCCCATTATAACTCTGTTGAATCATGTCACGAGGAAATGAAGCAGCTTCTACTGTGAATTAAAGACTCAAACATAGTAGGATTTCTGAGAATGACAAAAAATCTCCTGAATTAAAGGAAAACATCCTGTCGTGTTTCTTATCTTTAAAATGAACTCCTTTTTATGCCAAAAAGTAGGGCAAACAAACAAATAATGATATATTGAAAGCTAATACATGTGCATATACATACTTTACTCACTTTAATTAAAAAAATGCAAACTCATAAAAACAAAGCCCCCAAACCAACAAAAGATTGTCACCAGGATGAGAAAGTATATTTTCTGAAGGAATATTTGCATGTCCTGTGTAAGGCAGAGATTTTTTTTAACCCTGTTGCACAGTTGTATCATGGAACTTTTGATATTTACACTATAGTATTGCAGGTACAAACTTGCCATTCATAGTAAGGCAGCTGCAGTGGTGCATGCTGAGGCCCTCCATCTTTAGCAAGTTTGTTTTATGGTATGCTTGCATACACACATGGAGCAAGTGCAGAAAAGTCTTTAGCTCTGTTGGGGCCAACCCTGCTATCTGGATTCCCCCTCCATGGCAGTATGTATCTTGCTCTTCTCCCACTCGCATGCACACCCAGGCAGAGCTCTGTGCAACATCCAGATCAGCAGGTGTACAGCCACACCATCGCAGCAGTCTGAAGGTGGAGTGTTCTTTTCATTCTTATTATTTTTATTTTATTTTACAGTTTTATAACTTTCACTTTTTTGTTGTTGATTTAGAACTTATGCATTAGAAGTTTCTTTTGGACTAAAAATTTTTAGATTAACTTTTCTATTCATAAGATTAAAATACCATTACATTAAAAGACTGGGACCTAAGACCATCACCAATGTAAAACAGCAGTGCCAAACTAAAATCACAAACTGTGCTTAAATTGTAGGGATCCAGGATAACCATTAGCATCGCATTGAAAGTATAAGAGTTTTCGCCTTGAAAGTTCATATGAGGAATTAAGATGCTGAACTGAACATGTGTTAGAATGCAGATGTCTAGCCTTTGTATGCATTACCGTATGCTCTCCCTTTACAAGCTTTTCTACTTTGTATTCCTGTGTAGGGCTGAATGGAAACCTTACAGAGAATATCTCCTAATGAAACGTTTGTTTCTCTGTACCAGTGTATCATTCTGTTCCTTTACGTTATAGCTCTACAACGCACTATCTCCAAGTGTTTGTTTTTCAGATTATTGAAGTTTTAGAAAAATTGAAACAGGTCTTTGTAGAATCCAAGAATTCCTTCAAAGAAAAAAAAAAGCAAACTGATGCTCTTTTTTTCTGCCTTTCTAATAGCAAGAAACCCGTATTCGAGGTTATTTCAAGTTGGTGAGCAAGATTGCAAATTGTATTCACAGAACAAATAGCTTTAACAGAGGATGGCTATAATGCACTCTTCTGCGTTCACAAGCCAGCCTGCAGAGCAGGCTGTTACTTGGGAAATTTCTACCTGTTGTTCCATTAACAAGCAAGGAAATAAGAGATCATTGCAAGAAGAGGAAATATTTAGAAAAGGTTGTGGGTAAGACTTCCGATTAACTCAGAGAGCACAGGTATTACTGAAATTTGGAACCTTTTGATAGTCTTCCCCATTATTAGATTTACACGTAGCGTATCAATATTCAGGCTTCTTCACAGTGTATTGTCAGATACATTTTGTGCTGGGTAGTAGCTAGTTTACTCTCTATAATGAGGTTTTCTTTTAGCATACTATTCACGAGACCTTGGCTTTAACAAGTTTGTTGTATGGTATGCTTGTATACATACATGGAGCTTGCCTCTCTTGGCACAACAGGCTTTTCTTGTTTCTATTCCTGGGTAGGGCTGAACAGAAACCTCTAAAGAAAAAAATCTCTTAATGAAATGTTTGTTTCTCTTTACCTGCCTATCCATCTATATTTTTATGTTATGGCTCTGCCACATAGTATCTCTGAGCCAAGTGCATTCACTTGCTTTGTCTCTGGTGTTCATTGGACTCTTCCAGGAGGACTTCACTGTGACTCAGTTCACTTAAACAGCAGAAGAATAAACTCTTCTGGATGTAGTTTCAAGGTATGGCTTGATCCAAACTGACCGTTTTGTTAGTGCTGAGATGCAGAGCTTCAACTTCTGCTCCCCAAAGCCTACCTCCTAATGCCTTGCTCACACCACCCACCTTGTGCCAACTTAAGTGCCATCCACAGCAAGCCAGTTCAGTTCACTGAAATGGCACAAAAGTAACTTGGTAAAATCTGCTTAGATAGACCTTGCAACTTCACCTTTTGCACAGTTCTCTGCATGCATCCCCCTGTGAATAACACATCAGAAAAGGGCTTCTGACTTTTGGTGAGTTGCCTTTTCCACCCTTGTCATGATGCTGTGAGGCTATGTTGTGCACACAATAACTGATGAAAAAAATTAGCAAAATATGGCAAAACAAGAAGATATAAGTATTTGTCCCAAGCCCATCTGGAAGAAAAAAAAAAAAGTGACAGTCCAACCATATAATGTAAAAATATTCTGAATTCACCTTACACTTTCACAAATGTAGCTCAGAATAATAGAGAACCTGCCTCAGCTTTTTTTATTGTCCCCTGAACTTGATAGGCTTCATCCTCAAGGCTTAAAATATTGCATCCCACTGATTTAAGCAGTTTAGAAATATACAAACATACACCTCCACAGCTGTAAAACATTAAACCTCTAAAGCTCTTAGTGCTACTGCCTAGAACCAATGTTTCATTTCCTAAGCTTTGTAGTAACGGATATATTTTTTTACTAACCTGGAGTGATGCAGATTGCTCATAATGTACCAGATCAGCTGCTTTAATGTGTCTCTTGATAAGGCTATCCTACTAGTATGTGAGAAAACGTAGTGAATTAGTACTAAACTTTAAAAAACAGTCAAATTACTAGACAGCAGTAGCAAAAAAGAAACACTATAAGTTGAAAAGAAAAAAGGATTGTCCTTCAAAACATGGACATGCTTCAGATCTACAGCTGTCTAAATATTTTGGACAACACACATTGCATGGGCTAGTGCTGTGCTTCTTTACATTGCATGCAGTTATACCCATTTCTGTGAGTTTCCCTGGAGCGTAGACCTGCACCACGAACCTCTTCTGAGCCCTATAGCAGCATGCAATTCCCTTTCCTTTTGGAGAGACTCCAAGACTCAAATGGGGCATCAGCCTTATGCACTGCTGGGTTGCAATACTACTGTCCTGCTACTCATGGCACCTTTCTGCGTCATCACAGTAAACAGGAGAAAAGAATTTTGCTCTCGCCATTAAATTTAAGGGGATATTGAAACATACTGCAAACATTCAAGAACATATGCATGCCTAAATGAGAAATAAAGTAATTCTAACATACTTTTAGATTCTTCTCCCAGGGCAACAAATTGTGAAATTTAATCAAAAAGTGAATGAAGAAAGTGCGAGGCTGTCTCTAATAAAATCCATTTTTTGTGTGTTAAGGCAACAGTATCAGTCTGATTCCTGGCTGACAAATATTTTTCCAAGTTTGACATACAAAAAGAGTGGACATTTCTGCAATCTGAACATCAATACTTTCAGGATCTGATAAGCAGATAATAAAAGTTAATCTGAATAAGAAATCGACAGATTTTGGCATACATCCGGGTTAATGTAAGGACTGTCAGGTTGCTGTAATGTTTTCTTTGGTCTGCCAAAAAAGTTGGCTACCTTCTGTTAGCTAATACGATTTAAAGAATACACTTTTTTCTTTGTGAACTTTAGGCCTGAGGGCTACTGGTGAAGGTGAAAGCATATACAAAGGAGTTTTAGTTTACGGGTTGAGACACTTATCAACGTATTTATTCTATGTTTCTATTTTTCAATGAAAATCACCCAATAAGCTAAATCTTATATATCCTAATATTCTTAAGTCAGAGGTTACGCGTCTTTCAAAATTCATGTTACCACTGTAGGCTGCTTGTATGAATAAATGGGAGAGGTTGTTCACCAACAAGCCTGTCTTACCAGAACAAAGAGAAAATGTAGAAGTAATTTATGTTATGGCAAAATTGGTTTCTGACACAGCTGATTCATTTGTACCTAGAAGATTCATTGTACACTGACATTGCAAGTATCTTCTACCATTACCAAAAGTGGGGGCGAGGGGAGCAATCCCTGTTCAATTTTTATATTGTATTTTCCCAGTAATGCCAGACGTGTTCAGAAGCTTATCTGTCAGACAGCTACGGAGAATCATTCAACTTTGAAGCGCTCATCCTTATCAGAGTCACATTCATCCACTTGGACATTGCAAATCAATAACTAGGAATGATTTGGGGAACATTGTGGCAAAACAGCCTCAGAACATAGCCCTTAATGAAGTGGATATTGTGTATGTTTTTTGAAGTCGGCTAAATTCACTTGTTTAATTCTAGCTACAATTTGCTGCTAGGTATGTCCTTTTAGTGATTCAGATTTCTGTGGGCATCTTTTTAAATTCAGGTTTAGGCAGAATTAGTTTATTAGTTTTGAACTAAAGGACTTGCTATGTTTAGAAATTATGGCACTTCTTCTCAGTACAATATGTTGATGACTTTGTTTCTGTAAGTTCATTCTGTGTTATTTGTATCTTTCAGTAAAGAGCACAGCCTGTATCCAATAGCTGTGCTTGAACTGCAGCATAGTTTTTTAGAAAAGCATCAATCTTGATTTGACATCACCGGCAAAATGTAACACTTTTTTTTTCAGTAGTTAATTACCCTCCTTGGTTAAAATTAAATACATTCATAAACAAACCTGCCTTCTGTCCTTTCTAAATTTATTTATATTCAGCTTTCAACCACTGGACCTTTGGTAATTAGGCAGGAGATAAACTCTTTTACTGTCAAACTTCCGCTTCTCATATTAGATGTGAGACTATGATTAAGTCCCAACCCCTTAACCTTCTCTTTGATGAGCTAAGTAGATTAACCTTCTGGAGTCTTTCACTAGAAGGCATGTCTTCTAATTCTTTAATCATTCCCTAGGCTCTGTTATGAACCTTGTCCAATTTCTCAGCATCCTTCTTGAAATTTGGATGCTTGAAATAGGCACAGTGTTCCAGCCACAGTTACACTGGTGCCAAACATAGAAGTAATATATTGTACTTCTGTCCCCCTCAATCAAGTCTTATGAGTAAATTGGGAGTTGGTCTGCCTCATTTTATACAGATGAAACACAGAGACACCGTCTTACCCTAGAGACTTATTGTCATCCTTTTTGCCATGCTACGTCTGTGGTAGCATCCTGATTCTTATTCACACTGCCACTCTTCTGCAGACTTGCTGGAAAGGGGCTTGGTGGGTTTGGCAGGCTTCAATTTAGCTTTCACACAGAGCTCTCCACTCTGTACAATGCATAAGTTTTTTTTTCTTTGATGACACTCCGTTCTAGAGCAGACGTGTAATCAGCTGTGGCAGTGAGCTGACATTTTAAATAGCCACATGGAGCTTCCCTCTAGTAGCAGGATGTGTATGAGCAAAGAAAAGGCAACACCCTAAGCTGTTTGCAGGTTTTTTTGTGCATCCCAATGTGTTCCTGGATCGGGACAGTAGGAAAACAGAACTGCTGCCTGTTGTACCTCTGTCAGCCTCGCATCCCAAGACGGAGGAGTGGCTAAATCAACACCTGGGATGGCACACAGAAACAGACCAAAGTTAATATTTCAGTCTTTATTTTCTTTCTAATTCCTTAAAGAGCTGCAGGTCTTTCGTGGTGCTCTTTTCCAATATCGACTCATATTTTTTAGTCTTTTCTGTTCCCATAGTGTTCTTACCACCCGTTGATTTGTTAGTGTGGAGGATTATTTAAAAGGCGCTGTTCAATTCCTGTTCTTGCCACGTGACTCCATGATATTTTACGCCAAATTCCCAGGTCAGTTTAAAAGTCTGAGGGTGCAATCAAAGCTTTGAGTAAGTCAGAATGTGCTCTGCTGTCAGTATGGCCAGGGCTAGGCTCTTCCCTCAGGGGTTTCCTGCAAGCTCTTAGAAGAAAGGCATTTAAGTAACTAGCTGCCTATGGCTCCTTATTTTTTTCTCCTGTGCATTTTTAAATTGAAGTTAATATTTCAAGTGTAGACTAGTCGTTTTGACCCTTACACTGCCCACAGCTTTCAGGGGAGGGAGGTCACTCAGTTCAGTTTGAAGACCAAGTGTACCATAGAGTGCTTTACTATTTGTTGACAAATAAGAGTGAGTGGTTTCATAGAGAGAACTCAAGGAAAGTCAGTCCTTGGCTTCACTTACCAACAAAGGATTGTCCCCATTGGGAGAGAAGGAGAGGGTAACTTGCATTGGGCTTGCATAAATCTGATGTATAGAATAACTTCTCCAAAGCTAATATATGCATGTAGGATGCAATTAAAAATACTGGCACAAATTGAATAAATTATGACTAGCTGAGGGGTATTACAAATAGTTTGATTAGAAGATGTGTTGTAGTAGGATTTACTTTAATGCAGGAAAGTGTTCATTGAGCTTCTAACATGTAATTCAGTTTTTCTGCATATGCAGTTGTACAAACGACCTTTCAAAGTTCTGTGAAAACACGTTCTTGTTTTAAAGTTGAATAGTATCCATGATGGAAAACTTAAAAGAAATCAAACAATCACCAGAACCAGAAAGTTGAAAAATACAGTCGCAAACACAGGCACTCAAGTGTATTCATTTTGTCAAGCTTGCAATGAATGAATGAATGAATCTATGACCAATAACACACACAAAGGGAACAGACACCAGTTTTTCAGATGCATTTTTGAAGGATAACAGGAAATGCTGTGGAAGTTTCAGAGATAAGAGAGATTGCTAAGTGTGCTATTATTTTTCTTATTCTCATTTCTATATATGGATCATGTTCCCATTTACTGTACATCTTAGACATGTTATGTTTTTTAGGAAAGCATCTGCTTGCCTTGGATTCCTTGCCACTTTTCATTAGCGGTAAAGTAGCAATATTTCTGGGTGTTTCATTTTATGGTTTTCTTCTCTCAATAGTAATCTCTTATGAGAAAACAATCAGGGAAAAATCTAGCAGTGTTCATCAACTCTGTATGGATTAAAATTAGTCTTTGCAAATGGGAACTGTCAATAGTTTTACGGAAAAGAAGTCCACATGTGTGATCGTGAACTGTTGATTAAATGACTGATTATAAAATTGTGCGATCCTTATATTTTAAGATTATTTCATGGTTCAGAAACTGATACACGTTTTAATTAGTGCTGCTATTAGAATTTACACTGTCACATTTGTAAGATACTCCAGCAAGGGGCAGTGCAGGACACAGAAAGCGGTCTTCGCAGTAAATCAACTCCTCCCTAGAGAGGTTTGAATCATGTTTATTTCACTTATTCTTCGTGTTTGTCTATCATAGAAGTTCAAGCAAATGAAATGAATTTTGAGTTGAGGAAGCGCTCTTTTGTTGTTGGTTTATATGCAATTCCTGAGATAACATTTAAAAAGGCAAAAACCTTTCTTAAAGGCAATTAATGATTCTATATCATCCCTTAGCATTTGTAACATACATTAAGTGTGTCTAAGACAATGGAAGACAAGATCAGGGCTGCAGAATCAGACCTGTGGTTTACTTCTTACCTTTCAAAAAACAACTATATGAAAGGTTTTTAATATTTGTGCAGATAGATGAAATTAATAACACATCCTGTACATATATCCTGCAACAAGCAGAAGAGAGCCAAAGATTCACAGCTTTATGCAAGTCAATAGAAAACATCAATCAGACCAAAATTTCATTCAGAAACATTTATGGAATTAAACAAGACATGTAAAGAAATTTTCATTGTACAAAGCTATTTTCTATAATGGAAAGAATTTTAACCTTGTTCTTACTCCTTGCAACCTGATTATGTCAGTGGGGCACAACAGGGCATAAGAGTGCAAAAGTTGTCTCAGGGTGTTTTGCACTTGGGCTTATGTTTACCTTCTGATTTTCTTAGAGCAATAATTAACCTGATGATTGATAGTGAATTTTAAAACATAGGTGTCACAGAATCCAAACTGTTTCTCTGTCAAATTCTGAGCTTGGCAAAGCCATTTTTAAAAAGTAGCAACCTATTTGCTAATGGTGCAGTAGTCTATGAAATGTCATCAGATTGGAAAGATGGAACAGAAAAATATTAGCATTTTCTCAGGTAAAATGGACAACCTGTTTGTAAAAGCTTGGATAAATTCACCTTGTCAGAACCAGTAATGTCACTGGCCTGGGAATCTAATTCTAGTTGTCTCCTACATGTTTAGTTATACTTGGTTTACTTTATTTTACTGTATGAATTAAATTGTGCAAGGATTCTGCATTCCTCCAGTTTGAGTGAGCCTTATCTTTTTTTAACCCAGGAGCTTGCATTTTCCATTTGAGAAATTTCCATTTGCCCAGAGAGTGGTGGTGAATGGAGTTAAATCCAGTTGGCGGCTGGTCACAAGCGGTGTTCCCCAGGGCTCAGTACTGGGGCTGGTTTTGTTTAACATCTTCATCAATGATCTGGATGAGGGGATTGAGTGCACCCTCAGCAAGTTTGCAGATGATACCAAGCTGGGAGGGAGTGTTGATCTGGTCAAGGGAAGGAAGGCCCTGCAGAGGGATCTGGATAGGCTGGACCGATGGGCCGAGGCCAATTGTATGAGGTTTAACAAGGCCAAGTGCCGGGTCCTGCACTTTGGTCACAACAACCCCATGCAACGCTACAGGCTTGGGGAAGAGTGGCTGGAAAGCTGCCTGGCGGAAAAGGACCTGGGGGTGCTGGTCGACAGCCGGCTGAACATGAGCCGGCAGTGTGCCCAGGTGGCCAAGAAGGCCAACAGCATCCTGGGTTGTATCAGGAATAGTGTGACCAGCAGGAGTACGGAAGTGATCGTGCCCCTGTACTCGGCACTGGTGAGGCCGCACCTCGAGTACTGTGTTCAGTTTTGGGCCCCTCAGTACAAGAAGGACACTGAGGTGCTGGAGCGTGTCCAGAGAAGGGCAACGAGGCTGGTGAAGGGACTAGAAAACAAGTCTTATGAGGAGCGGCTGAGAGAACTGGGGTTGTTTAGTCTGGAGAAGAGGAGGCTGAGGGGAGACCTTATCGCTCTCTACAACTACCTGAAGGGAGGTTGTAGGGAAGCGGGTGTTGGACTCTTCTCCCAAGAAACTAGCGATAGGACGAGAGGGAATGGCCTCAAGTTGCGTCAGGGGAGGTTTAGATTGGACATCAGGAAGAATTTCTTTACTGAAAGAGTGGTTAGGCATTGGAACAGGCTGCCCAGAGAGGTGGTGGAGTCGTCTACCCTGGAGGCATTCAAAAAAGGTGTAGACGTGGCACTCCAGGGCCTAGTTTAGGAGTCATGGTGGTGTTAGTTGATGGTTGGACTTGATGATCTTAGAGGTCTTTTCCAACCTTAATGATTCTATGATTCTATGATTCTATGTGAGTTTAGCATAGTTCTAGGAGTAAAAAACCCAGGTGCCTAGTTTTTTGAGGGTAGAATCATAGAATGCTTTGGGTTGGAAGGGACCTTTAGAGGTCATCTAGTCCAACCCCCTGCAGTGAGCAGGGACACCTTTAACTGGATCAGGTTGCTCAGAGCCCCATCCAACCTGACCTTGAATGTTTCTAGGGATGGGGCCTCCACTACCTCCCTGATGTGTAAGCTATTTTAAAACATTTGGGGTTCGTACACCAACTGTTTGGAAATTTAAGATAAAATTAATTAGTCCATCAAGACTAACTGTGTGTTAACCATGCCTAAGCTCCTGTTCCTCGTTATACTTCACCTGTTTGAATTAAATGCTTCACAACATTTAGGTTTTACTAAGGAGTGTGAATGTCCTCAACAGGCTGGGTTTTAGTCCTGAGTGTTGGTACCATAGGTTCGTACCCTCTTCTGCAGTCAGTAATGGGTAGAGGGCCCTTTCCAGTAGCAGAGCATTAACACCACTTAGTGCTTCTGACCCCAAAAAGGAAAAAATAACAAAAGTCAAATAAACTTACTCTCAGCGTTGTGTCAGATGACTAACACTTCATATTTAAATAAATCCTGAAGATCAGTTAATAAAAAAACCTTAATGGATTCAGTTAGGCAAGCTCCAGGTCTTTGCTGTGCTTTTACAAAGAAGTCTCACTCCCACAGTTTTATTAAAATAAAATGCGGCCTGCAGTGAAGCTGACAGCTGAGCAGTTAGGTTACAAATCAGACTGTGATGGTAGGGCAGGCCGAATGAATATTGCCATTCGGCTTGTCACAGGCAGGGTGAAAAACAAGGCTTGATGAATAGTGGAGTTTGGCCTACATAGAGCAAGGATGCAAGAGCAGTGCAAGGGGCCCCAGGCTGGCAGTAGCTACAAAAAGATGTGTCGTAGCACATTAATTTTCATGTCATGTGGGCATGAGGCTTTCATGAACAAAAATATTCTGAAAGTTGAATTATGGATATTCAAAATGAGAGGCGTTTGTTTAATTAATATCTGTAACAGTGAGAAGCGGTCACTGTAAACAGAATTGAACCAAGACCATGAGCTTTTTCTCCAAGCGTGTGAGTTTATGGGCTAACGACAGCCTGTCTGGGTGACATTAGTGTATGGAGTTGTAACCAGAAGGATGATTTTAACCAACATCCTCTTGCTGTGATCAGTTAATGCTGATAAAATGAGTTCTCAGCAGGTATTTGGATCAAGTGATAGGTGATCCCTTTGGGTGATTTTTAGCCTGTACTTCTGGCTCTCCAGGGAACGCACTTCTCCACAGCTTTGTGTGGCAAATGTAATTGACACGGTAGTAATGGTGTCTTCTGATTTTGCTTTCTCATCTTGATACATGCCCACAGAAGCTGCTCTGGAATAACATTTTGGGCACTCAGAGTCTGAGAAATAATAAATATTTTTGAGAAGATAGAGATTTTTAAATTTATTATCAGGGATAGCCACAACTATTTTCCAGATCAAGATGTTTCAGATACAGAACTGCATCTCTTCACAACAGTGATAATGTTGTCAGTGAAAATAAGAGCAGATCCAGGTTAAAATAAAGGCACTGTGCAGTATGATTTGGGTTTTTTTCTTTTTTAATTAAGGTTATGGTAAAGTTACATAATTTTTACTTGCATATAGAAGAAAGGTCGATGTGTACTATAGAGGAGTTCAAGAAAATCATCTGTCTTAAGAAGCTATAAAGGTATACTAATTTTCAAAAAATGAACAGTAGTGGAGAACAGTAGTTGAATTACAAAGAGAAGCAACGATGAGAGTTACTGCAGAAGACACAAGAGATGTATGCTAGTGGCCTTGGTTTCTCTAAGTTTTAGCATTTACAGTGGCCATGAGCAAATTAAAATGCAAATGCATAGTTCTGTCTGACAAGAGGATGGCGAGTGCCAGTCTTGGCTGTGGGTTAGTGTTGCAAGCTGGTAATCCAGAGCGCACACCCAGCAGACCTACGGTGCCGAGGCAGCACCTTCATCACAGCCCACTCTGTAGTCCTGCGGACAAGACGCCATCAAACCTCTTAGGCTTCAAATCAGATCAGCCAGCTTTGACTTGGTTTGCAGCCAAGGCATGTACTCTCTGTCACCACTGTTTTCATGTTTTCCAGTGCCCTTGTAAATTGGCAAACATACTGGAAATGTTTAAAATCCTCTGTTCCTCAGAAGATTTCTTTCAATATTGACACCTTATGAAGAAAAAAACCCAGTCTCCAAGGTGGTTTTGTCTCCTTCCATCCAGACTGCCCTCTTAATAGAGGAGGGAGATGTTTTAATAATATTTTAACAGCAGGATATTTTAAAGGTAGATCAATATATAGAAACATTGATTGTGCAGTGTCCCTTTAGCTAGTGCACTGTTACAACCTTTCTAGCATGTTCTTATTAAAAATCATTGTATTAAGAAGAATCTAGTTGAATAGGTTAGCGGTATTATTATGTTGTCTTGTACATGTACATGTATATATATACATATACATGTACATGTATATATATATATCTATCCTCTAAACAAAGTAACTGTTGTATAATAATAATTTATTTGTGCCTAAGATACTGTAATGTAAGATGAATGGAATTCCATTCTGGATGAGATTTCACTGAATATTTTCCAAATGAAATATTTTCAATAATTCAGATATGGTACAATAATATTTTATTATAACACTGATCAGAAATACTGTATTTCTATTCTATTTGATCCATATCATTCCCTCAGGCCTGTAAAATACTAAATGTGAGTAACTTCATCCCCTTCAACAGGATCTACTCACAGGAAGCAAATTGCACATGTGCATTGGTCTTTTTAGGATTAGGTGTAAGAGAGAAAAAGGGGACATGTTGCAGTTGCCAGGTGACATTCGACTCAAACATATAACATACCGTAAATAAACACAGGAAGCCACGGCTCTGTCCAACTGCAGAGACTGTTAAATGAAATCTTCCTCATCTGTGGGGAGACTTTTGGAAAGATTTAGTTTGAATTCTGAAATGTGTTGAAAGTAGGGAACAATGCATTTAAAGCCTGTAGAGGGTGATACTTAGTGAAATGTAGGTCAGCCAGATTACATCATACAGTCTCAGCTGCTGTGTTTTGTCATCTGCCTGTAATAAGAAGAACCAACGTAGGCAGCAGTGGTACTGGAGAGAAATGTGTTTTTCTCTGAAGGAGAAAAGGTTGATTGACAGGAACGTGGCTGTGCTGAATTTGAGCCTGATGTTGATGCCAAGCTCTGAAAAACGATGAATAGCAAGTGACACAGGTCAGTGGGGGAATGGACAGCGCAGCACAGGGGTTTTTTTCAGACAAATCCTACTTTCTGGAAACTGATTTGCTTTGACTTAGAGCAAAATACACAAGGATCAGGAGGTAAAAAACTAAATTTCCAAAACCCATCAAAAACAGAGAAACAACCAATCCTTCCTCCCCCAACATGATCTCTGCTTCTGAGCCTTCAGTCTCTCATGTGCCGTTAGAGCACCTTAGTCCTCTGACTCCATTGGGCTCTGCATTGATACCCACACACAGCATCCTCCTTCTCTCAGTCATTCATTTGTAATTTTCCGCAATAAAGTGAACGAACACCACCACAGATAACGCAGCAGCTGATAGGTGCTATTTTATATTGTGCTATCTTAGGTGTAATGTTTCTCATCAGCAAAAGCATTTAAGTCATAAAAAGATTAGAACGGCTGTTATTAAAATATTTCTGAAGTTATATCAGAACTAATTAATTTGTTATTACAGTTGCTGAAAATATAGTTCTCTTTTTCTTTATTGAATGCTGTCATTTCACCAGTTATACACATTAAATCTTAATACATAGTTTATTTATCACTCTTCAGGGATTTTTTTTTTAGTGGGTGGGGTTGTATATGTACTTGCTAATAAAAGACAGTTCTTAAGAGCAAATGAGCACCAAGCTACGCAAAATTTTTGGAGTCTCACAAGATTCACTTAATTTTTCTCATGTAGCTTTCTACAAATAATGTATATCTTTTGGTGATAATTATTCAATAAGAACTCAGTAGCTGAATCTGTGTTTAAAAAGGTAAGCTAAGCTGCTTGCTATGTTCCTCCAAACAGTGTGGAAAGGGCCGATGCTCATCTCTGGGAAGGAATTTAAATGGTGTTCACATGGGTTCACATGAGTCTAGAGAAGTCCGAAGGAGGGAGATATTGGACATAATGAAATATGTGGTGCAGGTGGAAGGGAACATGTTGCCAGAGACGGTGCTGAATCTTCTTACAGTAAACTGATGGGTAAGGAAGAGCTCAAGCCAGACTGATTTTCAAGGGGAGAGAGCATACAGTGTTATGAGATAGATGGTTTCTAAGACTCAGGCTGTGCAGCCAGTGCTTTCAGGGCCATAGGCTTTCTCAGACATAAAAAGCACTAAGTGTATGGCCCCACGCGTACCAGCACCTTCTCTTCCAGGTCTTCCCAGACCTTCTCTAGACCTTCACCTTCTCGGGGTGTCTCATGCAGAGGCTTGTGTTCCTCCATCTTCATTAATTACAGCAACTACTGTGTCATTGGCAAGCAGGCTGAGTTGATTGATTAAAGGGTATGTTTAAAGGTATGATTTCACCTTCCATTTTGCTATAGCCTTCCTGGGAGTGGGGAACGATGCACCTGTCTGTCATCTCTGCTGACATATTAGTCTCCGCTCAGCAGCCCCTGTCCCCTTTGGGAAAGGAGCTAAGGGAGTCAGCTGTGGCCCACATCTCTTTGCTGGTACAATCTACCCCCCTTATTGGCAGCTAATGTGAGCTGGAGGTGAGGACGGACTAGAGACAGGTTCCTGCTGTGAGACTCGGGGCCACACTGTAAGACATTTCTTACAGCTCCCTCTGTGTAGTCAGGCTGCAGGAGTTACCGTCACTGCTGCCAAATGTCTGAGTGTTGTGTTAGAGGCATGATGTTTGGCAGCTCCCTCAGTTTAAATAAAAAAGTAAGTTTCCTGCTGCAAATAGGCCCAAGTAAAGGTAAACACATCATGATGGTACTGATTCACACCGCAGGAAATTCATAGGCTTCTCCTTGAAACAGACACTTCTTCAGTAGAAAATTACGGTATCTAGTCCGTGTGTTACCTCCAGGGACTGAAACAAGTTATTCATTCATTACACATTTATGAGCTTGGTTATTAATCTACTAATGTGTCTAGGAGTAAAAATGCTTATTTACTTTGATGGTGTCTTGAGGTATTAAAACTCCTATAACAGCATATTTCAGCCACAGTGAACTTAACAGTCATATAGGATCTACTAGATCTACATAGAAACATCTGGTTTAACTCCTTCTTTCATTTTGCATATCATGAGATTCATTGGGGATAAAAGTGTACACAGATTTTCACTGGTTGTAAGGGTAAAGGTACTCACATGATCAGGAGGCACATGGTTGTTGCAGATTATTTGGTGACATTTCTAGTAGACTACACCACCGTTCCGTATTTATCCACTTGAGACACTTCAGGACTAATTATATCAAATAAACATATTTTTTCTTTCACTTGCTACATTATGTTAGAGTTACAGATCTGAAAAGGACCACAAGAAGTCACCTAGACAATTCCCTCGTCCTGTGGCAAGCTCATCTTTAAAAGAGGTTTGAAAACTTTAGGGAACATTTTAGGCAGCAATAGAAATGCTGTCACAACAATTCTAGGCACTCTGTCCAAGAGCTTCTTCTTCAAAGAAAGTTTTTCCTTGTTTCTAACCTGAATCTTCCTTGCTGTGGTCTACACTCATTATTTCCTGTCCTGCCAGTTGTGGAAATGAAGAGCAGACTCGGTTTTAGGCCCTCATCTGGGTCTTCTTGTACTGGAAGTAGAAGAAGGATCATTTCATTTCTCTTGCAGTTTGTCCTTCTGTTAGGTATGCCTGGGCAGAGTTTGCCTTTCTTACAGCAGATTGAAACTTACACAGCAATCCTTTACATTTCTTAAATCCTTTTTCCATAGAACTGTTGCACAGACACTTCTTTTCCATCCTGTTGTTGCACAGAGTGTTTGTGAAAACAAAAAAAATAATTTGTGCGGATATTAGCATAGGTTAACACACACACAGAGGATCAAATCTCCTGAACAGGGTGGTTGGTCTCTGTCTGGTGGTGACAGGAGTTTCCATTGCAAGGGTACTTGCAGCGGCATCTTCAGCTGCATAGGGTGAGACCCTTGAACCACTGCTCTGCTCACTTATAATCCAGCTGGACATGGCCCGAAGTCACTGCCCAGCACTTGAATAATTCATTGCTATTTATATATCTTAACTACATATAAAATATCTCTTAAATATATTAACTATACATAAAAGACTGTCCTACATGACCATTTCTGTAGGAACAGTTTGTATTGACTACTTACAAATGTCTTATCTATGTAAAATTCTGCAGTGGAAACCACCAAGAGCAGTCTTTGGGACACTCCACCCAGGGGGATAACACATCCAGCTATACAAATTGGACTAGACACAACATAACCTGGGAGGTTGGAGTAATTTCTAGAACTGCCCAAAATTCCCACCAGGAGTGCTCCTGTAACATCAGTCAGACACTTGACTGTGAATGATCAGGCCATCACCTAGTTTCAGGCTGGTCCCTAGTCTTAAACCAGTCCTTTTTCTCATCTGCACAGGTGACTGGCTGGGGAGTTCCTGAATGAGTGAAGTGCACCAAGTGTGCATAAGCCACAGCCCTAATACCCACCTACACTCCAATTATAAGTATGAAACAAACTTGATTTTCACACATATCACTCAAAACTTTCACCACACCATACTTCTGCAGTTGATTTCTCCTGCCTAAGAATAGCATAATTCGCTCTTTTCCATACTGAGTAACACTCTCTTTTGTTTGTTTGTTTCCAAATCACTTTTCTAATTTATTGAGATTCTTTTTGGTTGCTATCTTATTTATCAATGTCCTTGCAGTCCTTCTTAGTGTGCTGTGATCTGCAAACTTGGCAAGCACACTTTCTATTCTGTCATCCACATCGCTAATGAAAATATTGGGCAATACTGGATGTGGGACCCCTGGATAACCCTACTTAATCCATCCTTTCATTTTGCAATAAATATAGTTCTTCACTAACTAATCTGATAAACTCAGTCTTGTTTGTATCTGTTGTATGAACATTTCATTCAGACCTGGTTTTCCTCAGGTTACTTATAGGAATGTTATATAAGACAGTGTCAAAATCTAAGCAGCTAACACTTCTCTTCTAAAAAGCCTGTTATCACATTGTAGAAGGAAATCAGATTGGTTTGACAATATTCTTGGCAAACCCAAGCTGGCTGCTAATCATCACTTAACCCACATCCATTATCTTTACAACTCTCTGAAATAACTGGTAAAAGTTTCCGGCTTTCTTATTTTTTAACAGCTATAATCTTTTAAGCTTTTCCTCATTTTATTACCATAAATGTGTGTAAAGATACTACCAAATAAGTCCTGATCTGAATTTTAGGCACACAGAGAGCAAAAGGTTGGTCAGTAGCGTTAGGTGTTTACTGCCTAACTAAAAGATGATGAAACAGGCGAGAGAGATAAAAGGTAACAGTGAAACCTGTGTGCGGTGAATGGTCAGCACTGTTAACGCTCTGCTATTACAATGGCTTCACCAGTACAGGAAGGAAATGGTGTTCTTCATTTCCACAGTGGACTGGGGTAAAAGACACCATCCTTGACCCCTTCCTTAAAGGAAAGGTGTGAAAGACAAGAAGGGAGTATTTAGAAAGTACTGGTATAGATCACTTTGATTCAGGCAGATGTTCTGTCACTGTGGCATAATGGAAAATAAGAAGTTTGAGAAGGGATTTGTGGAAGGATAACTGGGTAACTTCAAGTATTTGTGTGAAGTTCATCTTAAGTATGAAGCAGAGGGCTGGAGAAAGCACAAAGGTGTGCGGCTGAATATTCAACAAGTGGGTATATAAGAGGATTTCTATTCCTTTAAACATTCCATTGCCTGCTGCATTCAAAGTTTAGATGAATGCAGGTGCTCCTTCTCTAAATAAATTATTTTAAGATATTAGGATTTAGTAGTTTGTGGTTGAGGATGCCATCAGAAATAAAAAGTGTTTGTTTTTAAACTGATACCTATTGCTTAACCATTTCAGACTTTGCAGGTGTATTACATAGATTCATTTCTTTCTGTCTGAACGGACGTACTTTACAGCTTAACAACCACAGCTGGTGATTCAAAAAGTGCTCCATAGAGTAAGAGCTTCAGAAAATGCAGCTGAGTCTCTCCTTAGTAGATAGGGGTACTCTTTTTCTCACTGGCATGATAGAATGGCGTGTTTCAAATTCAGTTTTGTATTCATTATTCTGTTCCTTCTCTTAGTGACATCTATCCCCTTAACATTGAACATACTGCCTGTCCTATGAGGACATGTCAGTTTTCCCTTGACATGCCTTTACAGAGGCTATAATTCTCTCCCTTGTTCCCCCACCCAACCTCTTACCCTTTCTCTGGGCAGAAGGAGAGGGCAGGAGATATAATGGTGCAACGGCATCTTTTCTTAACACTTGAATGAAAAAAGGATCATCCAGATGCAAGCCTTGGTGCTCCTGAATATGAATCTTGTCTAAAGCCAAGAAACTTTGTAACCAGAGTGAGACTTCTGCATCCAGAAGGATTCCCTGGATGGAGGTTGTAAAAATGGATGGAATATATAACCTGGATAAAAGTTATAAAATAGCTTTCCTTCTTATATTTATCTTGGAGTCCTGATGCTTCAGGAGCTGAGGTAAACTTAAGAATATCCTTAAGAGGTAGATAAACCTATGTGGATTAAGATCGCAAATATCTGCTTTGAAATTGCCAGCCTTATCTGCTCTAATCAGCTTCCTTAGAGCATATTATACTCTATTCGTAGCCACACTACTTTTATTGTATTAATGATAATCATATAATGTTGTGGATAAAGGATCTTGAGTTAGGTACAATTATCCCTAATCTGTGGATATTGACATGAAACCATTACTGGGATCCCATTTCCTCCTGCACAGTGTTGTGTCTCCCTTCTGTTCTGCTGTGCTCTTGGCCAGGTAGGTTTGCTTTTTCGCTTTCATTGAACCCTGCTCCTCAAAACACTTCTATCACCCTTAACTCCTTCCTTAAACCTACCCCTCCCTCCCATCCTTTCTTTCCCTTCTGCTTTGCTTCATAAAGATCTTATTAATTTCTCAAATAGAAAGTAGAGAAGACTCAAATTCTCATCTTTGCTTCTTGTTGTTCTCATCCATGCAAGGACTTACAAGACATGAAATTTCCCACTCAGTCCAAAATTTCAGTCAGCCTCTCCGTCTTGCGCATCAAGAAAGAAAATCATAGAAAACAGGGCTGGAAGGAGCCCTTCAGTAAAACTGTAGATCTTTCTGCTGCACTCTACTTCCCTCATGGTTGTTATGCCAAGTATCATAAACACTAGCCACCTCTTCCCAGCTATTTATTCCATTTGGTCTGGCCACAACCCTACCAGAACCTTCTCTTCTCTGTCCTCCTTCTCCACCACCATCTGTAAGTATGTCATGACAACAGAAAAATTCAAAACATGGAGCAAATGAAGGAAATTACTATGTTGGTAAACAAGCAAAAAATGAGACCTGAGTTCAGTCTCAAAAGAAAGAAGACCTAGAAGCTCTTGCTCTTGGTGTTCCTTTTTTAAATTTATAATAATATAACAACCTTTGGTTTTAAAGCCACCTTCAGCTGGCGAGCAAATTTCAAAGTTCCAGAGAGTAAAGCATTGCTACATTTCTCTTCCACTAAAATAAGGGACCTCAGAAAGTGTATACTACACAAGCCACAGAGTATGTATGGCTGTGGATACAGGATATAGGTTTTAATCCCTGGTTTGCCATAGTTTTAACATATGTATTCAGCTTTGACTTGACCTCAGTGAGCAAGGCACATACTGACGTACCTGGCAGAATCAAAGCTGTGCAGAAATAGTTTACTGGTTCACTGAAGCTTTATTATCTTTTTAATTTACTAAAGTATTTTTTTAAGAAATGAGAGCACGGGAACATTGATATGCTTATATGATGAAAATAAAGCATGGCTTTGGTATGGACTCAATAGCTTAAAAACAAGGTACAGCAGAGAAAAAGTTAAATGTTTCAAATGTTCTGTGGAAAGAAGAGTGAATTCTGATTTTCTGGTTTGGTTTATCTTCCTGAATGATTTACTCTGATAGCTAGAGATTTGTTGATTGAATCTGCATCATTCAAAGAAGCAAATTAGTGTTTTGCTGTCAGATTCTGTAATAAAGTTCCATGCTGTGATTTGGTCTGTTTCAGCAAGAAAGCATCTTTTTTTACTGTCTTATTTGTTTTGCTCGTGATGCACAGCAGTAGTATTCCCACCCTGTTTACAGCAGAGCTTCAACACACTAATTGCTCAAATGATAGAAAAAGGTCAATGATAAGGGACGTGTTTATTTCATTTGTGCTGTAGACAAACTACGAGTGTGTAGAAAAAAACTTCTGTATTTTGATTTCTGTCAGCCAGATACTATCATTTATTGAAATACCTGGAAATGTCAGTCAGTGACTAGGGGTTGTGTAGGCAAATGGAGGACCACAGCTCTGGCGGTCAAAAGACGTGCGGGTCCTGATTCTGCACTCAGCTAGACTGGTATGGCACCATGTAATTATGGGCTTCAGCGGGGAATCCTTGGTAGAAAATGTGTTCCTCAGTGCAGAGGTAAGCCCGGCATTTATAGCTCTTTTGAAATAAATGGAGTTATGTTGGTATCCAATCACTACATTAGGCAAACAAAACAACCTTTGTGAGTAATATTGAAAGGCACTGTGTTTTTATTTGCCAGCAGTGGTGTTTATTTCCAAATCTAGCTTGGTATAGATGCATTTCTGATCATTCTTTCTTGATCTTGTGAATCCAGCAAAACTAAACAGATTAAACTGTTACTATAATCAATAAATATCTTGGCCCAATGATCAGTGCCATTAATATTAATTTCTCTTTGTATTAAGCATCCCTAAAATGTAATCTCTATCAAAACTTACACCTCCAAAATATTGAGGAAAGCAAGGGGCGCCATGGCTTCTTCAAATGTCTGTTATGAGAGAAAAGATATATTGGAGTGAATGGAGTAAATTTATTACAGTAAAATAGAGCCCTGTCTTACAGATGATGTCAAATTCACTTGGATTTGTTTCTCATTGGTCCAGCCAAGACTATGGCCTATGCTGTACATAAGCAAATTTATAGACTGTGAGAGATAGTCCTTATCACAGAACATGAACATTTTAAATTGACAAGTTTTAAAGGAAAGATCATTACAGCTGAAGAAGCATTTGAGAATGTAGTCTATACCCGAATACACCTACCAGGAAAATCAGTGCTCAAAATTGTTGAAAACATATTCTTATTTTTCCCCACATTTTTTTTTAATGCTTAGAAATGTTTAGGTTTTCTATTTTCCTCAGGGAAGAGTGTCCCTTGGTGTTCAGAAAACTGTCTCGGTAAATACTGGGGAGGCTGAAGGCATCATCTGATCCACAGCATAGGTACAACTGGGGAGATGCTGTGGAGGCTATGGCAGATTGTCCTACCAGCGTGCATAGGCCACCCTGTGGAAAGGCAGAGCAGCTCCTGGGCTACGTGCCAGTTGAGTTGCTCATGTTCTCTAAGTGGACAGCTTGTAAAATGCTAGTCACCCCTCATGGTTGTTTTCCTAACTTGTTTTATATAATATACAAACCACCAAAGCTTAGCAAGGTGGGAGCCCAGCACTGGGTTCTTTTTGATTTGTGCTACTTCACTAGCAAGGGGAGAACCAAAGTAGCTCTGAGATTAATGGACTTAAGATTATTTATACCAATTGAGTATGTGACCCAGTGTGTTCAGATATGTCTTCAGCATGCATTTCAGAATGTCTTATATTTAACTGCCCACTTTTTCTGGTTTTGACTCTCTCACTTCAGTGCATCACTTCAATGCTCTCTGCTTTAGGGTTCACTAGGAATTTTTTGTATGCAAGAAGGAGGATGGTTCCTGCCTCTGCCATGGGACAGTAGGGCATAGAGGATGTTCCTAATGCTCGATTATTAGCATAAGAAGTACCAGTGCTTGAGCACCAGGAAAAGAGAAGCTGGTCCAATTGCAGTGCGTGAGACTAACAGTTTATACTAACTGTAGTGGTATCTGCTATGCTAATACCAAAGAAAGAAGATAGACTCTCTGCTGTTGCTGTGGTTTTGGTTAGGAACTTCATTCCCAAGACAAACTAATAAAACATTTCCATTTCAGGTGAGACTCTGAAAAGTTACCAAAAGCAAAACCACTCACCCTTGCTTGTGTTCATTTCTCAGTTTCAGCTTGCCAGCAAGTGGCTAGGAGAAAAGCATGCAAAGCTCCGCTGTAAACNTGGAAGGTTTTATCTAGGAAATTCAAACAGTAGGAAAAAAAAAAATAAGAAACCTCCTTTCTGTTGAACATCCCACCAAGAGAATAACTGGGGGGAACACTATGATGTTTTCTCTGGCCCTTTATTTTTATCGTTCTTATGTTCTTAGCTCTGAATGTCCAAAGGGCAAGCAAGAATATAGGATAGAGACTTTTTCTATGCACTCTAGAAGGCCACACTCATACAAAGGGAGACTGCATGGTTTCAGCCTGATCCATGGGTTTTGTATCAAGAGCTAGGTTTCAGTTCAGGTAAGATTCTTCTTGCAGTTTGATTTTTTTCTTTCAGTTCTGCTCATCCAATTATAAAACTGAATTTCAGAATTGCCTTTACGCAACTAATATTGCAGGAATTAACTTTCATTTGATGTACAGTGTCTATAAAATGCTATTTCTTCAGCTTAGTACATAATACTCGAAATTGAGCATTGTGAATCTGGATGGTTCACGTATATATCCTAACCTATCTTTAAAGCTCTACATGTGCAGTTGCACAAATAAATAAAATAAGCTCACTCAACAGGGGAAGTGTGATTCAACAAAACAAACCAAGGCATTATGATAAAACAAAACCAAAATATGCCCTGCCCATGCATTTTCCAAGTTCTCTGAGTAGCTGAGAATAATTGAACTTGTCATGCCCTTCTGGTTTCTGTTTATCTTAAAAGATCAGAGAAGAATTATCTTTCTTTTCAAACACGTAGAGAACACCTTAAAATAGGCCATGACATCACACATGGAGCGCCTGCATCTATCTTCAGATGGATAAAAATGTTATTTATTACCTGATTATTGGAAAACTGAAGCTCTTTGCTTATGTTCATACTCCATAGATGTGGCTTCTTTCATGTAGTTAAAATTAGATGGTTTCATCTCTTCCAAGTGGCATCTTTCTGTTTGTTCCCTTCTTTCCTAATCAATGGCAAGTCAGCCACAGAAAAATTTTTAGAAGTAGGTATTTGCAATTTGTATTCTTTTAAGGGATACTCTTGCATATGAGCATGAACTCATGCAAATAAAAAGGATGGTAAATACTTTAACAGAACTTAGCATTTTATTCAAATGAATATCTTTTAATAATTTTTGCAGTATTTGCTCAAGTATGCAAGTGTTCTATGTGCAGACACATATGCAGGTATCTGATCATTATCCCTGACCTTCATATTTCTCCTTTTATATCTCCATTAAGCACCAATTTGTTACTAAAGCATACTTTGCAATTAAAAATTTATTGCTTAAAAAGAAAAGGCAGCTTCCTGCCTAGTTCTTAATTAATCTTTAAGACACTTAAATATTTATAGTGACTTACTTCTCTTTTCATTATAAATAATGTACTGATTCAAAGAACTTTTATGTTTCTGAAGATTTTTCACTTCTACTGCAATGGGTACTCATAAAAAAATTCAACATTTATCCCAATCCATAGACTGTGGTGTTATTGCAGCTGTAAGTACAAAGACGTCAGGTTTAATGGTGGCAGATTGGTGCAGAAAGGGTCAGATTTCCCTTAGGCCACATTGTTCCTCCTTGAAAAGTGGAACAAAGCACAGGTAAACTATTACTGTTGCCTGCTAGCAAGGTCCTACTAACTTCAGTTTATGCAAACTGCACAGCTAAGGGGACAAAGAAATATTTGATCTATGGGCTTAACCTTCTGCCTGCATCAGCATAGATTATGCCGGAGTAGCACACTGCTCTCCTGAAGGACAACAGCAGTGAGCGCCAGCGGGGTTATGCAGCACCAAGGCACAGTCTTTCCTGGCTCCTGTGCCTTATGCAGGCCACTGTCCAGTATCTGCACTAAGGGTTGGGTTGTCCTTCAACACCTGACCCACCAATTGCCTATACTGCAAACCCCTTGGCTCAGCCCCCAAGACAATTTTTAGACTTTCTGAACCCCTGCTTATCTTGCAGATTTTCCTGGAAGTACCTGAAATCATAAACTGAGACCTTTCCAGTATGCAACCTTTCAATTCCCCCAACTATTCAGTATTTTGGTAATGGTCTGGCTGATGGAATAGACTGTGCTTCCTTGTCGTATAGACAAACTTACCCTGGAGCTGGACGGCAGATGTTGGCCAGCAGTAATTCCACAGTTCCCCGTCTCCAACCTTCTTTCCTTCTGTAGAGCCATTTTTCTGTCTATCACCTTTTCTTTATTGTCTGTTTTATCTTTAAAGGATGTAGAGACAGCCACAGAAGGCGAGGGAAGCGTGATTTCTAAGAGGAATCCCATTTTCGTACACTAACACCAAACAACATCGCTGTTGAAAGGTGGGATACAGGTGGGGAGGGAGTAGTTTAGGCTTGCAGTCAGGGACTTCTTACAAACCAAGTGGGATTCTGTATCACATATTCTGTGGGAGGTCACACTTAGTGATCAAAGAAGACCCACTGATCTTTGCATAAGAAGGTCACGATCTGTAAACAATGGAAACAACCGTGGCTTTCCTTTTGGCATAAGGAAGGATAAGGTGGACTTCTGCATGCAAGTTAAATTACAGAAACATCACTGTGCTTCTGCATGGTCAAATTGCCTACGACAACAGGATACAACACAGTGTTCTGGGAAACATAGCAGGTAAAATTGCTAAGCGGATATGAGAAAACTGAAATCTAAATTACAGTATAAGCAAATGACCTGCTGCTATGAACTGTACCCTTACAGATTTGCTTTCTGATTGCAATATGCTATTTATTGTGTGTATAAGCTGTAGATTGATCAAAATTATTTGTTTCCATTTAGATCTTGTTGGAAAACTATGGGAAATCACTGTTTGAATGTAGTAGCTTACTGCCAATCATTCTCATATGTAGAATGAGGAAATTGAATAAGATTTATTCTTGTAGTTTTCAGCTGAGTTATTTAACTAAAGCCATAGCTGAAAGGGTGGGATTTTTTGCACTGTTTAACTGGAAATACTTAATGTAGCCAGAGATCAATATTGATGCTTGAATGGATGAAATGACATTTTAAGCATTGAAGCGCTGAGTAAGGATAACATAACAGAATAATTGGTAATATGTGATATGCATCAGGGATGTCAGCTGACCATATTAAGTGAAATCTTGCTCTTCTTAATCATGTGAATGGTTTCAAGGATGTCCCTGAAAGAGGTTCTTTTCTAATGTAAGGCCATTGATTTCATATATAAGTGAAATGGGATTGTGCTCACAGATTCTTATAATATGGTATGTATCCATTCATTGTAGTCCTGGAATAAAAATAGTTGATTAAATTGATACTACGTTAACAATTTTTCTTCCTAGTAAACTTATACCTCCTGTATAGTTAGTTCTCTGTGCAAATTTTTATGTTTGTGTTATGATTGTTAGGTTTCTCTTTGCTGGAGAGTTGTACTTTAATGGGTATCATTTTTGTGATGTAAGCAATAACTTTTGCAATACACAGGGAGAATTTTCTTCTCAGTTGCCTTCTGACAGCATCACCATTTCATTAGCCTTAGCTAATTCCAGAGGTAGAGCAGTTTAGCAGATAATGCAATACCATGAAGGTTAAGTAAGCCTCACCTATGTGACGTGGGGCAAGTTATGTCATTTCTCTGTCCTTACTTGGTAGAAACGTGTCATCTGTGTAGCTCTGTCTGCAGTGATGCAACTTGCATAGCATCTAGGATAGCTGACATGAATTTTATTTCTAGTTCTACCACTTCCATTGCAAGACCTGAGGCAGGTGGCTCAGCCTCTTTGTACAGTCTTGCACAATACCACTTCTCAACTAGTAAAGGATTTAGATATCTACTACAGAAGAGAATGATAAGTCTGGAAGTGCTTAATATTTCTACCGAGCAATATAGCACAATAAACATGCTAGTATTTTCTAAGCTGAGATGATGTATTAACTAGACACGGTGTCTCAGAGATTCCCTGTTCCTAACTGTTACTGGTAAGTGTCTACTGCATAGAGAAGAGGTTATCTGCTACAGTGTGTCAGTGAAATAACCCTTGTTCTTCGTTATCTGCACAGTTTTCCCCAGCTGTCAGTCCAAGCTTGTCAAACAAGGATACTATGCTGACCACCACACTCTTTTTTGTCCATCCTCCGCAAAGCAATGCTTACTGAACTGTGTAATGTTCTTCACATACATCTTTGTGTTGCACATGTCCTTATGAAACTAAGCTGAGGCAATTAGAAAAGTTTAAGCATGAATCTTGCTTTCTGACACACCAGGATAATCTTCAATAAAACAACAGCTTGCTCCTGGATAAGGTAGCACAGTGTGCTCGTGTGCTTACTGATTTTGGAGTATTGCTCAAAGTAGAACAGCACATCACAAGCAGGCAGGAGATTTCTCTAGCACAGCAGCCATGAAAAATCTCAGTGTTTTATGGACTGTTGGGACCAACTGAACAATCAGTATTGAATTAAAGAGGAGACAGCTGGGGGGACTTGAAATCTTTTCCTCTCTCCTCATAGATACTGTGGTATTGCCTGTGTCTCTAAATGAAATAACAATAGGGAAGCCTCAGGGCAGATTGTCTGCTTCCCCTCTCTTGGGGAGCCTGCTTTTCTTCCTTCTCAGCGTATTAGAGGTGGCTGATCCATTGTAATGCAATGTCAAAGGCCTTTGGGACTTAAAAAATGTTTTGTGTGTGGTATTGGAAGGGCAAAGAAAAAGCATTGACCCTACCAGATGTGGTCTTTTCAGGTGGCACAGAGGTTTTAAGGAAAATCGCAAAAAAGAATGTACTTGGGTTGACCAAGCTTAAAGCAAATGAAATCATTCCTGGTGGTTGTCCAAACTTACAGCAATTGTAATAATTCTAATTGGTTGCCCCCATTTTCACTCAAAACTCCTTCAGTAATATGGCAACCTTTGCATTACAGATTATATGTTGGTCACAGCAAACTTGTTTTCTTATAGATTAAACTGATTCACTACAGCTATAACATTTGACAAAAACATCTGTTAGATCCAAACAGCTATTTGGTTTGATGAAACTTCTATTCCTTTTATGAAGAATTGAGAAATATTTACTTACATGTGTGAGGAAGTGTTTTGCTTTGCTGAATATTTTGTACTCGCACGCAAGCAACAATATCCAGGTGCAAACTGACGTGGTAGCTCTTTGTTTTTTGTTATTCAGTCATTCCTTATTCACCTGTGTCTTTTTGGAAAGTTGTTTTCATCTGTTCAGTAAGCAGAAACATTATTGTTACTATGAGGTGGCCATTCATGAACAATACCATTCTTCCTGAACCATAAGTCACATAAGGCAGAAGTCAAAACCATTATTAACAATGCATAGCCAATAGCAAAGAGCTGACAAACAACCCACACGCTAAAAATGCTTTGTCCAAATAATTCAGTGCATAATTAACAAATGCATTGGCAGAAATCTGCTCATTAACAATTTGCAAGCAGGAAATAGGATTGGATAATGCATTTACAAACTACCTACAATGGATGTAGTAGGAAAGTAGGGTTGCATCCTCATGCTCCCTGAGAACAGAATCGTTCTTTGTCTATATAAGGATTTCTCAGAGCAGTTCAGATGAAGTTAACTGAAGGGATGGAATTCATGTACATAACTGAGTTGCAATAAACCCAGTATGGATGCTTTCACTGAAACAAAAGTAGTATAAACATGTTGCCCGCTCCAAGGATGTGGTGGGCGGACCTTGGCCAGTGGCTAGGCATCCACACAGCTGCTCCCTCAATCCCCCTCCTCAGAAGGACAGGGGGACAAAACAGGATGAAAAAGCTCATGAGTCAAGATAAAGACAAGGAGAGTGCTTGCCAGTTACTGTCACAGGCAAAACAGACTCAACTTGGGGAAAATTAATTTCCTTTACTGCCAATTAAAATAGATTCAGGCAGTGAGAAACAAGAAGACAAACATTAAAACAACACTTTTCCTCCCCCCTTTCCCAGGCTCAACTTCATTCCTTCACAACCAACTCCTCTGCCCACTGCAGCAGTGTAGGGGTGATGAGGGTTATGGTCAGTACAAAGTGGTTTCTCCCTGCTGCTCCTTCCCTCTCACTCTTCTCCCCTGCTCCAGCCTGGGCTCTCTCCTATGGGCCACAGTCCTTCAGAAAATATCTGCCTGCTCTCGTGTGGGGTCCTCCATGAACCACAGGGGATCTCTGCTCCAGTGCCTGGAGTACTTCCTCCTCCTCTGACTTTGGTACTCCCTCTGTTGTTTCTCACTCGTCTTTTTTCCTCCTCCTCTGCCTGTGTGGCATTTTCTGCCCTTTCTTATATATGTTCTCCCAGAGGTGCCAGCAGCTTGACTTCTCACAGAGGCCACCCCTGCAGCCCCCCGACTGCCAACACCTTGACACCTACACCCAATGCAAAGAATTAAGCTATCAAAAAATGAATATTTTTTTTTTACCTTTTAACTTATTCTTATTAATTTCACTATTTCTTTGATTACTCTTATGTTCGTGTTTTCTGTCGAAAAATAAGGCCAGGACTATGCAAGAAGCTGTTGGCACACCAATGTCATCTGGACTGTGTTTATTTCAGTGCTGCTGGGCCAGTAGAATCCATAATGTCCATTCTCGTACTGGTTGGGAAGCCCTGTAGGCATACTATAGTTCATATCATTTATAGGCCTGGTACAAACTACAACAAAAAGCTATTATTTTGCCAAGGTTAAGCATAGGTGGGTGGGTGAGACTACCATGGAGGAGGACTAGCATGTCCAGTAGATTAAGCCATAGTTTGTAGGTGCCCTTGAGCTGCTTCATTTTCTTTGCAGGGATTCCAGTTGACTTGGGATCTTTTCTACACTGCAAAGTTTAATTCTTAAGGTGTGCTCTGGGAGATGAAGCAGTAAACTACTACAAAAGTGATTGAGCCAGTGTGGTCTACTGTGGTCACACCCATAGCAGGAGTGCTTTCCTAATCAACTCAGAAATATGGGTGTACTGCGCTCCACAAACAAAGCATTCCTCAGGCTGGGCTTCAGCCACACCAGCAGTCCCACCTTATGCCATGGTAGTAAAATTGACCTGGAAAGGGTTTTGTTGTTTCCTACCCCCGAGAAAACCAAACCAAACCAAACCAAAACAAAACAAAACAAAAACCCACACAGGTTTTTACTGGGGAATTTGTCAGCCAGCCAGGGACTTGCATACCTTGCCCTAGACCAAGACAAGCCTGTTAACTGAAATATCAGCATAAACACAGCAACATCCTGGGGCTCATGACAGTTTGCTTCTGTGCCGCTGGAACATGTTCTTCTGACGTGTGCCATTACCCTGAATAGTAAGTAACCTTTATTGAGTGGACAGGCATTGGGGTAGGTATATGCCTGCCTAAGAAAATCTTTTGGCTTGGCCAGAATCATGATTTCATGTTGATTTAGGTAAACTGTTCCAGAAAGTTATGCAGACACACTTATTTTGATGTAAACCTCATTTTCCCATCAGTTTTGAATGGTTACCATTTCTCTATGTAGAGTATGAATTTCAGGAGTAGTCACTGTTCCCATGTGGGTAGTTAGAAATACCTTTTTCTGCAATATCTCTTCAGCCTAGTTTCCCTTTTTTGGACAAGGGTCTTAGGAATTGGCCTAAATTTAGTCCCAAATATGTGACTTCAGATTGACATAAACATATCTGCAGAGGGACTTACAAACCATTTTAAGTTCAAATAGTGCAGCCTACTCAGGCAGGCAGGTTTCAGGCTAGAGTTTTCTAAGGAGCCCCAGGTTTGGCATCCAACTGCTGCTGAAGGTTAAAAGCATTGATAAACAAAACTCTCTTGTCTTATAGAAATTAGTAATGATACTGCCTTTCCTCCCCTCAAAAAAGATGAAATGGTCTTTCTTGTGCAGTTAGTGATCTTCATCTTAACTGTTTAATAGAATCGTAAAATTATTTAGGTTGGAAAGGACCTTTAAGATCATCAAGTCCAACCGTTAACCTAACACTGCCAACTCCACTAAACCATGTCCCTAAGCATTACATCTACAAGTCTTTTAAATACCTCCAGGGATGGTGAGCCGCCACCACTTCCCTGGGCAGCCTGTTCCAATATTTGGTGAAGAAATTTTTCCTAATATCCAATCTAAACCTCCCCTGGAATAACTTGAGGCCATTTCTTCTTGTCCTATGGCTTGTTACTTGGGAGAAGAGACCAACACCCACCTCGCTACAGCCTCCTTTCAGGTACTTGTAGAGAGCGATAAGGTCTCCCGTCAGCCTCCTTTTCTCCCGGCTAAACAATCCCAGTTCCCTCACCCGCTCCTCATAAGACTTGTTCTCTAGACCCTTCACCAGCTTTGCGGCCCTTCTTTGGATGCTCTCCAGCACCTCAATGTCTTTCTTGTACCAAGGGGCCCAAAACTGATCACAGTATTTGAGGTGCAGCCTCAGCAGTGCCAAGGACATGGGGACAATCACTTCCCTAGTCCTGCTGGCCACACTATTTCTGATACAAGCCAGGATGCTGTTGGCCTTCTTGGTCACCTGGGCACACTGCTAGCTCATATTCAGCTGGCTGTTGACCAATAGGTCCTTTTCTGCCAGGCAGCTTTCCAGCCACTCTTCTCCAAACCTCAAGCATTGCATAGGGTTGTTGTGACCCAAGTGCAGGACCCAGCACTTAGCCTTGTTGAATCTCATACAATTGGTATCGGCCCATGGATCCAGCCTGTCCAGATCCCTCTGTAGAGCCTTCCTACCCTCAAGCAGATCAACACGCCTGCCCAACTTGGTGTTGTCTGCAAACTTGCTGAGGGTGCACTCAATCCCCTTGTCCAGATCATTGATAAAGATATTAAACAGAACTGGCCCCAGTACTGAGCCCTGGGGAACACCACTTGTGACCAGCCGCCAACTGGATTTAACTCCATTCCCCACCACTCTTTGGGCCCAGCCATCCAGCCAGTTTTTTACCCAGCAAAACATACGCCCATCTAAGCCATGAGCAACCAGTTTCTCCAGGAGAATACTGTGGGAAATAGTGTCAAAGGCTTTACTAAAGTCTAGGTAGATAACATCCACAGCCTTTTCCTCACCCACTAAGTGGGTCACCTGGTCATAGAAGGAGATCAGGTTAGTCAAGCAGGACCTGCCTTTCATAAACTCATGCTGACTGGGCCTGATCGCCTGGTTGTCCTGTAACTGCCATGTGATGGCACTCAGGATGATCTACTCCATAACGTTCCCCAGCACCGAAGTCAGGCTGACTGGCCTGTAGTTTTCTGTACCCTCCTTTTGGCCCTTCTTTTAGATGGACATCACATTTGCTAATCTCCAGTTGACTGGGACCTCTCTGGTTAGCCAGGACTGTTGATAAATGATTGAAAGTGGCTTGGTGAGCACTTCCACCAGCTTCCTCAGTACCCTTGGGTGGATCCCATCCGGCCCCATAGACTAGTGTGTGTCTAAGTGGTGTAGCAGGTCACTAACCATTTCCCCTTGGATTATGGGGGCTTCATTTTGCTCCTCATCCCTGTCTTCCAGCTCAGGGGGCAGGGTACCCTGAGAACCACTGGTCTTACTATTAAAGACTGAGGCAAAGAAGGCATTAAATATTTCAGCCTTTTCCTCATCTTTTGCCACTATGTTTCGCCCCACATCCAATAAAGGATGGAGATTCCCTTAGCCCTCCTTTTGTTGCTAATGTAGTTATAGAAACATTTTTTATTGTCTTTTACAGCAGTAGCCAGATCAAGTTCTAGTTGGGCTTTGGCCTTCCTAATTTTCTCCCTGCATAACCTCACAACATCCTTGTAGTCCTCCTGAGTTGCCTGCCCCTTTTTCCAAAGGTCATAAACTCTCTTTTTTTTCCTGAGTTCCAGCCAAAGCTCTCTGTTCAGCCACGTCGGTCTTCTTCCCCACCAGCTTGTCTTTCAGCACATGGGGATGGCCTGCTCCTGCACCTTTAAGATTTCCCTCTTGAAGAATGTCCAGCCTTCCTGGAGTCCTTTCAGGACTGCCTCCCAAGGGACTCTCTCAACCACGCTCCTAAAAAGGCCAAAGTCTGCCCTCTGGAAGTCTAAGGTAGCAGTTCTGCTGACCCCACTCCTTACTTCCCCAAGAATCAAAAACTCTATCATTTTGTGATCGCTATGCCCAAGATGGCCTCCAACCATCACACCACCCACAGGTCCTTCTCTGTTCACAAACAACAGGTCCAGCAGGGCACCTTCCCTAGTTGGCTCACTCACCAACTGTATCAGGAAGTTATCATCTTCCAGGAACCTCCTGGGCTGTTTCGTTTCTGCTGTATTGTATTTCCAGCAGACGTCTGGCAGGTTGAAGTCCCCCATGAGAACAGGGGCTAGCAATTGTGAGACTTCTCCCAGCTGCTTATAGAATATTTCATCTGCCTCTTCATCCTGGCTGGGTGTTCTATAACAGACTCCCACCATGATATCTGCCTTGTTGGCCTTCCCCCTGATTCTTACCCATAAACACTCAACCCTACCGTCACCATCATTAAGCTCTAGACAATCAAAACACTTCCTAACATACACAGCTACCCCACCGCCTCTCCTTCCTTGCTTATCCTTTCAGAAGAGTTTTTTTGCAACACTCCATTGCAACACTCCAGTTGTGCGAGTCATCTCACCATGTTTCTGTGATGGCAACTATATCATAGTCTTCCTGCTGCACCATGGCTTCCAGCTCCTCTTGTTTGTTGCCCATGCTGCATGCATTGGTGTAGATGCACTTCAGTTGGGCTATTGATCCCTCCACCTTTTTGGGGGCAGAAGCTCTAATTCCTATGTGACCATTCTCAGGCACTTCCGTGGTTTCTAACACGTCCATAACCCTTGTGTCTTTGCTGTCACGTGGATCTCCATCCCCTACCTTCACTGAGATGGCATACTGAAGTACCTCGCTAGCACACCATCCCTCAAACATTGGTGTGCCGTCCCCAGGCTTATCTCTAGCAAGACTGGTTTTCTCCCCTTCCCCTTTCAAATCTAGCTTAAAGCTCTTTCAATGAGCCCTGATAACTCCTGTGCAAAGATCCTTTTCCCACTCTGAGGCAGGTATACCCATCTGTTGCCAGGAGGCCTGGTATCGTGTAAACTGACCCATGATCAAAAAAACCCAAATTCTGCCAGTGACACCGGGCTTGGAGCCAGGTATTGATCTGCTGGCTCTTCCTGTTTCTTCCCTCATCATTCCCTGCAACTAGAAGGATAGAGGAGAAGACTACTTGTGCTCCTGATCCCTTGACCAGTGATCCCAAGGCCCTGAAGTCTCTCTTGATTGCCCTCGGACTTCTAGTTGCAACTTCATTGCTGTCTACCTGAAAAATCAATAATGGATAGTAATCTGAGGGCCGTACGAGGGTAGGAAGTTTTCTCTTCACATCTCTAACCCGGGTCCCAGGGAGGCAGCATACTTCCCTAAGAAGTGGGTCTGGTCTGCATATTGGGCTTCCTGTTCCCCTCAGGAGCGAGTCTCCTATGACAATGATCCGTCTTTTTTTCTTTATGGAAGAGGTTTTGATGCAGGGCATTGACTGACTTAACTTCGGCAACATGTCCAAGCTAGATGAACCATTGTTCTCATTATTGTTTGGTTCCACTTGCAGAGCCTCATACCTATTTTGCAAGGGCACCTGGGACAGAGGGGTAGTCACAGAGGAGACACGCCTGCTGCGGCGGGCAGGAACTTGTCACCATTACCCCCTATCCCTTAAGTCACCATGTTCAGCCAGAAAGGACAGGGAATCCTCCGTATCATGCATCCTGTCTGCCTGTTGGGCCTGCCTCAGGGAAGGTAGGGTGCCATTCCAGTAGTCTATCTCTCATGAGAGAGGAATAGAGATTTTCCAGACAAATGCATAGACAAAGGATACGTGGAATTGTCACTTTCCATTTATTGTGGTGATGAAATACAGTTATTTTTAGTGAATAAGCAAGGTTGCTTGAACTCTGCATCTGTGTTTTGTTCATCTGCTGCAGTTTCATAAAAGACTTTACCCTTCTCACCGTCACGCTACGAGTGAAGGTCTTGCCAGTTCCACCACGGGAAGGCTAAAGCTTCCTGTGAGATAAAAGGTTATGTTCAGGAAATGCTTTTATAGCAGTACAATGAAAATATTCTGACTGGCTTTGGCTGACTAGATCTCTGGTCATGCAGGTGGCACCTAAGCTGTGGGGCACATGTGCCCAGAGTCTTGGTTGTCCAGCTCACTGGACGTTGTTTGATATCACCATTTCCTCCTGCTATCTGCCCATGTTATTTTTCAGTGAAAACTGGAAGGGATGGGGCCTATCTTGGTGTAATCCCAACAGCTGGGATGTGAACCTCAGGATGTGGGCCTGAGGAGGATTTTTCTCCAAAACTTTTTCTTTCATAGTGTTTACTCAGTGTCTGTTCAGGACAAAAAAGGTTTTCATGGCTTTCTAAAGTCTATAATTTCCCGAAAGCTGAATCTGTCATGCTAGTCAAAGCTAACTGTATTTTGGCCACTGTTGTCGATGGGATACTGGCTTAGACAGATGGATCTTCTGTCTGACCTGGTATAGCCATTCTTATTTACTCATTTATGTAAGATGTCAAAACACTAAAAGATTGTCACATGGCTGTATGGACTATTATCGTAATTATCATTATATTCTTTTTTTGTTTTCAAAACTATGGATGGACTTTTAAAGTCCACAGAAATAAACGTTTCGCTTATCCTAATTACCCTAGGATGTGAAGTTGCACAGGGGGATGAGGGAAACTAGGAATTTTCTGCCCTCAAAATCTTCCTTGCGCACGAGCTGGAGGCACAGTATGCTCTCTAACATCAGCATGTTGCAAGAGGCCACCAAGAATGCAATAAAAGAACGAAATTAATGAGGACATTGTGATAGCTGTATTTACATCAGACCAAAGGATAACATCACTTGGTGTCATCCCACAGCACTCTGTAGTGCTTCTTAAGCTGAAGGCTTATATTGTGCATCTTTGTGTGAAATACAGACTGGTGGACGTTTCTTTTATCACCACAGTGAATTGCTTTTTGAAGTCCACACATGTACGTGGCATCCACTGCATCCTGTGGCAATCAGTTCCACCATTTAATTATGATCTTTGTAGAAAAGATGCTTTCTTGGGTTTCATGTTTTAAACTTGCTAACTGCTTGTTTATTGGGACTGCTTCCTGTGCTATGAAATACGGTGAAAAAGCATCCTTTATTCACTTTCTCAGTACTGTTCATGATTTTTTGGTGCTCTGTCACAGTCCTTTCCCTCAGTTGTCCCTCTTCCAATACGAAAATCCTAAAGCCATTTTTTCTTTCCTAGTACAGAAGCTATTACATACCTTTGATCATCCTGTCATCCTTTTCTTTATCCTTCTATTGCTACCCTGTCTTTTTTGAGATGAGATGCCTGGAACTGTATTCAATTTTCAAAATGTTAGGTAGGCAATGGATTTTTATAGCAGCATTACTGTGTTTGCTTCTGCTGTTTTCTGTTCTTTTCCTAATATTTCCTAATATACCATTTTCTTTTTTGACAGCTGATGAGGATTTAGTGACATTTTCATAAAGCTGTTTCCAAGCTCTCTTTCCTAACCAACAGTTAATTTCACTGTGTGTTTATAGATTTCCCAGGGTACAGGCATGAGACGTTAGTTATTTAGCCATGAAAACATAGCTAAATTACAAGAGTGGTTTAGGCTGTAAACAGGATGATTGTTGGTAGAATTTAATATTCGCTCAGTTCTACTGGCAATTTTATATTGTTCTAGGTTTTGTTATACCTGAAATTTCTCACAAGTATGTAAGGCAATGCAAATGTTTCCCATGGACCCCATCTTTTTAGTGGGTTGTTGATTATTTTAACAGAACATTAATTCTAACAAGAAAGTCATTCGGGAAAGAGTTCATTCAATGAGTTTTTTCTAAGACGGTATTGCTAATTTTGCCACTGTAAGGTATATCCTGACCAAAACCAAAGGAATCCAAACAAATGCATAATCCTTTGCTGTGCTAACTCGATGAAGATTTCATCCCATAGTCTTCAATATCAGATAGAGGTGCATAGCCCTTCCATTTTTTTTCATAGCCAAAATGTGTTATTACTGTTATAATGGTTGCTAAGATGGAGTTCAGTAGCTTAATGAAATCTGGTATTAAATAAATCACCTCAGGATTGTTAAAACCTAGCTGTGAAAGAACTTAAAATAGTTGTTTCTAAAAGAAGTGCTGACAGAATAAATATATTACTGTAAGTCGATCAGTCTCATCTCTGACTTTAAAACACTTGCTATGTTACATTTCAATGATGATTGTCAAAAATTCCTTAATGGGCCAAAAAGATCTCAGTGTCATATCACAAGCAGAGATCCCTTTTAAATGAGGTTTTTAGCACTGTCTTTTCATGGAGTATGAGTCAGTTGACTTTTTGCTTGTTACCATAAGATCTTGTTTTTAAATTTGTGGCTGCACAGATGCTGGGCCTCTTTCGTCTTCATTATTCTCTCACAACTGGAACAGCTTAGAAATGTAGATATGCAAGAGAATAAATTAAATAATTACTCTTCTCGTTGTTTTGATTCCCTGTGCACCCCAGGAAGCTTGACCTGAGCAGTTCAACTGGTAGAAGCCCATAAATTCTCTGCAGAGATTCAGTGGTAGAATAAAAAATTATTTTACAAATAAATCACCCTATAAAATGGGAAAGCAAGTTATTTTGGACAAGTTTTGTTTTAGTATTTGATAGGTGATATAATTACTAAGTCCTTGATTATTCTTCTTTTCAGAGCACACTCAACACCTTTAGATTTCTTCCTTGAGACCGCAGAGTGACTGCAAAAACTGAACAACGACAGCAGTTCTTTAAGTACCACTGGTCTTCTGACAAGTAAGTTCTTCATTCTCAGTTTTGTTTTCTCCCCTGTATTCCTGATTTGTATTTTATCCTTGCATTTATTATACGGACTACCATATTCATTTTCTGGGCCAAGTGAATATGAGTGCAAATTGAATACTATGAACGTGATCTTAACCTTTCTCAGCTAGAATGGAACCTACCAATATTACAGATATAATTGAGATGAAGTACTGGATCACCTGATGATTCCAACTTGTAACGCCACTGTGACTGTAGTCATATCTCTGGATGTTTGGGGGCTTTTCCCTGGTAAAAGGTTAAATGGTTAAAACCTTTTTTCTGTCACTAGAATTGTGTG
The DNA here is from genome assembly GCA_013389945.1 of Fregata magnificens. Classification (NCBI taxonomy): domain Eukaryota; kingdom Metazoa; phylum Chordata; class Aves; order Suliformes; family Fregatidae; genus Fregata; species Fregata magnificens. The sequence continues at coordinate 83,390 of WAAD01009143.1, forward strand.
GCATCTGGGTCTGGAAATGCTTATACACTTGCATTTGAGCTCTTCACCTTCTTCTTGGGAGCCTCCAGAGGTTACTCATTGTAGTAAACGGGACCTGAAAGTTCTCCAGGGTTCACAAGGATACAAAAAGTGTGGTCATATGCCTCCTTTGCCCTTTTAGTCTCCTGTGCTCCCTCTGCATGTGCTATTCTTTGTCAGGTTGAGCTGCTTAGTCTCAGCCTTGTACTACATCAGGAGTTTGCTAACACTGCTTCTAAATCAGTACCTTACACAGTGCAGTCCACCTAGTACAACAGGTTATACCAGAATAACCTTTTAATATAACTTGTTTCCATAACTATGCTTATTGTCTATATTGCAGCAATACCCGACTCACTTTCTCCTACCGACTCTGCATTGTCTTTTTCAAATTCCCCTGCATTCCCCAAAATGTAGACCTTCGCCCTTAACCCTTCTCATGCCCGTGCAGGCTTGATACATCATACCATACTACCCCAAAGGTAAACTGATGTAAAATGGGGAACTTCAGCCTTGAAAAGGGTTTTCAGACTTTATTCTTCCCCCATTATTGTTAGATTTCCTGGACTCTGTTGCAGCTATACTGGGAAATGGGAAAAGGAGCTTGTCTGATCCTTGGCTTCAATTCTAAAGGAACAAGTGAAAACCCCTTTTCAAAGTTTTTAAAGCTTTTTAAATTAACCTACAAGTTGTTACTCCTCCTAATCTGAGTGAAGCCCAAGGTAAAAACTCTGAGACAAATACAATGGTGGTATCTCTCAAAAATAGCAGAGATTTTATAGAAAAGGAAAAATACAAGTATTTAACAATTTGGAAGTCCTTACTGGACTTAGGGAAAGGAAGCTGGAAGAATTTGGAAAGTGCTGGAAATAGTAGTGTCTGAGGATAGCCTCCACAGTTAGAGGAAAGAGTATTAGAAGGACTGGTAGGATTGGGAAAAGCAGAGAGGAAAAAGAACAACTTGCATAGGAAGGGGGAGAAAGAGGATCCTTACTGTTTACTAAGAGGAACAGAAAAGAAAAGCTCCTTTCTTTTCAGGACTTGTTGAAGGAGAACTTCAGAACTTCTTAAGTGAGGGATCTTTTTATATATATATATATTCTTTTATATATATATATATATGTTTGCAGATACTGCTCTACCAAAATAGCAACGAAGATTCTCATATCACTACCACATTTCTTCATCTTTCTTTGTGTTTTCATATAACTACTGTAAATATTATGTTATTTGCTTCTGGTTGGAATATACTCCACTTCAGTGTATCTGATGGATTTTATGAAAATCAGTGTCTGGTTACAGGCTGCCTCAGCTTTGGCAACGATATTTGATCATATTGTGTATGATAGGTAATGAAATTTTAGGATATTATCACTTTTTGCCACTGCATATTTCTAAGATAAAGATGAAGAGAATGCATTGAACTTAAGTCATACAGTATTTAATATTTCATTACCTCATATATTATAATTGAGCAAGTTTAGCTACCTGTAGTCTCCAAAATAAAAGACTTCTGGTGTATTATTTCATATAACAGAAGAAAAAGTGATATAAAGAATATGCACTATTTAATAACTGCTCACATAAACTAGAGAAAATACAGGAATAAAAATCTTTGGGTTTATATTATTTATATTACTTAAATGTCATTTTATTAGAAGCTATAGATTGAACAGCTGAAATTTCACATTCTCCAAGAGCAGATGAAATTGTAGGCTTTTTCTCAGCTTTCATTGTTTTCACAAGTGCAAAGTCAGCTTCCTCTTTCTAATTGCTTGCTTGCCTGCTTTTCAGGTATTTTGGCTATAAGCATGTAGCCAAAATTTTGAAACTTTATTTGGGGTCTTAAAGGAACACAGGGTCATGTCTTAGATTTCTCTCTTCCCAGAAAGTAGATTTACTGAATACATCACTTGTTGCTAAGTGATCTCTCTTCTAATTATCTGCACTTTCGAGTGGTTCACTTTCCTATCATCTGGTCCATAATGTGTCAGAGATGTGTATAACAATATGAGTTTCTGTATCTACTTCATTGACCATTCACTTGGATTTTACGAAGAGGAAAGACAGGCTAGAGCCAGCAGCTGCAATTCGTCTTGGATTTGTCTCTAAGATGCAGTTTTGAAGCTCTGTCCTGTTTACTATGAAAAGCAGACCGTAAGGAAGCTGAGGCCATTTGACACAATGAATCCAAGCCTAATAATTGAACTACTGAATCTCTGTGGCATTAAGCATATCAGGACTGTGCACAAAACTGGTTTATCACTTCATCAACCCAGGAAATAAATAATAAATAGTGAGTCAATCTGAATGGAGAAAAGGGGGGAGTTCTTTTTGAGATGGTGGAGGGGGGAAGAAGCTCCATTTGGGTTTAGGCAGATCAACTGATTTTAACTAACAACAATGTGTTTTGAAGCAGATGTTACAAAAGCGAAGGAGGATAGTAGGTTCACAGCATAGGTAGAAGTAGTGGTGGTCATATCTCCTTTTATTTTGTAGTACAGAATTGTAATAGTCACATGGTCAATTCCCTCTTCTACTAAGTAGCATTTCAACCCAAATCCCTCACTTCTGATTACAGTACCTGTCAACTACCTTGGCTGTACAATATTCCCAGGCAAAGTATTTATCAGAGTTTACCTCAATCTATTCAATGTTCTGATAAAAAATTAACCCTACACAATGTCAGTAGAGCACATGCTAAATGAGCATCACAGAAAATACTTGGCATGAGGAGTCATAATTGAGGGAGGGTGTTTGCAGCAGGTTTCAACAAGGTTCACAATTAGACATAAGTGTTCAGTATTTTTCAGACAACCTGGAAGCTGACAGAAGATCACTGTCAATGAAATTTGCAAATGATACAAACAGTCCAGGCCACTTGCTATAGCAAGCAACCTGGGTTGCTTGGTAACCCCAGTCCATCGTATAGAGTGAAATACTGAATTTAAGGCAAAAGAATACTAGCTTCATTGAGAGAAAGAGGAATTGTGTTCTAAGGAGTCCTAACCTTTGAGGGAAATATTTCAGGAATCACAGCAGATAAGCAACCTGAGTGAGAAAATTGATTACATAGAACGGAGGCCGTTGCTTTAGTAATAAGTCTGGCTTTGGTGAGACTGATGTTAGAAGAATGTGGTTTGGTGCCCCTGCTTTAAGAAAGGGTGTTGAAAAAATCAGAGGGGTTCAGAAGAGGGCCACAGAAATCATTAGTACACTGAAGACAATCTCTGCAACAGATTCAAAAGCTCAGTTTGCTTTGGCTTTTTTAAAAGAAGCCGAGAGCGATTTGATGGCCTTACCACGGGAAAAAGAAAACGAGGAAGGTAATTGAAATCATCACTCTGTCTTTCTTTCGTGCATTTACTTTTTAATTACTTTCCTGGAAAAGTGTTGGTTCTTCTCAGTTGGTATCATTAAAGTATTTTGGTTTTCTGCCACAGTGTAGCAGTAAATAATAAGGTGGGCAACCTCACTTGTTCAATAATCTAGACTGGGAAGTACTTTATTACCCAAATAAGAGTGGGTAATTTCTATTACATCATATTTTCCTTGCTTACAGTATTGTTGACTGGCAGCGTAATTCCTGTGGTCAAAATGGTGATGGGAGAAAAGTCCCTGATCACTATAGTCAGTCCTATTCCACTGTAGTGAGAATATCATACACCAGATTATTTTGACTGCTGCTTTGTTTACATTAGGTACTTCTGTTTGTAAAGGTGGAGCTATATTAAGTTGCATGTAGGGAATTATATAAAAGCTCCTGATATATTTATTCAGATTCCTGATTTTTTACTTTTTGTTATCTCAGAAACCAATGAATGATATTTCACGTTTACTACATGTTTGTTTGTTTTATTTATTACTTATATTAAGCTGATTTATTAGTCAAATTAACCATTCTTTGTACTGAGTAAACAGAACAGTGTGTTTCTGTTTCCTGCGTCTTGCAAGAATTTAGAATTAGCAGATTTCAGCCTCTGCCATGGAGCTTTTACCTACAGTAGAAAGTGAGATTTTCTGCCTTTATCAGCTCTCAAGAGATAGCTTTGCATGAACTAGGTATTGAACAGAGCTAACCTGAATAAAGTGAAGAAAATACCTTCTCTGCACCTGCAGAGGAAGCTACAGCTATCAAACTTGGACTGAACACTTCATCAGAGACCGTTTTCTCCAGTCACTCAAACTCTCCCAGCTCAGTGGTTTGATGGTCAGCAAATCTTTACCAACAGATATGTAATACTTGAATACTGCATTTGTTATTTGCAACACAATGCATAATGTTATTTAATGTAAATCAACTTACGGAATTTAAGAAGTTTGGCAGTACATTGTTAAAATTTTGTGTTTAATTTCAAATGGTCCTACTTTTAAATAAAAATATATATTTAATCTGAAAAAATGAATCTAGTTAAAAAAAAGAGTTTGAGCAAAATCCACTCCTGTATTAAAAAATGGTGCATGGATTTCTATCCACACTACCTGCAGGACAATGGAAAATGAAGCAAGCAACTCTACTTGGCATGATTATTTGGAAACCATTGAAATGTTAAAAAAGTGAAATAGTGGCTTGCCTAAGGCAATAAGTGTGTTACACTTAGATGTTGATTTGTTTATTTAATAAGCATAACAAAAAGGCAAAATACTATGCATTATCTTTGTGAAAATTAACAGCATCCTTATTATAAAGAAAACAATTTTTTTTTCTCAGTTAGGGAATTTCAGAACCAGATCATACGGACAATGAGATATAAGGGGGACATATATTTTTTTTGTTTCAGTTTTTAATGACAAGGTAGCATCCAGGCAAGTATATTTGAGTTCTGTTTGGTAGTGTTAATAAAGGGCTAATTGAAAGCTAACCTTCAGAACGTATAGATCTTCATCCTCCATACATATAACTCCATGTATACCATTAGCAGAATTCAGTATCTTTTCCTAGAAATAGAAGTTACACTATATGAAGAAAAAAGAAGCTAAATATGTACGTGGTCTTTTTTTTTTCCTAGAAATGCACCTTGAATCTGAGGCACCTCTCCAGCTCCTTAATGTAAAATTCTGTTCAATCGAGTGTAATGGATTTACTTTCAGATATTTTTTCTCAGATTTCTAGCAGACTTTCTGCAGTATGAAGCCAAATAGCATCGCAATCTTTGTTATGGGAAAAGGCACAGGAAAATTCAGACGAGTGTAGAAAGACTATAAATAAAAAACATTAGCCTCTGACCCAACAATTGTCCAGTAACAAGTGCAATTATGTAGACAAATGGTGCTGATCACAATCTTCTTTCCCCACAGCATGGCAGTTGCTCGGCGTAGAGCATTGCTGAACAGATAGATATGCTTTTGACATTGGTAGGAAGGAACATGCTTGCCCACAGTGTGATAGAGCACCCATTGACTGGGCTGACAGGTATAACAAATAAAGATCTTGACCACGGGTGATGCTGAGCGCGTGTGACACCTGTCTTTGCTAATTCAGAGTTTCACAGGTGAATGCATGAGTAAAAATGAAAGGTCACAGTCGCCTGGTTGAGGGGACGGCAGAGGGGACAGTTGAATGAGGAATTCAGTTTTAGGGAGCCTCTAATCAGGCAAGAAATGCCAGTGACACTGGACACAAAAAGGCAGAAATTCACCCCAGTTCAGGTGTGTTAAAATTGTATTCTGGGGTTATCTTTCCCCTCAGAGACTTTGTGCTGGAGCAGGTATTGCCTGTGTTTGCTGCTTACTCTTGATGCTGAACCTGTGGGCGGCACCTTCGTCCCTGCAGCAGTGGGAAGCTCTTCGCAGCTCTGCCTTCCTCCCCAGAAATGTGGCTGTGGCCCCAGGTCTGATCCAGGCTAGCACTTCTGCTGTGGCCAGGTAGTACCTGGGTGCAGAGGATCAAGCACTCCCTGTACCTGCTAGTCGGGGCAAGTGAAACAGCCTGAGCTGCAGTTATGCAAGGGTCCCAGCAAAGGGGACCCTTTGCAGGGATACTCAGGGAGATAGGAGGAGATGAGTGAGCAGGTCCTGCTGGGGTGTCAGGTGCCATAATCTCCACTCTCACCCTCACGGTCTCTCTCATTCCTCAAAGATCCCATGGACCCGCATCTGTCTAACTTTTGGCATCCAACTGAGGGTCCTAAGTTTAGAGGTACCGTCACCTCAGGTTCTTCCAGTTAACATAGAGGAGTACTGGGAGGGCAAGACCTTGGAGGACCCTGGTCCATTTAAGGTCTGAGTGGGCCTTCACAGGTGTCTGTTTCTCTCCATTGTCGGCTGAAGGCAACTATTCTCCTGAATTAGGAGCTTTGGTTAAGTAGCTAAAGGTAGGCAGGATCACTGTGAACTTCTGTCCTCTTTCCTGTAAGTGAAGCGAGTGGTCTCTGCTCCTTACAGTGCACAGACAGGCTGCTGCTCCTGCTGCTCTGCTCCTGCTCTCCAGAGGGCAGAGGGAGCTGAGCCTTCGAGATTTGGGTCCCCCCAGCCCCCTCCCGCAGGCACAAATCATGGATGCCCAGCAGCAGTCCTCACAGTGAACGCAAGAGCCTGGCCTGGGAGGGTCTGTAGGGTCAGCGCGCCTGTCTCGGTCCTTTGGCTGCAGAACAGGCTAGCGCTGCATCACCCAAAACATTAAAAACAGAAGAAATTGATGTCGCTGCAGCTGGGGTCCCTGGAGCTATGGTGTATGTCTGTGACACCCTGCCTCCAGCAGCTCCTCCTGGGGCTCTGGCAAAGGGCTGCAAATTCCTGACAGCCCAAAGAATTTGGGGCAGAGAGCGAGTGTTTAGTGTCTTTTTAAGGAGGAGTGCCAATTCCAAACTATGATTCCCCCATTCTGATATGACAGGGCAGACCCAGTCCAGCTTAAGAGCAGGTTTGGCTAAATGCAGTCCTATGTAGCTCAACATGAATTTTATTTTTGTATTGTAGTACTAATAACCAGTTAAAAGATAACAATGCTTATTAGGCAGATACGGACACATTCTTTGCCTGTCTTGTCAGGGTACAAATAAGCAAAGAGCCAGAAGTACAGTTCATTAGGAAGGAACCAAGCCATTTAATTATCCTAAGAAAACTGTCTTCCTAATTTTTTTTCTCTTTCTTTTTTTTTGCTAATGGTTGTGGTTTTCTTACTATTCACTGAGATTTATATATTGCAATAAAGGAGCAGAGCATCTGTCTCCTGGCCTATCAACTTCATCAGGCTTGGGGAATTGAGGGAAAAAAAGGAAAAGAAAATACATGAATATAATTACTATAATTTTGAATTATTTTATGCTGACATATGGAGTTAAACTGGTTTAAAAAAGAGAAGATTTCCATTTCAATGCTATTTGTTTTATAATAGAAACTTCCCTTTTCTTTGCCTTTCTACTTCCAGAAGGGTCTTATTCAGTGTATTCAGTCCTAGCCAAAAGGTCACTGTTGTCCTACAGGAGAGTCCTCCCTCCCCTTCCTGGCACCCCTGGATGCTGTGAATAGAGTTCTCTTTCTCTGAGGCTGAGATCCATCACCAGGAAGGTGCACCGGGAGCAGCTGAGTATCACCCTTCCCTCCTGGACATCTAGTGCATCACCCTGGGTGTCGCAGAAATTGTGCGAGGAGAGGGACGGGCAATCCCACCAGACCTTCTGGCTCTGACCCTACAGCGCTCAGCATCCTGACCACCTTTCCACTGCGTTGTGCCATTCATTTAAATTAATTCAGTCTCTTTGACAGATAGTTCCCTAGATAGGTGATTTTTAGTTTTATATTAAATTTCTCAGCCTAGTTATTTAATGTTTTTATTTGTATATGCATTTTTCATTGTCGACTCTCGACTTTGACAAGTCGTTGATGAAATAACACATCCTGGAATATGAAGCAGTCAAATGGCTATTCATTCCAACTGAATTCTGACATTTCTAATCACAGTAAATAATATGTTTAATCTTAGTTTTGTTTTATGGTATTCAGTGGGGATTCTTATGGAGTGACATTCAGATCTGTGTGAATAATGCTCTCCCTGGGCTTCTTTCTTTAATACTGGGAGAGGATGTGCAGGAAGGCTGTTGCCATTCCAGCTTGTGCTGTGAAGAAAGAAGAGACAAAATAACCGGTATGAAAAGCAGAGAAAGGACTCTGTTGTAAGGTTACTCAGCTTGGTGATTTCACTTGTTTGGGATCAGAGACCATCACTTGCACTGGATGGATGGAATCAGAGTAGAGCAAAGAGCAGCAAACCCAACACTGGAGGAGGATTTGAGCTCTAGGAGGAAAGGAGAGTCTCAGACCCCATGGCAGACAGGTTTATGGAGACACCGCCTGTACTGCAAGAACTGGCTATAAAGGGACCTTTTTCTGCCTTGTAGTGTATTTTCATACTTCCTAAATTAAACTGTGCCTATGTGCCTTTACAAGCATCCCTCTCTCTTCACTTGCTTATAAGAACTCAGACCAGCTCCAAGATCTTGCTATTCATAGGAAACTGTAAAGATATTTGAAGAAAAGAAACAAAAAAGACCCATTTACTTGCAGGTAAAAGCTCAGAGGGAATAGATTATAAACAGTGCAGAAGAAATCTTCAGAGAGTCTAGCTGCCAGTGCTTGGCATGTTTTTGCTCAGCGTATGCAAAGGGAGATTCGGGACAAAGCTGGAAACACACAAGAGACAGAGAGCAGAGGGTGCCTATGTAACATCAGGGCAACTCCTGCCAAAATGCAGGTCTGTATTCCGAGTGAAGAAGTAGTAGAGTTTCTGAGGGAAAAGGAATAAGAATACCTAAATATCATTTTGTAAAACAGCTACATCAGTTTAATTGTAGCTTTTCAAGACATCTAGCCTCAAATGGACAAGCAGCCTCAGAGGTTTCTGACTGAGGATTTGAAAGTATGATAAGGTCACAAATAATCTGTAAATATTGGCTTAACTGGAATGTTTGTTATCCTTAGTTATTGGTGATATTTTCTGTGTACTGCCATAGAAAAAGACAGACTAGAGACTCCTAAAACATGAGTCTTGTAAGGCAGTGAGAGTGTGCATATCAAAATGACCAGAAAGGGACGAGATCAGTCCCCAGCAAATTAAGGATGTATATTCGTTATGGTTGTAATAATGATAGTATGTTTTATATCATTACACTCAAGCAATTGTAATTTCAGTTTTATGGAGCAAAAAGTGCAATCTCTGAGATTTAACTTTTAAGTAGTGGATTTAATTGACGCTGCTTGAAAAATATTAATGGCCATTCATTAGTAGGTATTGCCTCTCCCCTTATCCTACATGATTGTTTTAATTTAAACCAGCTCTTTGCTTTGTGTATAGAATTATTGACAAAAATATGTCTTTCTTCAGCAAATGATTAGCTAAATTATCCTTTTATTTACAAGCAGCGCTGTGTCCCTCTGCCCTAAATCTTGCTCGTTGGAAGATTGGGAGGGAAAGCAATTTAATTAAGTTAACTTTATTGACCCGCTGGAGCTGTTGTTTAATAGCATGGCTCCCTGGAGTGTAGTGCAGGTAAATTGAATGAATGCCACAGAATATCACTTCCCTGCATTGCATATTTCGAACCTCTGCCAGGCAGTTTGGGATGAGCAGCCAATCAGGAAAAAGGTTTTTCCAGCCTTGCTGGCATGGATGGCATTTCCCATTATGCTCAGAACGAGGTGCAGACTGTTACCCATGCGTTCCTCTGAGCGTATCGAGAGGGATAACTCTGGGATCGTGTGTTGCGCTCAGCTGCTGCATTCGGAAGGCAACTTTGTGGATTGGCTCTTCAGCCATGTATCCAAAAATACCTTTTTGTGAAGGAGGAAAACTAGCGTGTGAATCTGAATGAAGGTGCTGTGAGTAAACTATTTACTATTAAAACCTCGATACACTCATTCTGCATGAGAAATCGGAGTCCAGAAGGATAGTAAGAGATATCTTCTGGAGATGTGCTTGTCATTAAATACTTGGGAACAAAATGAGAAATTACAAAACTTCTTTGTTAAACTGTTATTTGATAAAACACAAGCTAAAAAACTTCCACAATGTTTTCTCATAGATAATACTGCCTGCAACCGTTTCAGTTATTGTTTCTGCTATTAAAAACTTTGTCCAAATGTATTATTAATCTATAAAATGAGTATAACAGCTTCTCTGCAGTTGACTGGAACACATCCCATTTTCTGCACTATTCTTCAGTACTGCCTACTGAGTGATAAAAGACAGTATTTCAGTCTGTTGCACCTGTACTTCCCAGTAAAGCCAGATCAGTAGTTGTGCAATGTAACAGAAACTTCATATAGTTTTTAACCCTTGCAGAATTTCATGTTTCTCTGATTAAAGCTGAGACCCAAAGATCCAATCCTACAGCTTTGCTTAAAGAATACAACCACTCAGTTAATTTATGTTTTGCTCTGGAAAGTAATAAGAGGTGCAACTTTAATTACAATTCATAGTTTTCTCATATTCACTCGTAATTCATTGTCTTGAATAACTTTGTGTGTAATTTTTCCTTTTATAAGAGAACAGATTTTTCTTGGCTTCAAACTGATGCTTTTAATTTTAAATGCCCATAAGGTAAGAGAGGTGGGTTTGCAGGGGAGGGGCATCGTCCTTTCTTGTGCTGACCAAAATAGTTGGGAGAAGCAGGCAAGTTTCAAGCATATAAGTCCTTCTTTAGGTCAGACTTGGGTGTCTTTAAATAATCACACTTAAAGCCTTGCAGCCACAATCGCTACCCCTACAGTAGGCATTATGCTGATGGTGAGAAGGACCATCCTTTAGAACGTCATTTCTCATGACACCAGGTCACCTTTCAGGGGGGCTGGCCCTTGAGGCGATCGCTCTCAGTTCCTCTCCTGACCTTTATGCCCTAATATGCCACACGCGCTCTCAGAAGTGGTGCCATATACTTTTAATATACAAACCCAAGCTGTGGTGCAGCCTAGGAAACTCCAGGTGCTCCTAACTTGGCCCTCTGCTCCAAGCTCTGGCGTAGTACGAAGAGTGGGGAGGGCCACCCTCCGCATCGATATGAAGTCCAGAAGTTAAAATTGCCTTTAATTCGATGTTAGATTAACATGGCTTTTGGCTGGCACTGTGTGTTTGTGTATTTGCGCAAAAGGATGATGTCTTGCATGAGTAATCCTGAGAAATTTACTAGCTGATATTCTCCAGTGCTCTGTTATTTTATCTTCATTAAACGTGTGTTTTGGCAGCCGTTGCTTGAAGTCCATATTCCATATCTGTAAGATAAGTGCAGTTTCTGTGCTAATTGTTGTGTCTGAGGTCAGAGGCAAGCCTTAGAAAGTAGACTTCTGTGATTTTCAGCTATTTTTTTTGCTTCCTATAGAGTTTTTGTTATGGCACTTAAAAATATTCTGAAAGCTTTATTGTGTATCTAACAGAATGTGAGGAAAATACACATCCATGATGCCATCCCACAGTTCCTTCCAAATGCAACAGATGAATCACACTGAATCATAAGTGAAGGCTTTCCTGCATAAGAATTCATACCATATTTTTAGCTGAAGTTCTTTTAAAGGTGTTAAAATACAAATACGTAATACATACAAGAACTTTAGTTTTACTTGATTACAGTTTTAAAGGACTATTAAATCATGGCTTATAATATTATTTATTTAGTATTTTTAATATTTATCTTAACATTTTTAAATTCATGTGTATCTTAGTGTTAATATAAATTATTAAATGTTAGTTGATAGTCGTGAGTGGGGTGCAGAGCTCATGCCTAACACCGATTTAGACTTCCATGGGTATTTTTCTTGGTGGCAAAGTTGACTTTAAGTAGCTCCCACCCCTGTCCACAACCTACCACCTGTCTCTGCCTCTTTTCTTCCCATTGTGCTGGTATAGTTTTTTGTAGGACTGAACACTGACCTGGGTTAGCAACCCTGGAAAATTACCCATCTCTTTTCTCTTTTTCTCAAGGTCCTTTATAAAGCAGAGCAAAGTGCTCATCTGGTTTGCAGCGTAGCCCCCAAATCATTGCTCTGGTGCAACTGAACATGCATCATAGGGAAGAGAACTGCTTCAGTTCAGTCAGGCCAGAAAAAAGAGTCCATCAAACTACCACTGGATTTTAAGACATGCTATTTGCTTGATACTTTAACCTACAAATTCTACATAGACATCCTTAAGGTTAAGTACTAGTAATGGTGTTTTCTCTGAACCAAATCTTTGCTGAAAACTGTTGCCAGTACAGGAACAACATTTAGGGATAGATTTAGCTTTTCATATTTGAAGGTTTTATGAGTTTGGAGGTTTTTTAATGCCAAAAGCTAGGAAAAAAGTCTAGTTGGGGCACTTACACCACAGAAAAGTATAGTTTGTTTATTTGAGGATTGGGTATAAGAAATTTTTGCTTTCTGTACTTACAAGAGTTTGCTGATTTACTAGCTGGGTTTTTTCGGGTTTTTGTCAAGTATAGCTTATATCAAGTGGATAGAAGTAACATATTGTAACTTTTTTTTTACAGCTACTAACACAAACTTTCCCGGTCACATCTGTTTTATTTTGGGGTTGGTCTTTCCCAGACCTAAGGGACACTGAGGCAGAAGTTTTACAGCTGCAGAGGGAAGGCATCTTCTAGGCTCCAGCTGTTCTGCTCAAAGATGTTCCTACTTTCTACTGTCACTGCCGCTCGCCAGCTGGCAGTGCTGCCCCTGTGGTTTTGCTAACAGAGTGGCTCGCGTGATTGCTCCTTAGCGCGAAACTTGCAAACTCAGCCAGGCCAGGCCAGGCCAGATCCACAGTTCACACCACTTAAAATAAACAACTGCCTCATTTTGCCTTGAGCATTTTAGAGAGTGTTCACATGACCCCCTCCGCTGGTGCAGCTATGGGGCAGAGTGTGGAAAACAGGGAGGAGTAATGTTGTCAAACCAGCATAACATTGTGTGCAAAGTGAGTGTTCGCTTAAGCACTTTAAACACAAGAGAAGGCAGCAGGAGTGGCTGTAGCATGGTTGTGTCCAGCAGACTTGCATTCAAGTGTGATGCTAAGCATGCAACGATATGTAAACTCACATGCGAATTTTTTTTGTTCACACTGATATCTAAGCATTCATTCACCTTTTCCCCTCATCAAAGGACTAAAGCTGGCCTATGCTAGCATTTTGAGGTTGGTTTTCTTTTCCTTCACATTAATTGGTTGTTAATTTATTTAAGTAAATAAATAGAGATCAATGAGGATGTGTCAAACCTTTGCTACACAGGAGAAAAATGTTTGGTTTAGACTACAATATAGTCTCTAAGTCAACCAGTTAGAAACATAAGAGTTGATTGGGAGGTGCTCTCAGCAGCTCACGGGGATTAACCTGACAGTAGATAACTAATGCTCCATAATCCCAGCTATGGAAAGGCCTAAGGAGTTTGAAGAGTTCAGTTTGGTAATTTACTAGGAAATCCCTGACAACTCCTCCAGAAGAAAAATTAAGTATATGGAGAAGATAACATGGCCTGAACACCTGAGGAGGAACCCAGATGCTGAACAGGATTGATTAGTCTCTTTTTGTCCTCTGGAGTCAGAAGTCTGTTGCTGCAATATCCAAGCGGATTGTCTGCCTTACCATGTATGTACCGTGAAAGGACGGCAGCACCATTGTCGCAACGAGAAAGAAAGATCCATTCAAAGCTGCAAAGTGTATCATCAACAAAATTACTGTTTAAATTCTCTACCAGTAGATGACAATAACCTTTATTAGTAGAATTAACAAAAGAAGTAGGGGAAGAAATACAGTTTCTCAGCTTGGAAGTCACGTATGAGAATTAATCCCAGTGTTCGTTTTCTCAAATAAGGGAGCTTGAATAAAATCACTGAGAAGAACCTTGTGCCCTTGCACACAGGCATAGAGTAGCATTTCCAAAGCTTGACCACAGGAGAGAAAGAAACATTAAGAAAGAAAACTTGTTAACACAAAAGCCAGGAACTCTGAAGGGAACTCTGTAGTACACCGGCAGTGGAGGTATTCTGATTCAAGAAACTACTTCAAAAGCACATCCATCAAGTCACAGGTGATATTTTAAAGACTTTTATTGAAGCAGGAAAGGACAGTAATAACCAACATCACAATTTCTGCCAGAGAATAGGAATTGAATAGTCATTTCAGTATTTTATTTTATGATCGTCATTAACTATCTTCTGCGTCCAGGGTATTAGATATCCCTTAACTGTCTTCTGCATCCAGGATATTAGACATGAGGAGAGCTGCAATTTAGGCCAGGAAACACCCCAAGCAGTTGTTATGTGTCTGGATTTTATGTTTTCTTTCCTTCATGATCACTGTACCTTTAGCAAAACCACTTATTTCTGTATGTTATTGTTATTCTTCTTTTGGGAAAGCAGTCAGATACCTCATGAAATGCCAAGGCATTGTACTGAAAAACCCACCCTGCGTTTATAAGAGTGCACCTCTATGTAATGCTTGCTTATATATATTTTGAACTGGGATATTTAGTAGGTGTTTCTGGAGCGAATGATTCCAACACAGCTGCTAATATGGCCCACGGCGGGAGATGACACTGGCTTTACCCTTCTGTGCCCACATACCGCTCTGTGTAGATGCACTACGTGCACCGTGGGGTGTTTCCATTCAGCTGTTTGTCAGCTGCTGAATTCCCCGCTGAGCATGTCTTCTCTGTAGAGATTTATGGACTCACCCTCTACTTGGAGGAACTCTGTCAGCTAAGGCAGAGAATTAGTGTCCAGACTGCTCAGCCCTGCCTGTGTACTAGTGCTCAGGTCAGCATCACAGCAACCCAGTTCAGGACTCACAGTGCCCAGGGCTGGATTCCATGAATTGTAACCCCTAAATCTACAGTAAGCTGTGTCACCCTATGAAGTGCTTCACGTGGCATTGTACAATAATAAGGGTGTCCAGCTAAAACCTCTTGTGTTGTAAACCTACGAACACAGTGAAATAGATCATCTCTGGTTCTCCATGCATGCTCACAAAATACACACAGACATCAGGTAGGAAAGTTCCTTCTGAATTGTCCAAAGAGTCTGGTGAATTACATAAATACTGAACATGAGACATCGAAACACACGTGGGTGTTCTCAGGGGCCCAGTGCAAAGGCTGAGACACTGTGTTAGGGCGCAGTGTAAGGTAGTCCACCAGCATCCTCATTAAGCTTTCAAAACAGTTCTCTTGGTCCTCTCCTACCTGGGCCCCCCCCCGATTTCTAGGAGCTCAGGAGACCTGTTGGCGGGACAGAATCCTTATCATGGGTGCTGAATTCCTTTAAAAATCTGCCTCAGCTTTTATTGCATTGGATTAGCTGGCTTTATTTTACTTTCCATCTCTTTCCTCTTTGTTTCTCTTGAGATGGTTGTTTTCTCTTGAGCGTGGGTAGCACTGCAAGTAGAAGAATGCATGTGCATATATGCATTCGGCACCCTTTCTTCTTTCCTCTGTCAGGCAACAGGGGCGTATATTTCCGCACCTTTTCAGCAAGTCCTTCTTCCTTTATACAGATCAGTCCCTTGGCTTTGTCTCCCTTCAGAGTCAGGGGGGTGGTGGTGTGTGCAGCTTTGCCTTCTTGAAGGAGAAGGACTGTATTATTTCACCATCCAGACAACGGATATGGCCTGCGGTAGGCAGCATGGGCTTTGCATACCTTTTTTAAAGTCAGACACAGGGTGATCTTTTCTCATTGCTGTATACTGGCTTTATACATCAGTTCTGCCTTCCCAATTTCAGATATTATCAGCCCAAATTGACTCTGAAACTTAGAGCAAACTGCTGTTCTTTTCATTCTCATAATTACTGTACCAAGCATAGATACAAGCCTTGAGGACTTACTTTTTCACTCCAAATGAGCGATGTCAAGTGAAACAAGGATTCTAAATTATCTTCCCTTCTTCCTGAGAGAAAGAAAAGTTACAGCTCACTGTCAAGGATCAACAGAATGGAGATATCTCAGATTCGAGTCAAAAAAGAAAGTGTGATCAAATCAGTTGATCATTAAGTTAATCGTAGTAAAATGATGTTTACAGGTATAATAGATGCATATAGAGTGCATATGTATGTATAGTGAATGTATACACATGGAGGTATATACATACACACACACACACGTAAGGTAAGTGGCTTAAGTATGTGATCTTTATTATTTAACTGCACTTTCCTCTGGATGGGTAAAGCAGTAGGACCCAGCCTGGGTAGCTCAGGTTCAGAGAAGCTCGAACACCTTCACAATCAGTTCTGTGATGGTTCAAAGCATCAGTATATATTTTAAAAGACTAATGTTTCGTGCTAAGAAGCATATAAGTGTTTGTTGGACTTCTGTTGTAAACCAAAACAGAAATGTTTTTAAACTGAACACTCTCCAGAGAATGCGGACATCATGGCGAGCAATAAAATAAGTAAATAAATAAAAGAATAACTGAAAATGTATCTGGAAGACAGAAAAATAGAATTTCAGGTTATGCCACGGTGACAGTGGATAATTCTAGAGAACGCTGCCTTTTGCTAACATGACTAAAATATGGCTTGCATTTGTCTTACACCTAAAGCACAACTTCATGACAGACTGTGCTGGGAAAAGTTACTCGTACTATAATTGTTTGGCATTTATTGATTCTTCAGTTAAAAAAAAGTCCCATGGGTCAAATTCTACTCACAGTGATATTGGTGTATATTGCAATATTCTGTAGTTTCCTCATTTCTGCTGTGAAAGGGGAGACCACAACTGTGTGACTTTCCTATCCTGATCACCATAAGATTTATAGAAAAGTATGTCACTGTTCCTCTAGCCCATGCACTCTAATTCCTGGAAATTGCACGGATTGCCAGGACAAGAAAAAAAAGAAAGGAAAGAAAAAAAAATGAAATAAGAAAAAAACCTCATTACACCCAGGTTTTCATGGCATTAACAAAGCCTCCCTGTTGCACAGATGACTTCAGGTGCTGAGAACTCTTTATCTAGAGAGGATATATCAAGCTGTAGCCCTGTATGTAGTACTGAATTTACCTACAGGCAGCAAGGGCAGAATTACATCCAGGTGCACCAGGACCACATTTTATTTACATGACCAGTTCCTACTGAAGCCAATGGAAAGCATCACTTTGTGGTACTTGTGAACTTGTACGAAGGCAGCATTGCACTAAGAAACTAGTGGTTTTTATTAATTGCCTGAGGTTTAAATGCATTTTCTCACATTGCTAACAATCATGTTTGTGTTGCCCTAGTTTTACATAGTGAACAGAAATTGCTTCAGATTTATCATAGCCCAGAGTCTAGCAAGACATACTTGTTCCAAAAGTGTGGTGTGGAAGGCCTTCTCTGTGCCTTTTCCAAGGATGGGTTTTGAGAGTCATCTTTGACTGATATCAGCAGCATCCATAAAGAATGGTGAGAGAAAGCATAATTAAGGTAATTTCAGCAAGTTATGTCTCTGCAGCCATGGTGTTGCCCTGTGTGGCTATATTGAAAACAGGAGATTAATTTGGAGGAAGTCCTTCTCACCTTTCTTTATGTGTTAGGCATAGTTTTGGACATGCTTGGCAGCTGCGTTATCCTTATAACCTATCCTGTTGCTGGGCCTTGAGGAGAGGCTGAGAGAATGGGTTGGGGGGAGAAGATCATATTCAGATTGCCTCATTTCCATGTAAGTTCCTGTGTCAGATGTTACCTAAAGTTTTAGAGCCAACTAAGCAAAAAGAATTAGGCACAGAAATTAGTGTCCTTATATAGGCCCTGTGACAATGGCTTATAGTTGGTACATAAAGGATAATATCCAAATGTCAGTAACCATCATCCAACCACGTTCCTCTTGGACCAGTTCGTTTATACAAGACACAGTAAATGTAGGAATATCAATGGTGGCACTTTAGCATAGCAAATTCACAGCTTTGTGCTCTAGATTACCAGTCACAGACTATCATGGTGCCCTGACTGGAAACACAAAGTTGCTTGTTAATTTCTCTGTGCTAATAGATTTTCTGTGTTGCAGAATGCATATAATTTTGAATAATTCCTCTCTCCTAACATGTATGTTTTCCACTATAGGCAACTACTTAGTCTTTTAGCAATAATTGTTGACATTTTTAAAGATATGGGTCATAATCAATATCTGGGAGTTATAATTATTGATTGGGAAAAAAGTCAATTGAAATAATTAGCCATTACTACTTGATATGTTTCCATGTGGACTGGATGCAATTGCCATAATTCTAGTTAAATAAGAGGTTGCCTACATGCTGGCCTATTTAATGGGTTTTACATCTAAGGAAGAAAAATCAAAGAGAAAAATCTGATGTTCTGTCTTCAGATTTTCTACTTTTTATTTTAGGTTCCATTCTATGGCTCCATTGTGGCAGAAGAGAAATGCTTTCATGCCTGTGATATCATTGTATTCACAAGTCCCAGGCCTTGCCCAGTAAAACTAGCTCTGATGAGTAGCTTTAATAATTTAAAAGGCAAATCTAGCCCTGGGAGAGGAGGGGAAAAACACTTTTTGTGAAGTTTGACCCAACATAACTTGTTTTATGCATCCAGCAGTCTTGAAGAGTTTCAGGGAAGAGCAAGACCTACTGTTTACCGTGGAGTCACTGTCATGCATGTCACTTGCAGGACCTGTTTGTGGCTAGAATAGCTCTGTAGGCTGCAGGACATTCAAAGAAATGGTGGCCCTTTGCTTCTGGGGCACCTGGTGAACAGGGCGTTGCTGTAGGTTGGGTTCAGATCCTATGTAATGGCACGGATTTTCCCTACATGAAATACTGGAAAATGAGAAAGCTGCTGGTTTCCTGCCATGTATATATGCTCTGTGAAGAGGAACAGCATAAATAGAAGGAGGCTGGCTGTGAATAAAAGGAGAAGCTGGGAATGACTGGCAGTGGTATTTAGAAGTAGGATAGGAGAGAGTATGGGAAGAGGAGGAAGAGCAAGCATAGGAGTAGCAAAGAAGAGAAAAAAGATCAACAGATTGGGAGAAGGGAAACATGCAATGATAGAAGGGCCAGAAAACTGGGAATGGAAAGATGAGAACAGAGAGAAGAAAGAGAGATGGCACATTTTGTTATTTAATGGATCGCTTAATGTGCCAGATACCCAGAAGAATTTTTCGTCTAAATAAGGCAACTGAGTCATCTTCTCAACCTGAGTCCTCTAAGCATTCCCTTACAGCCAAATGAATGTACGTGTCATCTCATAATGTGATTATGACAGAAGATGCAAGCAAAGCAGGTTCAAATCTGATACCTGTAGCATATTGGGACAGCTCTTAGGAAAGGTGGGAACTGATGGAAAATCAGTGAACCAACGCAACTTTTAAAGCACAATGATAAAGAACACTTCTTTTTTGTTTAAAATACTGCTTAAGGATCAGGACATCCCCCCACCTTCATTTTGCCCACTCAAAACGGGAGAATCGAAAGCTTAGTCCTTTGGTTTTAGCCATATTTGAGCTCAAGGAGCTCGGTGGATCTTGATCCCCTAATAATTTTTAAGCTGTAAAAGGTACTTTGCCTACACTCCTTATAGGCAGCAGTGTGCAGCACAGACATTATTCAGTCAAGTTTTTGCAGAGAATAAATCACAAGTTCCTGCCAATGAGCAAAAAGAACTCAAGGCAACATCCAATTACCTCTGCATTTGCTTAACATGATTTTATAAGACACTGTAGACTATTGCAGCTTGTTGTGCCTCAGTAACGTTGCGTATCTTGTGTATGCTGTAGAGGTGAATTTGATTTCTACATCTGCTACCCCCTCCCTGCCCCCCATGTGTGACATTGAACTCCTGCATTGCTTTGGCCAAAAGTCACCAAGGTAATTTCTGTAATACAGTCTTTATTCCACCATGGCACTCTCAGATTTAGGGTGGGATTGTTTATAAAAATACTTTTTGATAACTTGAAGGAAAAATGTTACAAAAACAGAAATTTTGATCATATGTTGCATTACAGGTTTCCTTACTGTAAGCCATGCACGTTGCATCCTTTGCTCTTCATGTAAGAAATACTGTGTGAAGTAAAGTACAGGCAAAGATTGGTTCAAATAATTTTATTCATCAACTGTGTGTGGAAACACCGGATACTGAGAGAGGCATCAGTAGGCTAAGAGATTATTTAAAGTGATACTGCCAAATTCTCAAGTGTCACTTTAACTTGTTAGTGGATTAGTGTTTAATCATTACTTTAAAATTTGTTGCAGACTCCAAAGTGGTCTGCTTTACAAGGGGAACATTTTGAAAAAATAAAAATGCGAAGGCTGGATAAGAACACTGCCTAAATGCTGTGCAGGTGGTAGGTCAACTCAAAATCTGAAATCAAACCTGGTTCTCTCCTTTCTGTGGCCAATAACGTCTGTGTGCCTGTGTGATATAACACTATTTAGCGAACAGCTACAAGGTTTGGGAGAAAAAGGTAACAAGTTAATGGCTATTGTGATTTTGAAGCACATTGGTCTTTCTCCCTGTCCAAGACAGAGACTGCTATGTGTGTCAGGAAGAGCTTTATCAGTGTAACATTTACTGGAAAATAGTAACATTAGGAGAAGTTAAAATCAGAGCAAAATCTTCAGGTTTTGGAATATTAAAATATAGATGATGAATTACAGTCAATGTAGATAAACCAGTTACCTTCATAATGCTGATGTAGGATGAGATTCTGCAAACGCTCTCCATTCAAATATCCTGTTCCGTCCCTATATACTGTCTGACAGGCAGTAATCAGGGCAAAGCACTGCTGAAATTCATTCCTGTAATACCAGTTTTTTTAATGAAAATCCTGATGACAAATTATCTTTGTTGTTCTCTTCGTTTTATCCCTTGTACCCTAAGTTAATTATATGGTATTTTAATGGGGGCTTTTTGAGCATACTGTACATGTCAAACAAAAAGCAAAATGCTGCCAGTTTCTGGAACTTGCCCAAACTCTCACAAACGTATGTGAATTTGATTCCGATAGTGTTTTAATTTGGGGGTTCATCATTTATATTTTACCTGTCAAACACTCGTTCGGCTTGTCTTAGCATAACAGGTGGGACTAAAAAACCCTTGCTTGTCTTTTGTGAATAAAATGAAAGAAACAGTAATTGGACATCTCACAGGCTCATGATTTAGGACTAAAAAACATGATTACGGAATGTTTAAATTAGGCAGTGCTGTGATTTGCAAAGGAAGCGAGACTAGGTCTGCTGAAAAGTGAAACAGATGTTGACAAGTAGCAAGCAAAATTTGTGAGACGTTGAATTCGGAGAGGTTTTTTGTAATCTCTCTTGATTTTATTTTCCAGCTATGTAGTCGGACTTAGTCATGGATCATTATTTACAAATTAATAATTAAAAATACAAATAATTTACATTATTTATAGTCAATAATCGTTAAGCATCGTTACTCCATTACTTTTTATTTCAGCTTAGTGAACACAATTTAGTGACTATGGTTCCTTGTAAAAGCTCAGATGCGTCTGAATTGACTTCGATAGAGAAAAAAGTTTCATTTTAATTTTTTTTTTTTTTTTTTACACTTAAACTTCCTTTTTTGCAGATCTTTTGTCTGAAATGAACAAATACTTCGGGCAAAAATGGGAAGTTTTCAGAATGATAAGAGCAAATGAAAATAGAGGGTTCAGCAGCTCATTCTGGGAACTGTTTGACAGGTTCCCATGGGAGACTGCCCTGAAGGGGAACGGGACCTGGAGAGGATGCTGCTTTCTGAGGACGACCTCCCCAGACCAGGGCTCAGCCCAGCCCATGGCCCAGGCAGTCACACAAGCACAACAGATGGTCAGGGAGCTCCAGCCTGAGCTCCGGTACCAAAAGAGAGGGCAGGGGAGGCCAAGGAGGTCTACCTGGGAGCAGTGCAGACCATTGTCTGGCCATGCAGGCAGGGAATTAAGGACCTGGAGTTCAGCTGGATTTGAAATTGGTGAGGAATGGGAAGGGCAACAAGAAGAGCTTCTAAAGGTAGCAGCAAAAGGAGGCCTAATGAAGATGTGGGGCTGTAAAATGAGGCAGCAGACTTGGCAATGAAGCACACAGAAGAGGCTGAGAAACTCAGCATCTTCTTTGCTTTGGTCTTTACTGGCAAGTTCTGTCCTCAGGTCTCCCAGGCAGGATCTGGGAAGATTGAGTTAGCAACCAAATAAGCAAACTGGATATACACAAGTCCATGGGACAAGAGAGGATGGATGCAAGTATGTGGAGGGAGCTGGCTGCGGTCACTGCAAGGACTGCTTTGTATCTTCTTCAAAATGTCCCTAGGGATCGGGAGAGGTTCCTGAGGGCTGGGAAAAGCCAAGCGTCACATGCCTCTTCAGCATGAGCAGCAAGGCAGATCTGGGGAGCTATCTGCTCATAAACCTCCCTTCAGTCCCCAGGAAGATTTTGGAGAAAACCCTTCTGGAAACCATGTCCAGGCACATGGAGGACAAGAATGCAATTGGGAACAACCAGCATGGATTGAGAAATGGCAAATTGTGGCTGAACAATCTGAGAGCTTGCTCTGAGGAGATGGCTGGTATAGTGGGTGAAGGAAGAGCAATGGTTATTTACCTTGAGTTCCACAAGGCCTGTTACATGATATCCCTGCAGCCAAATTGGCGAGGCATGGATTTGAGAAGTGAACTACAAAGTGAGTGGACTGCTGGCCGTACCGCCAGGCTCCAAGAGTTGTGATCAGTTGTGTAAAGTCTAACTGATGGGTGATTTCTAGTAACATCTATCAGGAGTCAATACTGGCACTGACATTCATTCATTCACGTAAACAATGGGATGAAATGCACCCTCAGCAAGTTCACAGATGATAGTACCTAATAAGGGGAGCAATTAATATGCTGGAGGGCAGGGCTGCCATTTAGAGGACACTCAACAATCTGGAGAAGTAGTCTGGCAGCAACTTTTGGAAGTTCAGCACAGGCAAATGCAAATTCCTGAACCTGAGGCGGAACAAGCCAATGCAACAGGACAGGCAGGGCACCAACTGGTTACAAAGCAGTTTTGCAGGAAAATTCCTGGGGGGTCCCAGCAGACGACTGCAACATAAGTCAGCAGAGCATTCTGAAGGTCAGCTGCATCCTAGGCTGTACTAGCAAGACGGTCAAGCCAGCAGGTTGAGGGAAGTGATTCTTACTCTCTGCTTGGTGCTTGTGAGACCCTCCCTGGAGGACTGTGTGCTGTTTTGGATTACCCTGTACAAGGTGGATATTGACATACTGGAACTAGGCTCTTGGAGCACCGGGTGGTTGGAGCACAGGACATATAAGGAGAAGCTGACAGAACTGGGTTTGTTGAACCTGAAGATGAGAATAAGGGGGGAATCGAATTGTTTTAAACTACCTACTGGAAATGTACAGAGAAGATGAAGCCAGACTTCTAGGCAGTGCACCATAATAGGGCAAGAGGCAACAGACACAAGTTGCAACATGGGAAATTTTGTCTAAGTATCAGAAAAACCTTTCCTGCCTTGAGAGGGGATCAAATACTGGCACAGGTACCCAGAGAGTCTGTGGCATTTCCATTCCCAGAGATATGACAAAGTTGACTGGGCAAGTCCCTGAGCAACCTTTGAACTCTGATGTAACTTCAAAGCTGATCTTGCGTGAGTGGGCCCAGATGAGCCCCAAAGATCCCTTCCAACCTGATAATTCCAACAGAATTTGTTTTTGCTTGCTTAAATGGCTGCTTTAAGGATTTAAATAATATTCCTGGGGCACTTTGTATTTTGAAGGAAAAGAAAGTGAAAATGCGGATCATTTATTACCAAAATGTAAGTCATTGCTGCTAGGAAATATTGTAGGAGTGGTCACGTGTACCAGGCTGCCAGAACGGACTGTGGATTTTTGTTCAATAGAACAAAAAAGTCAGTGAAGCATGTTTAATCCACACAAGTGAAGAGTACTGCAGACCTTGTAAACAAATACAAGGTAAATATAGGTCAATTTGGGTGATTTACTAGCCTGGACAAATCCAACCTAAATATATTTTAATATTTTTCTGTCTTGCTTGTTTCTTCTGCTTAAAATGCAAACCACTTTCTTCACCAGTTTTCTCAATCTTTGCAAATATTCTTTTGCTTAGAGAATAAATCTGACAGGCTTTGGGGGTTGGAGAAATGAAGGGAAGAAAGTATTGTGGACTTTGGTGGGATTTTTCATTCCAGAATACAGGCAATGATTTCTCTTTCAAAATCTTTCACTAGCTGCATATCAAGACCTACCTAAAAATAAGGGACTCTACTGTCCAACGGCTCTGTGCGCAAAAAGGATTTTTCTCAGCAGGGCAAGACTTTATCCTCCCTCTTATGGTCCCAGAACTGCTCTGATGAAACCCTACATTACTGAGTGAAATAAACCCACAGCCAGAGTGCTGGTCAGAGCTACTCACTGTACCAGTTGAATATCCAGGCTCAGAGAGCTCTTATGCTTGGGTACAGATGCTGTAGAGCTCCAAGCATGAGATGAGGGACCCTCTGGCCCCCTTTTGCTGTCCTGACATGTGCTGTTAGTGGTTGGTTTGGCAACCCTGTGCCTCCGTGCTGAACTGTGCAGGTCTTCTGCTCAGAGCACAGCTCTCCCGAGGGTAAGAACAGAAAAATGGCTCTGCTGGGCCTAACCAGGAGGCCTGGTATATTTTTTTAACTGTAGATGATAACATATATTTCAAGAGTATAAGATGACAATGTTAGGGGGATACATTTTCCAGTACTTTTCTCAGCCTTTCCTGGTCTGAAGTTTAGGGGCTTGGCTAGAAATTATGCCTTTGTTTCTAATAAATTTTGGGGGGGGATGCGGTGTCCCATGAATTTGTTTCATTGCTTTTTGAATTTATTCAGGATTTTAACATCTGCAATATATTCTAACAGTTTATTCCATAACTTAATTACCCATTCTGTAAAAAGGTACGTCCCATTTTTTAGGCATTAATCTGACACTCCAACATTTTGTTTGCTGCTCTTTTCTTCTTGTATTACTAGTAGGGGTGAATAGCCTTTCCTGTTTTACCCTTCTCAGTGTAGCACATGGTGTTACGGGTTTTGTCATGTTCTTCTGAGCTATCTCTTTTCCAAACTGAGTTATTCCAGCCTACTTATTGTTCCTCACACAGATACTGTCCCTTACCTTCAATTATCTTACTTATCACCCTTGTCTATCTGTTTTCTACTTAGTTGAGTCCCTTGAGGCTTAGAAGATAAGGTACATTTTCTCAGTGGAAGTAAGTTTGCTCTCTTTCATTTCATTTTCCTAATAATTCGTAATATTCTATTCACTTTAGGCTGATGTTTTCATAGGACTGTAGGTGGTTTCTCCAGTTACAGGAGCTGCATTTCAGAGTGGTAAAAGCTAACCTAAAGCTCATCCCTGGATATGTATAGTTAGGACTCTTTGGTTTTGTTCCAGATTCCGCATTTATCAGCATTGCATTTCATCTGCACTTTCATCACCAATCACACAGAATTGAGATCTTTCTGCAATTTTTCAGTCACCCTTCGGTTTTACTACCCTAAATAATCTAGTGTGATTAACTGTCACCTCACTATTCAGCCTTATCCAAATTACTGACAACTGTGTTGAACACTGCATTTCCCTGCACTGATCCACTAGAAATCTCTCTGAATGTGAAGAGTGACCATTTACTTCTACTATGTGTTTCCTTTTATGTAATCAATTTTAAGGGGCTTGTTCCCTCCAGAGAAAGGTTTTGGCCTGGGAACCTCCAAAAGCTCTTCCACAGTGAACACCTATGTAAAGAATTCTTCTCACTTTGCTGGTGTGCAGTCTGATCTTATTTGAGCTCACCTTTCATACCCCAATTACTTATCAGCCCTACAGACTTTCTGGCAGACTTCCTGTTTCTGATGTGCTTAAAAAAACATTTTGTTATTGGTTTTATGCCTTTAGCAAATTGCTCTTCAAAATCTTTTTTTGGCCAGGCTTATTAAATTTAACTTGCCAGAGTTGATATTCTTTTCTATTTTTCTGGTTGGGAAATGACTTCCGCTTTCAGAAGAACTTCTGGTAATCTCCTTTACTGTGCTGTGTATTGAAATGGACTAGAAAAACCAGACAACTCTGAGGAGTTTGTCTTTCCGTCTTCCCTGCCTTCCCGCCCCAAATGACCTGGCATTAGGTATGTAGTTAAAGTTATAAAGCAATTATTGTTCTTTTTTCTGAATTGCTTTCTCTCTCTTTTGTGTCCCCTCAGAAAAGGAACCAAAACATGAAGGGAATGCTTGTAAAATTCAAACCATGGGGACAAAAAATCAAAGGGAAACCATTTGCAAAATGGATAGAGAAAGGAAGGGTTGGTGTAAGCATGCATGGATAAGAAAGAAAGAGTAGCAGGAGGAAAGAACAGGTTGGGAAAAGTTACACAGACAAATGAAACAGTGATCGTACCAAAATAGTCACTTCTGAAATATTAAAGGTTTCAGTGCAGCTTGCGCTACAGATCAGTGGGATGAGTCCTAGGAATAAATTTTATTTTCTGAAAATTATATCCAGATATAGACAGGGGTTTAGATATGGATATACGCACATGTATGCATATGTCCTGCCTCAAAAGTGAGGAAGACTGAGGCAACAAAGCTTCCAGATGCTTTGATGGGACTTGAATAGCGAGCATGTCGCCCAAACCAGAGGCAAATTTCATCCTTGGGTAGCTGCCTGAATTTCCTCACTCATCAGTGGACTCCAAATGGCAGGCTCAGCCTCTTGTAAACACACAGACCTGATTCCTGGGTATATCCTGGCAGTGGCCGAGCACTGCACCCTGAAGCAGCAAAGTATGGTACCAGATTATGTCAGTGCCTTGCAGTATTGAGTCCTGTGAGCTCTTGCTCATGAGCCACTCCAGAAGCAGAGGTGCTGATTTCTCCCTGAGCCTGCTGCTCTGCACAAAAACGGTGGGTCTGTTTTGAGCCCTAACAAGGTAAGGCTTTCCAGCGATGGATTGCCAACTTTAACATTTCTCCAGATTTGAAGGAAGGAGATATCTTACGTTTCGGAACCAAGCGATTATCAAACTTTAAAAAGGCACTTACCACCCCTGAAAGGGAAGGAAATATAAAAATTAATATCACTATACATATAAACAATATATCTATTCTTACTCTAGGAGTTCTGCTGGATTCTGAGTTCTTCTTTGAAAGGCCAAGTTGCCATTGCAGTTGTAAGCATCATTTTTTAACTAGGCTTAACAATGAGACTTTTAACTTATTTTTCTGCGGACAGATCTAGATCCTCCAAATGAGTGAAATCAAGGTAAATGGCAGCATTGGTTGCTTCTGACTTGCACTCTTTGAAAGTCTGCTGCACAGGACAAGGGAATATGCAGCAGCTTTGGTTTTGTTTCCCAGTTGGGTCCAAGATGTAAGATTTAACCTGTAAAGCCTCCTGGGGTCTGAGCTGTAGCAACTCTAAGGCCTCTGCAAGGTTAGCAGCTTTTTTGCACTGAGCACTGGAGAAATGCTTATTTCAGGCAGATACCATCCCTGCCCTGAAGCACTCTTTCTCTCTTTCAATGAGGTGTTTTACACATAGCTAAAAGTCTACATGCATCCTGAATAAAAGCTCTCTGATCAGTCACTCTTTCTAATTTCCCTGCCTCCTCATCAATGAATGAATGCTTGCTGCTGCAGGGTTCTCCCTCACCCCTGTAAAGGGAGAAAATTCTTTCAGGAGGGGAAGCAGGGTGGTACGCAGACAGGAAAGGAAAGGCTCAGAGCAATAAGAAAGGAGATACAAAGATGTGAATAAGTTTGGGAATAGTTATCTATTCTCAAACTAGAGAGCCTGGCAATATAGGAGAATAAGAAGAATGCAATGGTGGAGAAAAGAAGTATGGAGAGAAACCTCATCACAGTTATAAGACACGGAAAAGTGACTGAAGGAGGAAGAGGACTGTACCAGGAGACACAGCACAGTACAAAGCAAAGCAGAGTGATGGAAGTTAGAAAAGAAAATGAAAAAACAAATGTTCAAGAGACAAATTTAAATTTTTTTTTTAAAAAGCTCGGTAGAAAATGTACACACAAAACAGTACATAGATAAACCATTTTTCTCCCATAATGCTGCAATGCTCCAAAATCTAAATGGGCTGTGCTAATAGCAGGTCTGTGAGGTAGGACAAGGTTATTCTTTTATGTCCGTGGAGCTAAGGCACTGAAAGACAAAGTGAATCTCAAGAGAGCGCAGTGGTAGCAGGTGGAGAAGGGGTCTGAACTTGGTGAGCATCTCTGAAATATCTTCTCCCTCAGTAAATTTTCAGACATTTAAAAAAACAATAATGGAATGAAGTAGGATATGAAGTTGGATATAAAAAGTCATTATGATACGGCAAGGTATGATTTTATGTTGAACAAAATTATTCTTCTGCATTTTTTCTTGTTGTTGCTACACTAGTAGACTTGGCCAACAGTGGTATAATGTGTCAGAAAAGCTGTAACGAATATACCTGCATAAGGCTTTAATAACTCTAGCTCAAAACAATAATATTTACTGAAATTTCAGTGTTATCTGCCAATATTGATGCAACGGGTGTTCTGATGGTACAGTACAATGAGCAACTGCCAATACACACTTCAAAGCTGTTCCTGTTTTTAAATCTATTATTTACTCTATGGCTCTTCAGTAGTTTCCTGATCAAACTAGTCAAGCTCTACCCTGGCATACTGATAACTTTTATGTTGCACCAGCATATTGAAATATCTCACAGTAGCCTTTTACATCAAGAATTTCACTGCACTCAAACTCTTTCATAAGGAACTTAAAGAGCACAATATGGACAGCATATTAAAAAATTATTGATCATTATAGGGGAACTGTGTGCTTTTTTTTGAGAATGGTATTATACTGATGCCCTTGCATAAGAATTAAGACTGACATAAGGTGGACTTCATACATTTAGGGTCAAGGCCCCTGACTCTCAGAAGAATTGTAAGATGACAGTGGTGAATCTTTGCTGAATCTTCTGAGAATGCAGAAGCAGCAAAGTTAAATTGAGCCCTCAGCTTCCAGCAGCAAACTGGACTGGCTGTGAGCATAGGCAAAGCAGAAATTGCCTAAGGTAGCAGGCTGATGGGAAGACAAAGCGCATGTCCCTTAACATCCCCCCCGCTAATTTTGTCCATATTAGGACTGGGAAAAACAGGTTGTCTGAAACTGCTGCTGCCCCTAAAGTAGGAGTGGAAACTATTGGTAGAATGCCCAGTGCCGGCAGCTGTGATAGCTGACTGGTATCAGTCCCTGGAGGCAGCCAGATTAGCAGCGTGGATCCTCTAGATCTCTCCATTGCAATTCCCCACTTTTCTGCGGCAGACAGGGGTGGCCCTGTCCCATTTGTTATTTTAGGAGGACTGACTGTCAATTTTGTCTGAGCTGTTGAAAAGTTTTATGCTGGCTCTAGAATAAAAGGCATGCAAAATGTTTATAGTCTTAAATGAGGAATAATCATGGCATTACTTATATTTAGAAATTCAGGGATTGTCCTTGGTCTAAATGTTGTATGTACCATGCTACTTGTTCCAAAATGCAGATGACATTATCAGCATTTAATTCTCCACTCCTGGCTATCTCAGTTTCTCCTTTTTCTATCCCAGGTTCTTTGTTGTGAATTCAACGGGTTAATGCTAAAAACAGTTTTCATTCAGGATGGATGGATGCATGTTCTGCCGTCACGGTCTGCATTTGAGAATGGAACCACAAAGGTGGTTCAACTTCAACTTTCTGACTTCTCTGTGTTTTCAGGATTTTTGGCTTGGTGATTTCTACACCTTCTGCCATGAGAATTTCCACAGACTACAAATTCAGTAGCTGAATTCAGAGTCTAGAAATGGAACTTCCCAAGTCTGCTCCATAACTGTCTGACTGGTTTTGGTGTCCTGGAGCTGTGTTCCTTCAAGCTGACAAACCTCAGACCTTAAGGGATGGAATTGAACTATTCCTATAGATCTGTGAAGTGTTCTCTTGGTCCATCCTGTGCTTGTGATACTCCCTCATGTTGCAGCCAGTGTTTTTCAAAGTGGCAGAACTTTACAACGTAACTGCTTCTCTGGTTTTACAAATCAAGACAGCTTTTTTTTCTAATTATTCAAAAGTGTCACAGTGAGCCATATGATAATCCCCTTTTTTATCATCTGTATTAGGTCAAGAGTTGCATTTGTGAGGCTCGTGAGGATCAGATTTCTTACTCCTTATTTCATACTCCTTATGGCTGCTTCCTCTTTGGTATACTGTTGCACGAGGAGAAAGGAGGAAATTTCTCTGAGTTTTGCTCAGGCTCAGTCTTCAAGGGCTGCCCTCTAGCCAGTTCATGTGCTTCCTTGCTCCCCCTATTTCTGGCATATTTCTGTTTTTTTCTCAGATACAACTTATTCCAACAGTAAGCAAGCTCTGATGTTTGTATGCAGGCATCCTTGCCATTCTGAGTGCAAACCCTTTGGGCATCGTGGCTGGATGCCTACTTCAGCTTTTGGTTTGGACAGTGGCTCCCATTATTTCAGTTGTCATTATTGTCAAGGAGCTTGATTGGTTTTTATATTAGTCCTCAGTGAAGACTGGATGTTTGCTTCCAGTCTTTAATGAACTGTTAGGAAAATGCAATAGGGCACTCAAAAAAAAAAAAAAAATTCACTTTTTTGGGTTTTAAAAGAAGAAAGTGGTGGGTGATATTAAATTATTTGTAGCTCTGTGATTAGTAGTGTATAAATGTTATTTAGACTTTATACAAAAAACACAGTAATTTCTTTGTACCAGTCAACTAGCAACTCTTCTTACACCTACTGGCATACTTAGTCACCTCTTTTGTAAATCCTCACAACCAAACTTCCCAAGAGTAGCTTTGATAAACTGGCATGCTCTCCATGGCAGTGAAAAATGACATGCCACCTTCCCTGCAACAACCAAACACCGGAGCCTGTTTGAGAACCCAGGGCTCACCCAGAACTGTGGAGTATTGCTTTGCCATCTGCTTCTTGCAGGAGAGGAATTAGTTCATGCCTGTTAGGGCTAATCCTTTCCCTGCTAGTAAAGTCTTCCCTTCCCATCCATCCCCCAGTGACCCTTTGAAAAAGGGAAGGAAATACTTGCCACCTCTGGGCTTCTATGACCCTGCCGGAGGAGACACCCATGTCTCAAGACACCCTGTGCACCCTTCTTTGTCTTTGTTTTCTCCTGAGAACCTCCTGGTTTCACTCTGTTTCATCTTGTCTCTCCACTGCACCAGACTGGCTGGGTGGTGAAACACTGCAAAATTATGTTAAGCAAGACTTAAGGGCGGACATCCAAGTGCAAGATTGAGAGCAAAAGGGTATAAATAAAACAGTGACAAATTCACTTCTGGTCTATACTTAACCATGACTCCTGTTTCAAGTATCCTGTGAGGGATTTCTTTTGCGTTGCCCTGCAGTGAGAGCAGAAGATGGTGGAATCATAGAGTCAGTCTTCCTCCCAGGTGGCGAGCACACTTCTGCTTGACTTCCACTTCCAAACGCCCTGTATTCCTCTGGAGCTGTGCTTTTTGATGCAAATGCAAATGCCGATCATATCCTGTCTTGAGAAGGACACCTCAGATACTTAAATGGTCATTTCCATGTCAGCCTGGCAAGGACTGTCAGATAAATACAGCTGATTTTGCCTCCTGAGATCAGAAGTGTTGTGTAACAAGAGTATATTTCCCCTTTGTCCTTCAGCAGTCTGGTGACTAGCTGCCCCTGCTCATGGGATCCTTTTCAACTCCTCACGCTCCACTGAGGTTATTTATACAAGCATAATATCTCTCTTATGAGATATCAGTTGTGCGTGTGTTCTGCAAGGTTTGTGATCACTGGTACCTTGGTGACTTTCTATAGACATCACACTTTATTAACATGGATAACAGATGCCGTAAAATTCATGCGGTATGAGTGCTAATGCAACTTGTACGTAATGTTTCAGATATAGTGTCTTTTTTGAAGATCAGCTCCTCTCTGCTTTACTGTGTGTCTAGGTATAAAGTGCATTTTGTTCTGATCTAACTGCACTGGAATTCCAGGCAAGGGGTGTCACCTTTATAGAGCTATGCCATAATTCCATTAAAAAAAAAAAAAATCCTGTTTTTACCTTATCTTGGATGTACAATGCTCCTGGTTGCCTGCAGATACAGTGTCCCTTGATACAGAAGCCCAGACACTGATATTCAAGATAGGGTTCATTTTGGACTTTATTGATGCAATAGACCTTGGTTTTGGCTGCCTTCAAAGAACAGAATTTCAGCCAAAAAGAGCTGATGGTGTAATCTTGGATGATGATGGCTTTTGTGATTGTCCAGTGAGCCTTCCCAAGGATCAGCCTATATCTCTGGGTTTGGACACGATTATTCTGATTCTGACAAAATTACTGGTGGTGTGGAAGAAGAACATGGCTATAGCTGGGGTGGATTTAGATCTTTAACAGCCATAAAATGTTTTTGTGTTTGCACCATGTTCTGCTTTTTAAAAAATTTCAAAGTCAGTGGAGTAGAAGGTCTGGTTGTTTTTCAGAATGGTCTATGAGGTCAGCTGTGCAGAGTTATTTATCTCTTTCTTCGCAGTATTTTTAGGAAACGAGGCAAATGTGTTATTTCTAAAATTATGCTAAAACAGACATTACAACACATTGAGATTTTAATTTTAGAAAACCACTGGCTATGAGTGAAAGATTTGTCCTCTCGTACCTCCACTAATTCATTTTTTTTTTTTTAAATATAGCTTGGTCCTTTTCTTCTCCTTTCTTTTCTTTTTTCTTTTCTTTTCTTTTTTTTCTTTTCTTTTCTTTTCTTTTCTTTTCTTTTCTTTTCTTTTCTTTTCTTTTCTTTTCTTTTCTTTTCTTTTCCTTTCTTTTCTGTTCTTTGCTTTGCTTTTCCTTTCTTTTCTTTTCTTTTCTCTTCCTTTTTTCTTTTCCTTTCTTTTCTCTTTTCCTTTCTTTTCCTTTCTTTTCTTTTCTTTTCTTTGCTTTGCTTTTCCTTTCTTTTCTTTTCCTTTCCCTTCCTTTTTTTCTTTTCCTTTTCTTTCCTTTCTTTTCTTTTCTCCTTTCTTTTCTTTTCCTTTTCTTTTCTTTTCTTTTCTTTTCTCCTTTCTTTTCTTTTCCTTTTCTTTTCTTTTCTTTTCTTTTCTTTTCTTTTCTTTTCTTTTCTTTTCTTTTCTTTTCTTTTCTTTTTTCTTTTCTTTTCTTTTCTTTTTTCTTTTCTTTTCCGTTCTTTTCTTTTTCTGAAATGATGCCTGTTTCTTCGTCTGTATAAGCTAGCCGTAAACTCCCCAAAATTACGCAATTCATTGTATGATGTGATTCAAATGCAGTACGTGTGGGGTTTTTTCCTCTTTCTTCCTCCCACTAATAAGGTGAAGAGTTCTGTGTTTGTGGGATTATACCGCAAGGCTCATGATTTTAATGTGAAGCTCAAATAATTGGCATTGATAGTCTTATCAAACAAGAATAAAATTAGGATGGTAAAGTAAATGCAAAGTAGAGAAATGGGACAGAAGGCAGAAACTGAGGAACAGTTTTTTCTACTGCTAGTGGCTTTGCAGTTGGTGGCCATAAAAGCATCTTTTTGAACTGTATTGCTTGCTGTGGTAGACAAACCAAAGCAGTAGAGAGCTAGGATCAACAGCTTTCTCAGGCTTCCCAGCTACAGATACTTTCTGATGAATAGGGCTCCTAATCACTTGATGTAGCTATATGCTTTATGCCTCAATTACCACAGCTTTCTGTTGCAATCTTTGGTTTATTCACATCCAGTGAACTTCATTGTGCTTTCATTTTTTTGGAGAACTACATTTTTAGTGTTTATCTATTTAAAAGAAAGTTCCTCTAACTCATGGTATCAAGTCAATTGAACATGGGCTTTTAAAACAGAGTATTGACTATTCTTTCTTCAAAGATTAGACTTTATTTCCAAATTTTGAATAGCTTTTTTTTCTTGCCCCTCCCCCCCCTTTTTTTTAAATCTGGTGCATGGTGCTACTGCATTTGCAGAGCTTGATCCAGAAGAATCGAAGCACATGCTTAAGGAGAAGAATGGCATGTGGTTCATGAACCCCATAATTAGTTCCCCTTCCTAGCTCTAAGCAGTAATTAAATCTGTCACTTCTGCTCTGCTGATTCATTTATTTAGCTATTTAATTGCTCAGCTGAATACGTCTTTATCTCCGGAACTGCAACATTTTATTCAGACAAAGAAATAGCATAATCCATTATTATTTTTTTTTCAAGAGCAGGGACATGTGAAAGAAAAGAACACTAATACTAGATGATTTGGTGGTGTTGTCAGTTTTCACTTATCAAACAAAACAGTGTTTAAGGGAAAACTTCAACCAGTGCTTGAGGACAGCTTTCCATATATAGGCCTGTTTCTCCAGGAAATTATGTCAAACACGAGGACCCAATGTATCTGATCCAAGTTTCCATTTCCGTAATGAGATAACTTAAAGCACTTCCAGGTAATAGTCATAATTTTCTATAAAACAAGAAGTCTTACCCTGATCTATATTTATATTAAAATATAAATATATATTTTATAAACAGTTTAAAATTGCAAATAAATATGAAATTGTTACAAACTAACCAGTATCTTTTCTTTATACGTTTTCTTTTTTTGACATTGCTTGTGGAGATTTCTGTCATCTGTCTCTTAGATTTATCATCAAATACAGCATTTTGATCTGTAAAGCAAATGGCGTTTTGAATCCTTTCAAGCTTACAAAGGGAAGCCCTTCTGAATACCTCTCTGTGAGGCATACTTCCATACACGCAGTTTTCCTCATGTTACATTTTCAGCATCCTTAAGGGAGGTTGCAAGATTCCCCCACCATTTTTATCCATAGGTTGGAAAAGCTGGTGCAGGAAAGCAGCATGCAAAACAATGAGGACCAAGTCAAGACAGATCAACTCAAACAGGGCCTTTTGGCAAGACAAGGAAATATTGTTTATTTTTATTACCTTTTTTTTTCCTCTTGTCTCTGAGCTCTGTAACGATAGCTGATCCAGGAAGTAAAAGACACAAACACCACCCAAAATTCAGAGAGAAGGATATTTTTCTTCCACTTCTAGCATCAGTGGCTCTGTTCTGCCAATTTATTCATCTGCCTGTCTGGATGGATTTTTAGACCATGCACACAATCTCGCATTTCACTCCATTGGTGACTTATTTTTGCTGTCTTGTTACTCAGTTACAACTACGCAGCTGTTTAAGTCATAGGTCATGTTTTTCCCAGGTAAGCTCGTTATTCTAAAAATCTTTTACTGCTTACCTGGAGGGGTTTTTTGTTGTTGAAGATTTTTTTTGTTCCTTCAGCGAAGGTCCTGTCCACTCCTTTGCAATGCAAAGCGTGTCTGTACTGCCACTGCAGACACGCAGCTTGGCCCTGCTTGAAGTAAAAGCAGGACCCAACGTAAAGATCAGCCAGTGGAACTGGCAGGGTTTATTAGCTATATTGCAATACCCTGCAAATACACCTGGATGTCCTGCCATACCTCCGCTGCTGGGCTGGGCTACATGGACCTCTGCCCTGCCTGTGTCAGAACAGGGGCCTCTGCTTCAGACTCCCCCATCCTCAGGGAGGGTTTTGTCAGCCCACGGGCTGCCAGCTTTGGCCCGACAATGCTTAGTCTGTATTGTTTGTGTTGGTGTTATTGTTCTGCATCTGTGCACTCTGGGTTTCTGAAAGCTCTTTGTTGAAATAAAGAATATTTCTGTCCCTGCTAAAACTAGGAAGTCTGGAAATCTTGTGGGCAGTTTTGCTCTTGCAAGCCTGTGCACATGATTTTTGGACTAGGGTTTTGCATGAGCTTCACTTAAACATTCTCTCTTTTAAATACGTTTCTTCAAATGATCTTCTAAAAGTACACTCTTTGTTATGTAGGGCACGTGCTTAAATGCAGGGAATTAATAAACCAGCAAAAAACATCTCTGGACATCCTCTGAGGATAAGGGTGCTTTGAGGATAAGCCTGTATGTGAATGGGTTTAGTATGAGAAAGCAGTGTTCACTGCAGCGGGACAAACAAGTATGATCAGAGGAGGGCATGGGAATGAAGTGGAAAAAATAACGTTTATTTGTAGTAGAAGAAAAGTTTATTGTTGAATTGGTGGAAACTGAACAGAGAAAACACAGGGATAATTTCAGACGGCTTTTATCTCAGTTCTAAAAGAACATGAGGTTAGTCAATAGGATTAACTACTTTTACATAGATTTGTACATAAACATTGATACACAGGAGTTGGAGGGACACCAGCTGAGTGCCCTCCCTTTGCAATGATTACATTCGGGAACGTCTGTGGGGGGAATTAGGTGACAGTGACTATCGGCTTTCCCTCAGATGAACCTAGCTGTTGTCATCCTGCCATCAACAGGCTGGAAATTACTATCTCAAAGGCACTGCAGAGCTTACAAGCAGTCAAATGGAACCGAAACCACTCCCTTCTCCCGCCCTGCCCTGCCCTCCCCATGCCGGAGCAGGCAGCGTCCAGCTACTTGCGCCCTGCGAACTGGAGGTTTGCAAAATGGTGCACAAGCTCTAGGTCCGGGCACTGCTGGTGGAGGCACTCTGCTTGATCAAGGGTGTTGGGGGCGGGTGGGTGTGTGTGTTAGTTTTCAGCTCTAACTGACTGTATAGTTAGAAACCTCAGGCTGGAGTTTCTCCTCGCTCCCAGTGCTGGAAGATGCTGGTGTAAAATGTGTCTAGATCAAATTAGATTAAATCCCCTAGTTTTGATACAAATGCGCCCTAGTCTGTACTTTATTGATGTATTGATTTACTTATTGGCATATTGGGAACCTCTTGATAATGTTTTAATTA
Source organism: Fregata magnificens (assembly GCA_013389945.1). Classification (NCBI taxonomy): domain Eukaryota; kingdom Metazoa; phylum Chordata; class Aves; order Suliformes; family Fregatidae; genus Fregata; species Fregata magnificens. The sequence continues at coordinate 120,150 of WAAD01009143.1, forward strand.
TAGAAGTCGTAGCTTATACTATTTGTGTGATGTAATGCTTCTGCGGGGTTGGAGGCTACCTCTGACCAGCCCTGGTCACTGTACTTGGTTATATAAGATGCATAGACTTGGGTACCTATAAATATTAGCGTGCAGCTGTCACAAAGGGATTGTGAGCAAGCTGTTCGGGACCTCGAAAACATAATATCTTGGCACCCAGAAATATACAACTTTGGTAACATATTACAAGGTTACGTATTGGGGGAGAGGGTAGGAAGGTGGCGACTGCTTTTAATCTTTGTCTCTCGTTTGTTTTTTGTGTTGTTTTTTTTTTATTATTATTTTTCCTCCTTTGTACTTCTGGTATACATCGGATCTTTACAATTTTTATCACATTAGGATATGACATTCCTGGCCTTGACAGTGCTTTTGTTTGGATATTTATAGCAGCTTCTGGTCATTGTTGAGCAAAGGAGATTGCCCTGCCCTCTGGCCCTTTCTTAAGCAGATTTTGGGCAGAAGCTCCTCTCATGTGGCACTAATTGAAATGATTGGTGGAGGGGGTGTTGTGAGCGCACTCTGGCTGACTCGGGCTTATCTGCCAGGGGCTAAGCCAGGGGAAGAAGGGAGGAAAAACGGGGAGAAGGGAGGAAAGGGAAAAAAAAGGAGGGGAAGGGAAAAAAAAAAAAAAAAAAAAGGGAAAAAAAAGCCCGGCTTTGCTTCACTCTGGTAGGGCTCAGGGCTCCCGGCCATCTGTCCACGCTCGGTCGGCACGGAGGGAGCCGGCTGGCTGCAGCCCCGCGCAAGGGCGGCACGGAGGGAGCCGGCTGGCTGCGGCCCCGCGGGAGGAAGGGAGCGGCGTGGGGCTCCG
>WAAD01009143.1:121027-140781 GCA_013389945.1 Fregata magnificens
GCTTGGGGGGGTTTGCTTTGTTCCGAGCTCGCAGGAGCCGAGCATGCTGCTTTTGCGGGTGCTTTAGGGACTGAGTTTCGCTCCTCTGCCCGCCCGGGATAGGCTGCGATGGGCAAAGTCGTTAAAAGATTGAAACCAACAAGTTGCTGTAGAAGCGATTTGTGTGGAGATGGGGCTGGTTCATCATCCGCACGAGTGAGCTGCGCTAAAATACCTATTTAGGGACTGTCAGTTGGAAAGTGTGCGCTTCCCTCGGGTGAGTAATCCCGCCTGAGCCGGCAGCTCCAGGGTTTAAATGTGATAATATCACCTGGAGGCTGGTGTGCGTCCCCCCCTCCTTTCCTGCAGCCACCCCCCGGTTAATAGTTTCCCGCAAGTTTAACGTGAAATGGGGAGAGGCGAGAGCTGGCCTTTGCCAAGGAAAACTGCAGAAGAAAGGCAGAAGCTAAGAAGTTTCTGAAGTACTGAAAACCAGCATCACTATCAAAAAGCAACTGAGCTGGAATATTGTTCCCTATTTTGGGGGTATTAGCATTGGAATTTGCTTCCTTTCATTTAGCTAGTAACGTTTCTGAAGGCTTTTTTTTTTTTTTTTTTGGTTTTTAAGTTGCTAATGTAAACAGCCTAAGTATTGTATCGCTGTTCTGTGTTGTGCAATGGGGGAAAAAGTGAACTTCAAAGTGTGTTTTTCTTAAAGAAAAGTTAGGAAATATGTGGTAGCTTTATGGTAACAGTAATAAGAGACTCTGGACTTCATGCCTCTCTTTTATTATCATTAATAATATTATTATTATTAAAGATGCAAGAAGTTTTGTTACTATGCACCAAAAACTATGCTTTAATCTCTTTGATACATCTGCTAGAATGTCCTATTACACTGAATATGGTTATGTTTAGTGTACAACTTCTATTTGTGTTTCTGATAACCCTACTAATACCACTGGAAAAGTAAACACTCAGTTAATACATATTACCTGATCATATTTTAACAGCTCTTGTGTAGATTATAGACAGCAGAATGCAGCCATAGCTGGAAATTGCTGTGCATGTCTATCTTCAAATATTTTAAAAAAAAAAAAAAAAAAAATTGCCGTTAGAAGTGTGCGTACCATCCAGTCTAGCTGTAGGCCTTGCTTGTTTCTTTTATATATGATTTTAGAAGTAGAACAGTAGTAAAAAATGGAGTTGAGCAGCTGGTAATCCATTTGTCCACCACTTATCCCTACAAAGATTCCTGGTGAAAAGTTCATGAACTATCCCTGAGGATGGTTCAAAAGGGAATCCAGGAATTGGCCATACTAAAATCAGGCAAGAGTTTATAAAAATAAAATAAACTGAAAAGCTGAGGTTTGCCTACACATTAACCTCTTAATAAGTACATCATCTGTCTAGTTTTCTACTCATTGTATTCAAGAAAAGGACAAACTTGATCAATCATGTGGTTATTATTCCATACCTTCTTAATCTATAATCAGGTGCATGAAAATATTTTTACTTTCCTTACGATCTGAAATAGCTGGTTTCTCACAAAAGACCTTGCCCCCTTTCTTTCTCTCATCTGTGTCCATGCTGCAAAAACAAGGCTTCAAGAATATAACTGTTTGTTTTACTGGCTCCATTCCTTAATACTCTTGGTCTCCAGTTTATGCTGGTTTGAATATTTCTGTAATACTGAAGCAATTATTTCCTTCAAGGACCATATTTAAACACATCTGTAGAGTGTGTGCCGTATGATAACGCGTAGCAACGTGGATGTATTAATTTTATTCTTACACGGCTCAATATATTTTTCTTGTTACTTCAGAGAAGCTAGAAACGTGATAAACACTCCATTAGAGGTATTGGTAAGAAATACATTAACGCAAGTGTGCAGTCAGTAAGAAAGCATTTTTATTTGAAAGCCTTCTCATAACGGACATCATACTAATAATCTTGATGTGTAACCTGTGCTGCATATCTTCAGTGTTCGATTAGATTTGCTTTTAGGTACTTTGTAAACATAATTTTTGTTCAGGATAACTGAATTTCTACCAGATGTCCAGGCTCCTTGTTTCTTTTCAGCCTTTGCAGCCTCGGAATGCCACAGGAATTTGCCGGGCGAAGGACTGGGTGTGCAAGAGGTAGGCGTTTCAGGATGCAGCCCTTCTTCTCAGAAACCGGCCTCTGTATTGTAGGGCATTGAGGGCTGATATTAACATAAAGCAAAATGTGTTATTAAAAATATAAGTCAAATCCAAAGACTGCTGTGTTGGTTGGATACTCGGGAGCAAACCGGAATAGCCTTCTCCGACAGATTACTGAAAATGTGGTGAGCGACTTTTCTAAGCCATGAGGGTAGTGCTCAGTTATGAAGCCGCTTGCCACAGAGCCATCGCAGGGCAAGAGGCTGTCCTAGCCAGAGCACGGCGATTCGCAGCCCTTACGGTGCCTTGTGCTGGGGGAAGTGGGACAGGACACAGGGGAGCAGAGGGTGAGCCATCCCTCCTGCTCGGGAGCGCTTGGGAGGCTGGGGCCGAGCACACCGGGCAGGGACAACTTCAAAGGGACCCTGCAATAAGGCAAGGGTGTATCACTGCGGCAGGAAGTTGTGGAGAAGCTTGCAAAGCTAATGTGGATGCGGATGCTGTGGCGAAACACATGGTGGTAATGGTTTGAGGGGGTCAGAGAGGTTGGAGATCCGATGGAGCAAGGAGTAAAGGCAGACTGGTGGCCCCAGGAGCAGTCAGGAGTGCCAGAGCTCTTGAACGCTACCATAGGGAGACTTTGCAGCAACCCAATTTGGGTGCTTTGGGCATAAAGAGTCAAAAGCTGGGAAGTGACCATTGGCATTCCCGCTCATCATCACAGACCGAGGAGGAAGTGTTGGGCAGCTGAGCCAAAGTGAGATCAGGTACAGCAATTATAACTGGGGTGCAGCGGGAGGGCGGGCAGCCAGGAGGCAGGGGGATGGTGAATAATCTTTAGCCTTTTCTGTTGCGTATGTGAAATTGGGAAGGCAAACTACAGTTTAATGCAAAACGTAAGGATAGGAACTCAAAATGAATCTGTGGCACTGAAACGGTTTACTCTCATTGTTAGTCTTTCCCAAAGATTTTCAGTTAGTGGGATCTCCATATTCTGATGTTTATAACAACGTCATGACTGGAGACTGTAGAATGCACAGAAACTTATTTTCATAGATGTTGCAAGATCATTTTTCTTTAAGGGAAACCTTGTCGCACTTTTAATAACAGATACACTTTGTTGCATTCATTTGCTAAGCAACAGATTCACTGTGTTGCCTATGAAGTACAAAAGCAAGGGAGGCTTTGACACACGAAGTGGAGCTTACGTAAAGTTCATGAGCAGCAGCAGAAAGAGTGAGTGATGAATTCTCAGGGGTTTGTTCCTTACGTTACAATATTTTAAGGTCAGGTATTTTTCTCTGCTGGCTGCCATCAGCAATAGAAGTATCAACATGAGAAAAATGGGTCGCTTGGGTTTTAGCATTAAGCAGCAAATCCAGGGCCAATAGGATTTAGCTGGGATGTTAAGGTTTATTCAGTGCTTTTAGTTAATGAAGTTGGAGGGGGGAGGAAGGAAAAAAAAGTCAGTGTCTGTGGTTGGGGGAGGGGACAAAATGGCCTCCTGCCACCGGGTGCATCCTGTGGTGACTCCTCCTGATTGATAGATGTTCCACAAGACAAAAAAAAGCTGAGCGAAGGAGGTTTTAATTAAAAAATACCAGCTCAATGCCAGCTCTTCTGGATTAAAACCAGGCAGAAAATCTTTGTAATAGACATCCACCTAGTCTTAAGGGTGTATGTGTGTTTTTTATGGAGTCCATCAACTAGGGGGAGGGAAGAGGGAGATGACAGTATGTCCAAGCGTCTATAAAGTGGTTAGAAAGCCAGGAAAATATTCAGCAAGTGCAGTTGTATGTTAACATTCATCAATCAGGCACAGAAATCAAGCTCAGGTCAACAAGCTCCCGTCTGAGCAGTATGCCAAGATTTCCAGCAGACAGCCCCGCTGTCCCTGATGCACACGGGTGGCCCTTTGCTGTGCTCACCCATATTCTGAAGCTTTTGTGTCCCCTGCCAAAGGCTGTCATCTTGTGTACACACATGCTGTTCAGCATCTTGACTTGCTTTCCAAGCCCTGAAAGCCTTCAGCACAGAGACACAAAAAACAATTAGTATAGAAAGTCATTGTTATTTAAAAAATAAAAGGTTATTATCTATACTTTAAAAAAAAAAAAAGCACAAACCAATACAAATGGATCTTTTTTTCCAAGAGGGTTAATGTAAGCTTTTCTTTTTTTTTTTAATTCTGTTCCTCTGCAGACCAGACTCCCACTCAGATCAGACCTTGTTTTTCCCAAAGCTGTAATGGTCCTTTAAAGTCTGATGAACTTTCTTATTCTGCTTGCCCCCTCAGAGGTCTGTGCTTGACGTTGTAGCTAGACGCTGCTGGGAGTCAATGAGCAGCATTAGGGCTGTCAAGACTCAGCCCAGTGACCTCAGCAGACTTTCCTTCTGAGAAGGATGTGGGCATCAGTGGCAGGATTTGACTGTAACAGTATGGAATAAATAAGCAGCAAACTTACAAAATGAGTAAAAAGAGTCCATGTACCTGTTGTTCTCAGCATAACCTAGTTGCTCAATGGCTTGATACAAGGGCATGAGGAGGGCCCTGCAGCATTTCTTAGTAGGATTTATTGCAGTGACACCTAAAAACTTCTGCAAAATGGTTCAGATAAAAACTTGAATGTGTAATTTTTAGTTTTGTTTGGTTTTTGACCTCACAAACAGCTTCAGACAAACATTTTTTCAAATAGTTTTTTAAAAAAAGCAATGCAAATGTTTAGAAAAACACTGTTTGCACTTCTCTGCATTGTTCTCTACTGCTTTATTTCTGTTAGATTCACAGTACGTTTACTGAAAACCTTTTGGCTATACTTATAGACTAGTTTAGGGACAGGTCTGTAATAAGAAACAAAGAATAATTTCACTAAAATAAAAAAAAAAAAAAGGAAAACTAAACAAAAGCACTTGACTGTGATGCTTAAAGTGAGGCTTTATGAATGTTCAGCCAAGTTTTAGAAAATGGGGGTGGCTGTGTCAGAACCGCAGTCGCAAGCACGCAGCAAAAGTCTGGGCAGCTGCATACAGAGCAAGTGGAGCTCTAGAAAAAGACTCCTGTCATCTTTTATATACAAATAGGTATGCATTTGCTGGCAAGCAAATAGGGATAAGATATTAGTGCTAATCTGAGGATTTCATGAAATGAAATCTGAACAGCCTGGTTGTCCTGGTGGCAACAAGGGAAGCAGAATACCATCCCACATGCAGAGCACTCTACAGAAAAGAGAAGAAGGATACGTCTCCCAAAAAAAGAATACTTTTGGATGTAGCTACATGGCAATGAAGTGCTTGGTGCAATGTCCACACCAGCTAGTCCTGTATCTATGCTGGTCTATTACCCTTACCCCCATTGGCTTATATTTTCTCACCGGTGGGCAGTAAAACACCTATTCAGCATTTGAGCCTGATTTAAATGAATAGAAAGGCAGGATCTGAGCTTTGAAGACCATAAAATTACTTTTCTGTGATTTCATTCAATTAACAAAACTGTGTGCGTACCTCGAGGATCTCATTAGCATGATTGTGGCTGCGTGCCAGCATCTAGCCAGAAGAGCTAATGGAAATTTTGCCGGCTGTTTTGTAACATTAAACGTTCTATAGAACAACAGCAGAGATTTTTAAATGAAAAGGCTGTAAAAACATTGGGGGCAGACACAACCTTTGTAAATGCTGTAAATCCACTCAATAATTACTATATAGTACTGGATTAAATACTGAAAGTCCCTGAGCTGCCCGGATCTGGTGGAGATTTGCTTACATATGATCAAAGTGATTAAAAAGACTGTTTGCCTTTTTTATTAATATGTGTAATACCTATGAGAGTAAACAAAAATAAAAGGTTTTGCTCCTGCAAATGGGAAAATATGAGAGATCTACAGTAGTTCTGATATGCAAGTTCAGAGCTTTCGTTTGCAGTGATGAGAATCAGGTTCGGAGTCTCAACTCCTTTCAGTTCAGACATGTTTAAATCATTGTATTTTGATCAGTAGTAGTAGTAGGCAACATCAGAAGTTACGTAGTTAGATTTCTCCAGGAAGAGCAAGGGCTCCAGGCAGACACCGAGAGAGACACACACTTTGTTTCCCCCTCCCTCCTTCCCCCATCAGCATTCATATTGTACAAATACAGATGCCCGGCAGGTAACGGAAAGACTGTCACTGTTAATTAATTACTGTGGGCATCCCATGATGCTTGCTGTGGACTGGGGTGGGGTAGAGGAGGCTGAATAAAAATTATAAGAGCTCTTAAACCTTGCTTGTAACAAAGTCTAATGCCCCTTCAGTGTTTGTAGTGTCAGATAAGTAAGATACTCTGAATCTGACTCTGTATTTTAAAATACTGCTGAAATTTTGGAGGCTTCTGTTGTTTGTGCAGGAATGATACAGATTTGACAAAAGCCTCCAATGTGAGCTGTGGTGGTGGAGCATCCTGAAGCTGTACTTTCCCGTGACTAGCTAGAGCAGCTCCTCAAACAGTCTCCAAAGCTGACAGAAACGCATCTGCACTTGGGGGTGTCTGTTGTGACTGTCACATCCTGGGTGTGACTCTTTCCCACACTTCTAACCAGTGTTGCTGTTGGCCTCCTGTTTGCTTACAGGAACCATAATTGCCTATATATCTCTGCGAGCTTCAGTACCAATTAATCTTTTGGCATATCCTATCATAACTTAGTATGTGACATCATAGTATTCAGCCTCTCAGTGGTAGCTATTTAGTGTTTGTGAGTAATTTCACCCGTGTCTTAAAAAGCATGCTTTGAGAAGACACTGATCTTCAGCTGTGGCAAGGTAACTTCAGGGATACCTGTTCCTGGTACTGGCTGTGGAGCAGAATGCATTAGCTTAAACACCAGAAAGAAATGCAAATAATTTTCTTCTGCAGCTATAAAGACTGCCCTGACTGAATGTAACGGTAGCTCACCTGTTTTGTTCCGTGTTGCCCCCATGTAGGATCACATCCATGACCAGCTACTGAGTGTCAGCTGATGAGTGATAGATGAGTGGTACTTTATAAACAGTGGGTGATACAATCTCCTTGCAGTTGTGTGAACATGCTTTAATGTGGTTGGATGATACTTTTTGATGTCTCGGAAACATCCTTCCTGCTCTTTTGGTTTCAATGAAAAAATAATAAAAGGCAGAGTTATGGCCATTTAGGCAACCTATCTTGATATTCCCATATTTTCTGATACTAGTTTTCTTCTGACAAAGGTAGCCTTAAGTTTTGGACTTGGTAAACTTTTAGAAGGTTCTGTTTGTTTACTTTGTTGTTTGACTGGGCAAATGTATCAACACCACCGGTGGTGGATTACATATATATAGAAATAGATATAGATATGCCAGTTTTGTTGGTAACCACTTCTTGACCCCAGGCTTGCTGGGAGGAGATTGCTGACACATGATTTGAACCCTGGGCTTTGTCTTGTCATCCCTGGGTTTCATTTTAGGGTAATCTGCTCCCTGGGACCTATTCACTTCTAATCCTGTTCATAGTCTGAAAAGAAACCACACAGCACTGTGACCTTTTCTTGTCTGTTGTACCTCCGGTTAAGAAACAACCCTGATCTTACTTTGAGTGGGTGTATGAAGCTACTGTGGAGTTGGCAATAAAATGCAAGCAAGGCTTTACAAAAAAAAAAGTGTGCAGAAACTATCCTTTTTACTGTGCTTTTATTACATTGGATTGTGCACAGATGGATGGGCTTTTAGTTGGCTCAGGAGTAAAGGGCCCACCAATATATATCTAAACCTTTCTACAGCAACTTGAATTCCCTTAGGAGCAATGCATTAAAGTGCCTATGAAAATGGAGTTTTCTTTTACCTTGTGACCTTTCTGCTTTCCCATCACTAGACAGGAAAGACCCAGTCTCCAGTGAATATTATTATTAGTCAATAAAGTTAAAAGCAGCAGATCATATATATATTGGGAGATAAATAACAACGAAAGTAGCCAGAACTAGGGTTGCCTACGGCTACTAATAAAATGTCACCTTCATTTTAGCTCTGTATTCCTCTGAGATCATACTTTGAAATACATCAAAATCTGATGCTCTCAATGAGAATATGGCTGAGTTGACAGATAAAGAAATGTATTTCTAAATAATATCCTTAAAATATACTAGACAAGCGTAAAAGATTGCAGATGCACCTAAAATGTGTTTCATTTCTAGTTCCTATGCTCCTAATGCAATTCAGATTTTTCAGATATGTATATTTTTATACTGGGGGATTATCATATGTGGAGCTTAGTAGATTTTACAAAATCCTTTCTTGGCTGTGTTGGTTTCAAAGATATTAATTCTTACTCACTTGAAACACTTAACTGGGAACTTTACTTGACTACAACTTTAAACCACAGCTGGCAACTTGATAAAGAAAATTATCATGTTTATACTACATTAAATTTCTTGCATGCTTTTGTTTATAGAATCTGGGCAAATCAAGTAAAATTTGTGCATGTATTTGCCCAAATTTAAAAGGAAATAAATTTGTACTGTTATCTCTTCTTTCTCAGAAAATTCTGAGAAACAAGTCTGTTGCTGGGGATAGTCACAGAAACGTCTCAGTCGAAGGTGTTCTGGATTGGTACTTCTATTTTTTTGATAATTGCAATTTTTTGGGGGGTGAGGATATCCACAGAATAAAACCACTTTGGACCTGCAAATATGTCTAAAGCTGAGGGAAAAGTCACCTTCAGAAATCACATCCTCACAGATTCAGACTAGTGATGACTTTAGCTCAGCATGTCTTCTGCTGCAAACCTTACTTCGAGAGATTATTAGGCAAAATTTGAAAACTATGCAGACGCCTCTTGCAGAAAACTGATGATCTGTCTAATGATTCTCAATACTCTGGGGAAAGCCAGAGAAAATGGTGTGTACTTGCATGCTTTTCATTGAGAACCATTTATTAGGGTAGACGTCAAATGAGTAGGCTATAGTAATAAACAAAAATGGGTTTATAGCTCATGTTGTGAGACTATCTTTTGTGTCTGCAGCTTTGAATAACTGCTGCTTGTAACAGTCTCTCTTGCTTTTACACTTCTTATTCATGAAAAGGACTTATTGAACTGTATTTGTTCAAATAAATCTCTTTAATTTATGTTGTGTAATCAACAAAGTATGGAGTCCATCTATATTAATTTTAACCTAATAATGTTCAATTAATATTTAGTCAAAGTCAGTAGTTTTGTGTAAGCACCGGGCACCTAATTTATGTACCTATCTCTAGCTTGTATATACACATAGTGGCTTTGTGACAAAAATGGTATTGGAGGGGATTCTGAGCCATAAATGTCGTCTTTTTCTCTTTTTTTGGCAATCTGAAGTGCCTTTAATCTGCATTCTCAGCCAATGATGATCTTAGATTTGTAACTGTAGCCATATTACATGGTTAGTTTTTGCAAATTGAAACAGCTATCTCTGTTTTCCACTCATTTGCTGCCTTAATTCTTTGGGACAGACTGTGAAGGTTGCCCTGAATTTTAACGTGTGTGCAGAAGAGCAAATGTGATAAAAGGCTGAGCTGGAGGTAGCCCTGTTCTGTTGTAATATCCAAGGAAGGTGTTAAGGAGGAGGAGATGTCCACAGACCCCCTCACAGAATTTCTCCTCAATTATTCTTTTGGAGCAGTAAGATGAGAACAGGTTTCTGTCTAATCCTCGAGGGCTTCTGGGATCCTCTGTGCTCATACATCCCAGGAACATCCATCTTTGTGACGACACAAAGATGTTACCAGCCACTTCTGTTGACTTGGGCTGCAAGATGGCATCTCATTGTGAAAGTGATGTGTGATACTGCTCCAGCTTGTATCTGAATAAGATACCATTTTTTTTTCCCCAAGTAACAAGTGATAGGATGAGAGGAAATGGCCTCAAGTTGCGTCAGGGGAGGTTTAGATTGAATATTAGGAAAAATTTCTTCACTGAAGGGGTTATCGAGCACTGGAACAGGCTGCCCAGGGAAGTGGTGGAGTCACCAACACTGGAGGTATTTAAAAGATGTGTAGATGTGGCGCTTAGGGACAGAGTTTAGTGGTGGACTTGGCAGTGTTAGGTTAACGCTTGGACTTGATGATCTTAAGGGGTTTTTTTTTTTTTCAACCTAAATGATTCTAAGATCCATGGAAACTGTGTTTTCACAGGCTCTGTCTTCTTCCCCCATCCATTTTTCCTGACTTTCCCTCCCTTCTTCAGAGTCCTCTGAGTTTTAAGCCTGGATGGCACCTTCTGTTGGGGTAAAAGACGAAAGAAATGGGTTTGCAAAGATACCTTGTCTCAGTCATGGGATCAGTGGAAAGGGAGAGTGGTAAATCCATGAGTTTAGAAAGGGAGAGTGAAAGTCTTTGCAATATGTTTGGGTAGAAAATGCTTACCTTGGTATGTGGATTTTTTTTTTCCACATCCCTAAGAGGAGATGTTATTTTTAATGAAATGAGAAAGGTCTAGTGGTTGGTGTGGGAACACTACACTGTAATGTTTATTGTATTGTGTCCACCATCACTTCAGTAGGAATATGAACTTTACAGAACTTGTACATTTTCACTTCAACCACTTGGAGCATTCAGCAGTGAAATATCTAAAAAAAATGATATTCTAGGCAGGCATTTTTTTCTTTTCCCATTCAAAATTGTCTCAGCCCCAATAGTTCTGATGCCAGCTGAAATGGGAATAAATGCCACAAGAAGGTGCTGCGGTGGCACGTGAGCAGGGAGTCTTGGATGGCATCCAATGCATCTGAAACCTCTGTGTGAAGTTGTGCGTGTCGGCATGTCTGTGTTAGCAAGGGGCTCTTAATGGGATGGAACAAGTAGGCTTTGGTTGGCTGCTGACCAATCCTCCCTAGTAAACACTGGTGTATTATCTAGTGTACTGTAATAGTACTGCAGACAGAAGTGTGTGCTGTAAAAAAAANCCCACCCCAAAACCAAACAAAAAAACCTCAACCCAGACCAAACAAAAAAAAACTCTGTTGCAGCAGGGGGTAATCTGTAGCTCTAGTTACACTTTTAACTACTGCAATGTTTCTCTTCTGAGCTGATTATGATTGTGCATCTTGGGTGTGTTTGTAGTAAGATACCATTGTACAAATGTTTGTCAGCAAATGGACTGCAGTCAATTACCTTTCTTGAACCTGTGACATTTCCGTAGCAGAAAAAATGTCTCAAATGGCCATGTTTACAGGGCAAAGGGGTGTATTCTTGTTCCACTGCTCATCTGAGCTTTCATGACAATTGGCAATCAAGTAATAAAATTTTCCCAAGACGTGTGCAACAGTGCTATTAAGTATAAAAAAAATTCTTGTTTGCCTCTTCCTAAAGCCTTTGTAAATCAGTTGGATTATCAGACACACACTTCACAGTATTACAAGTGTGCGATCCAAGGAAACTGCTGTCATTTCAACAATTTAGTGGGCAGAGCATGTATCTGATTATGAGCATGGTATGTCTGATGCAAGGGGGGAGTATTCCCCAAAGCTGCCTAACAAGGCCTCCCCCCCACCCTTGGCTCAGTCTGTAGTCGGTGGAGAGAGAAGCACCTCCAAGCAGAGCAGCTCTGAATTGCCCGTCTCAGCAGCCAGTCATTCTCCCCTGACTATTGGGAAGCCTTGCTAGGCTGAAGTTAACCCCTGAACATAAGTCCACTTGGATACATTGGTATTTGGCTGCCTGCAGTGCAAACTAGTGCATCACCGCAGATCTTTTAAAACTACCATTAAGTGGGCTACTTGTGTAGCGACAGTGATGTAGCCACAGCAGCACAAAACCAGGGAAGAGCCTGAGCTTTTACTGGCATCTAAACATGGTTTTGCAGGTTGTGCTTATGTCTGCATGGTTATGGCTACGTTGCCTGCACAGTGCCCAAGGAAATAATTACACTCAAGCTAACTCGGTACAGCAGCAGCCTTCTGGATCTCGTATTAATCTTAAGGCCAGCTGCTTCTTGTCTTTTGTAGACTCCTGCTGCTCTGTTGAATGTACTTGCAAAGTCAAACTCCACTTTTTTCAGTCTTTGAGGTAAATCTCTACTTACTCATTCTAAATTATTTGCTATGAGCAGGCATTGTTTATGTTGACATTATCTGAAAATTTGCAAGTTGGATTAATTGAGAGCACGTCTTCTCTTGCTGTTTGAGACGCATCCGGGGCACTCTCTGTATGTCCATCTCTAACTGTTATGGTGGGTTATTTGCCATATTAATGCCATTTTTCCTGTCTGTGGTTAGTATTAACAACCTGCCTCCCATAAGCTGCAGGGAAAAAAAAAAAAAACCACTTCTTTTGGACAGCCTGTCTTCTAACTTCAAAACTATACTCAACTTTGATGTCTCTTTGAAATCAGCTCTGCTATTGGTTGCCCAGACAGCAAAACAAACCCCAGTCCATTCTGTTGGCAGCTGACCATAGGGTTGGGCTGTGTCCTGCGAGGCACAAGACTCACCTCTTTTAGCTGGAACTGCCACATGCGTGGAATGGCTCAACCTTGATTAAAATGCAGTCCCATGCATACTGCTGTGGGGTGTTAGGTTTTGCAAATGTTTAGCCTACATTCTTCTGTTCAGTTTTTCCTTCTTTAGCTAAAGGAAATTGCTTCTCATCTTATCCTCTACAAGGACTCTAAATAATTCTCTTCTTTCATCTATATCGCTACCTGTAAGTTATTTATAGACTATGATCATATTCTGCTTAATCTTCTTTTCTGGATTGTATAACTTCAGCTTCCTTAGTCTCTCTTCATATTCAGTATCTTATCCTCCAATTCCTATATCATTTAAGTTAGCCTTCTTTGTATATATTTAGTTATTTTATACTTTTTTTTTTGCAATCTGTTGGGATAAGAGCTGCATGCGATATTCCATTTGTGGTCACGTCATGGCTTTGTACAGTGGAATTATTACCTCCTTGGATTTATAGCAGATACACACATATCGAAGACCAGCAGTTGCTTCTCCTGCAAACAGATCAAACTTGCAAAATAATCTTTGATCTCCGATCAAATATTGACCCTACTTTCAGATGGCATCACGCTCAATGCTTTCAGACAACTACAGTTTTTATCAGCGCTGCTTATATTCCAACCTTATGTATTATCAGTAAATATTGCCTTGTTTTCTGCATCAGCACATTTCAAATGTTTGTGGATTGCTATCCTCTTTGGCTTTGTAGACAAAGGCAAATGAAATGGGAAGACGCAAAATATTTCCTCCAAAGTACATGAACTTAATCCTTGTGGAATTTAAAAAAAAAAAAAAAAAAAAAAAAATTAAAAAAAATCATTCATCTTTACTGGATATGTATTTGGGTTTTGGTTAATTTTCATGCGTGTTTGTCATTTCTGATTTCAAGAGAGCAACAAAGTAATAGTTCTAAAATGGAGAGAAACCAACAGCATGTAAGACCAGCTGCTGGATATACCAGAAGTCTCACAAAACCAGCTTAATTTTCTGTGTTTAGGAGGCCTCTAAATTTTTACAGGCTTGGTTGGTTTTCTTCTCCGCTCTACCCCCACCCCTCCCAGTACATCAAACCTCTGAACTGTGTCTGATTTATCTATCTTGAATTCAAGATGTTTTCAGTTTCAGTGTGATCTGACAATGAATTACATTTATAAATCAAATTACATAGAAATATCATGGGGTTCTATTAACGACATCTGTAGTAACTTTTATAATAAAAAAAATCTTTATTTTAACTTTCTGTAATTTTCTTGTAATGTGCATTTTCCAAGTCAGTAGTCTTTTTCTGCTAAATTTATCCTGCATGTCTAATTCTTCCTCTACTGCTGTTTCTCCTCCCTTGAGTAACATTTAGCACCTTTTGCTTCCTTCCAGAGTTGCTTATCTGTGTGAAAGAGCTCACACTACTGGCATCTTGTATTGTTCTTGCCTTAGTGAACGCTAGAATTTCAGAATTAGTAAGAAAGCAGTTTGGTCCTTGATTATCAAATTCTTCTGCTCATCCAGATGTAAACAAAGACTTTGTGCCACTGTATCGCCATTGGTGGTTTCTTACTTTTCCCATCCAGATTTATCCTTGGCATCAGTGGCGACATTTCTTATTTGCTTCGATATTAGTCTATGCCAGAGATTAATTTGTTTCATTATCTTCCGTTGGAAAAAATTTAAGTGTTGCTGTAATATTGTATGAAATATTTTGATGCATAGTTCTGGATGATGTTTTATCATAATTCAGGTGAAAGTTGAATAAGGCAAGTTGTCTTTAAAATGTGTCTGCTTCTTCCTGTGATGGAGGTCCTTGCCAATTGTTAGCAAATCCATTCTGACTGCTAAATTATACTGGTTATTTTAAAAAAAAAAAAGTTTTAAATGCATTAAGTGCTTTAAGATTAGCGCTAAAATGAATGTCATTAAGTAGTCTAATGAACCAAGTGTGCTTCCTTTTGCAGTTAGCAGTCACTGAGATCTGGGAGAGCAGTGTTAGTCCTGAAAAGTTGAAATGCAGTCCTACTGTCCCAAGGGAAGCCCAAGGAAAGGGGACTTGCTGCAAAAATTGAACTGGAATTAGAAAATAACAGGATTTAAGGAGAAAATTTAAGCCATTCGAAGGCATCTTTCTAGCCCTGGAGCTGGAATCTGGTCTCATACTTCATTGCCACCGAGTCTGCAGAGACGTGGCTTTGATTACCTTCTCCTCAGTAAATGACTAGTTCCTTCCTAATGTCCGTCTCGGGCTATTAGACGTGGAGTTCATCTTGCCATACTGTGCTGGGAGCAGAGGAGTTTGGGACGGTTATTCCTGGTTTGCCTCCCCCCGCCTCAGAGCAGGTCTCTTGAATGCCCTTGACATTACTGTTAACTGAAGGGTGGTGAGGGGCAGCTGGGGGGGTGTTCCATGAATGCCTGAGTTTGGGATGTTGAAGGGGTTATTTATTTATTTTAATTGGCATCATTTAAGGTTAGTAGCCTGTTCAGGGAGTTTGTATTGTAGTGCGTAAAGAAAAAAGTGCAGTGGAAGACAGATATGTACAGATAACAGGTCCTCAAGATTAAAAGAAACCATTTGGTTCCTACTTGTACAGCTGAAGCTTTCTGTATTGTTTTGTTTCCGAAACAAATGATGCTGCCATGTTACTCTGGTCGACTACAAAAGCCCAGGAGTGCCCTTGCAGCCCGGCAGAACTGTCTGGCATCTGGCGACGAGGCCAGAGAAAGGAAAGACAGCATGAGTGGACTCCGCACCACAAGTGTGCATCCCTGTGGTATTTATAGGCTCTTACAGCACTGTTGGTAGGCAAGGCAGAAGCAGGGAGCATGCGGTAATGCTGCTTGTGGTCGCGTTGTCAGCAAGAGAGAATAGATGCGTGTTTGGGGTTTTTTGTGGGTGGGTTTTTTAGTTGGCTGGTTTGGGGTTTTTTTTGGTTGGTGGTTGGTTGTTTTTTGGGTTGGGTTTTTTTTTGGTTGGTTTTTTTAATCTAAGCCACCCAGGTTGATTAGTCTGTTGAGTGCAGACAGTTGGCCTGCGTGGACTAGCTGCTGTCTGAGTGTCTGTGTACCTTCTGGGATGAGCAGAAATAGCTGTTAAACAGCTTCATCTTGCAGACACTGGAAATGGATTGACAGCTACTCCTGATCCAGCAGTTGTGTGTGTTTTGGGGGGAATTTCTTTGCAAATGAACCAGGTTTTCAAGGTCTGAGCAGCAACTTGTACTAAGTTCGCTTGCATTGTAATGAATTATCCTTGCAAGGTTAAACAGGAAAATTGGCTCCTATTGATACAGTTTCCTGGTGTCTGGAGGGAAATAAAGTCTATAGCCATTAGAATAGCCAGAGATGAGGTGGTCCTAAGACATGAGTGACCGCTGGGTGTAATGCTTTCCTTCCCATTCCCTCAGCTGAGGCCATGCCTCCTGCATTCGCAGGCTGTGGCACGCATCTCAAGCCAAGCTGGGACCCAGCTACATTTGGCACATGAAGTCACCAAACGTTGCTGGCCCTGGGCTGGGAGTCAGGCGGCCAGGACCCCCTGACATTGCATTAATCCGTCTCAACAGAGAATCAGAGGTGGGAAAGGACAATTTTGTGGAATGTTAGGACATCAGAAGTTGATGCCACACCACTACTACAGGCTTATAGATATTGTCTTCTAACTGCTTTTTGTGCCTTGGTAGTCCTTACACCTTAATTGCTTTGTTCTTCAGCTTGCGATCAACATGACCACCATGGTGCTTGTCTTAAGGTCTGTCTTTAAATTAGAATGACACAGAGGACAGTTACAGATGCAGGAACTGTTCTGCTCTCCCTTCAGCTCTCGCTCTCTCTCTTCTTTTTTTTTTTTTTTCCTTCCCCTCCCTTTTTTCCTCTTTTTCTTCCTTATCTGCCAAAGAAAATGCGACACACAAGTCGGAGTAGCAATCACTTTGTCCACTCTTGACATGCACCCACATTTAAACATCAGATCGGGAAAGTTAAGTTGCAAAGTGCTGTTGAACAACTACGGTTTAAGACCAGTGGGAAGTGTATTAGTTGATAATGCTGGGAGGGCTTAGGCAGAACATGACAATACAAGGTAGGGTTAGGTCACTTGGGTTAACTCTAAATTTCTACTCTGTGCTCACCAATCAGGCAGTTGTCAATGGTAAGGAAGCCCTTTCTAGTGTGACCTGAGTTATTTTACTCTGTGTTTGGCAGTATTCTTTGCAAAGACAAGCCTGTATATCTGAAATTCACTTTCATTTCTCATATCTTATGAGCCCAGGCTAATAAATTTCAGTGCAATTTTCAACATGGTTCTTTTATTTATCTGGGGTTTTTTTAGTAGTTTTAACATTACTTTCAATTTTCTCTAACTAAGCAGCCTGATTGCCGTTGTGTGAAGTAACAAAGATATTCAGTAAGTTTTCATGGCTACATAAAGGAAAGTCTTGTGTTTTATTTCGTCCAAAAATCTGAAGCATTTTTCTGAAGTAATCCATTATTCTTTGAAGTCACTCTGGACCACTGATTCCTAGGTCATCAAAATGAAGTTTTTATTGAAGTGGAGTGTTTTGCAGATTTATAGTAATGCAAGTATAAACATTAGATCTGTCAGAATGTTATACGTGTCACTTGTTTGGAAAAAAATGGTGTACAAATCCCTGTTCTGTGTCTTTTGTTCCACAATGAAGATTTCTGATGTTAACTGATCTTTGTTTATATTTCATGTACTTGATCTGAATCCCTCTGAAAGCACAGTTGCTCCCAATTGCAAATCAGAGGTGTTGACTCAGCCTCAATGTTCATCAGTCATACAGAGACTAAAAGAAAACAATTTTTTTTTTTTTTTTTTTAGTCAAGTGCAAGAGTAGATGCACGTAAATTTTCTGGTTGATGCGTTCATGAATTCCTCTCCCTCTTTTTTTGTTCCGTCTTTGATCCTACCAAAGAATCTTGAATTTGAGCCAGATTTCTTTGGGAAATTGTCCCCTTGATGATGATGACGATGTTCGCCAGGAAAGGGATTTCTACAGCGTGTTAGCAGGGGAAAAGACTTAGTAATAGAGGTGGGGAATAAGTAACATCAAAACCACTGTGGAAAAAAATCAGATTAGTGTTGTCTACATCATATAAATTCGTTAGAATTTTTTCTGGTGATTCTATCAAGGTTTTGTCATGTTTTGTATCAAATTGCACAATCCCTACATAGAAATTAGTCTGATAATGATTTTAAAAATCCTTATTTCCTGTATAAATTATGGAGAGGAGGGGATGCTGTTATTAGAAAGAGCCTGCATAATCATCTAGATTGGGCCTCAGCCAGTGCATCGTGACTGTATTGTTCTTTCCTCTCTGTAATACGGTGTATCACCACAAGCCATGATGTGTCATTGCCAAAGACCAGAGTTGGAGCTGAAGCTTAGTGGTCAAACCTTTAGTCAAAATTTGGAAAGGGATTGGGGAAAAGAAAGTACACAGCCAGGAACATCTCTGTTCAAATCAGTATTTCTTTTAAAAGCCTACACCAAGAACACTATAAAGAGCAGAAAGAACCAACATGCATACAAAACATGGATTGAAAGAAGTGCTCTGGGGACTTCAATGATCAGTGGGCATGAAGATGCTTTTGTTTCCAAATTTGTGCCTGAAGGGATACCTGCCACATATAGGACTTTTCATATAGGCCATGTAATGCTGGGCTGGGTCCTTTGGGTGAATCATATCTGTTGCTAAATGGATGCATGAGATACTCCCGAAGGAAATATGGAGGTGACTATACATAGTGTAAACCTCTACTGGAGCAAAGGACCCTCCCCTTGCTCTAGTGGAACTAAGGGAAGGAAAGGATTCTGCAGGCAACTATAAGAAAGATTTTTTTTTTAAAAAAAAAAAAGGGCTTTTATAGGTTTGTCCCATGTCTGGTGATTCTAAAACTATGGCCTAGGAGAGTATTACATTGAGGGTGATCCCAGAAATCCTGTATAATTGAAGGCTGATAAACTACAGAAAGAAGGATTGCAATGTAGTTTGTACTAAAACATATCCAGAATGAAGGGACCTGAAAACGTAAGCATCTGTGATTTCAGTTCAAGGAAATCTTGTCCACAGAGCATGGGTAGTGTGTCTCTTCTTCTCCCCCCTTCCTTTTGGGGAAAGCTAGGATGGCATTATTTTGAGCAAACCAGCTAAATTTCGATAAAGAGATACCTTTTAAAAAATGTCTTTCAGCCTATGGTCTGTGAACCGTATCTCAGAAACCCATGGCAGGTAAAGATGAAAAGCAAGTACTTTGCCTTGGGCTTAATTTTTGCTATTCAAAGGTCTGCATCCCCGCTGGAAAATATTTAAGGATCTGTGAATTGAAAACAGTTGAAAATCACTGACCTGAAAATATATTCCCTTGTTTTCAGAAAACCAGCAAGACTGAGTTAGCAGAACATTTCTCTATGGTGATGTTGATGCCTTCTCTCCCTACCCCCCATCCTACTAATGGATCATATGGTCTGTAGCTAGAATATAGCCTTTCATTTCTTATGGTCAAAACCTTTCCTAATGAGATCTTTTTGCATTGAAAGATCAGCATAGAGCTTTCCTAGACCGCTTGTACAATTATCTGATGTACTGCAAATTTAAATGCAAATGAAAAGTTAGATTAATTTGGAAAAAAACATGTTTTTACTTTTAATTTTAAATGGTCAGTCTTGCCAAAGAGATCTCCCATCATAGTTAAGGTGTCTTATATTTCTGGATCAAGGCTTATTTATATTTATGCTCAAAAAAAAAAAAAAAAATTGACTATTGTCAATGAAACTGAGATGTGTCTACACTAGATATCATAATTACCCGTGACAGCGCAGCCCGCTTTTGGAAAGCACATACTACAGGCATAGAATTCATAAATGTGTTACAGACCTCTGACCTTAAGCAGATGTCATTATTTCAGTCATATGGGCAAGTCAGAAGGAAAGATCAGAGGTCATTCATATACACTTACATTATAGTTCTTTATTTTATGTATACATGTGGTATTTTTGTTTGGAGGTTTCTAGGAAAGGGTTACCCCTAAAAGGTGGTTGGGATTGGGCTTCATTGTGACAGAAGGTGGTGTTTGAAGGGATGTGGCATTGTTGGTGGGTTTTTTTGTTTGTTTGTTTTTAGTGTTTGGGATTTTCCTCCACACACACACATACTTTTTTTTT
>WAAD01009143.1:140810-167180 GCA_013389945.1 Fregata magnificens
TTGGCATGGAACGCGTAGGAGGCTGCTGTTACCTAAATTATGCACTGAAATCACTAGGGTTGCCTGGGGTGGACATCAGCACAGACCCTCAAAGTAACTGTCATCTTCATTAAGTATGCTCATGTCTGATCATAGCCTGTGGCAGCAGTCTTGAGCAGGAAAGCATTCTTCCAGTTCAGGCGATTGGGGCTTGTACTCATTGCAGACCACTCTTAAGGCAGGTAGGGAAGCTGCAGCTCAGGGAGTTAATTGTACTGCATTTTACTGGAGCACTGCTGTGATATTTATGACCTTCCTCCTTTCCTTTACCTGAGATCATATCGTTTTATTTTGTGATGCTGCCTGAAACCACCAGGTTATCCAAATAATTTGCCATCCTCAAAGCAAAACATCAAACCGTCCCCCTTCCCTAAGGATCCTTTCACCCTTCGCCACTACCACCACCAAGCTACCTTTTTTTCCTGAGGGGAAAAAACCCCAACCTCGAATCATCTTGCAATTGCTAACACAGCAAACAGGTCTAATTAAAATAAAAGGATAACTGAGGAACAAATTAAAGTCCACCCTGAAAGGAAATTGATAGATAAGTTCTTGTCTGAAAATGTACCTTTTTCTTACATTATGTTGTATAAGGTGACTGTTGTATTTTAGCTGAGTAACTGAACTCTGGGGTTCATGCTTATGACGCGGGGAGACCAGCATGAACTATGCTGAGAATTTCTCACGGTTAAGTCACAGACCTATTACAGCTTAAGCAGCAGCTCGATAACACTGCGATGCCATCTTAATGGTAAGAATAGCCGCAGGGATTCCTGACAATTTACACCCATGAATTCATTGAAACAAGTGCTGCTTTCAGCTCTTTAATGAAAGCACCTGCCTTTAAGCAATGGCTAAAAGATACCTGTAGGTTGTGAGAGGTACTTCAACTGTATACTTTCCACTACAAAAGCATATAGAGTGTCAATATGACCCCCAAAACACACATGAAAAAGTTGTCTGTATGTATGACCTCAGTGTTGAAGAGCATTCATGGAAGAGCATGGTTGCAGCAGTCGGTGTGTTGAAGCTAATCCCATCCATCACCCTGTACAAAGTCTGGACTACTTGGTCCTCTGCAGTATGGTCCTCTTGGGCTCAGGCAGAAGCCCAGGCAAGAACTGCTGAGCTGCCGCCGAGCTGCAGCTGCCCTTTGGCTTTCTTCCAGCCTGTAGTTTTTGATGCTCTTCATAAAGATAGGGAACAGAAACTTGGCTCATTTGTAAAGGGTTTGTTGCTTTCTTGTATATATTTTAGGGAGGAAAAAAATCCTTAAAACTCTGAAAACTGTAGGAATTGGCAGCTCAATTTCTCCTTTTACCAAAACTCTCCTCTTTTGTGCTTTATCCACCTTCCCATTGTGCAGTGAGCCTGGAAAATACCAGAGCAAGTTAAGGGCAAACACTTGCACTGTCTGGATCTGTCCCAAGCCTTAAAGGAGCTAACCAAACTGTGTTGGGTTAAGATTTTTCTTTTATTGTACTTCTTGGCATAGTCCTGTAAGGCTCGATTCTGTAAGACTCAAAGCTGAGGATTTAGACCCTGACTTTCGTCTTGATTTTAAAAAAAAAAAAAAAAAAAGTGATAGTGAAGGGGGTAAGGAAAGCATGTAAAGCATAACAGTAAGTTAACAGGTGTTATAAGAAGATTGACCAAGCTGAGCAAACCTCACTGCAGGCACAAGAACAGCACTGAGGGAATCCAGACTTGGCAGCAGCAGAGGTTAAAGTTTAAAGAAAAATAGATGAATTATAGAGAAGAGATACAAGAGTTCACTTACAGTTGATAGTATCTGGCATCTGTTTCCATCCACAGGTGAAAGGCTGCATAATTTGGCAAAAAGATGCACAGAAGTAACCCCAGGCATTGTTTCTGTGTGGCACTAGACCACATCAAAATTACATGGGGCATGACAATATTTAGATCAAAGCTTTAAAGCTGAAAGACCATCCAAACCTTATTGTACCTAAAAATAAAAAATTAAGTAACCCTTGTAAAAGCTTTGGCACTGTATTCCTTTGGGGAGAGGGAGAGATAACTTTTTGGAAAAAAAAAAAAACAAACCCCCACTATGATGTTTGCATTGATTGAAAGTGAAAATTTAGACTTGTAGGTTGGCAAAAGCCACTTTTAAAGGATGAAATTGCATTGTCTGTTCTTTTTTATAGTAATTATTAGTAACCCGATATGAAAATGTGTTTTAGCTTCTTTGTATGATATGTGAGTCAACAAATGTGTGCTACGAGAGAGCTGTGCAATGTTCAGCCTTGCTAGTACTACTGGGTATAAGTCATTTAAGTTCCAGAGCTTTTGGGGGCCAAAGTAAAACGTGTTTAAAAATCACTAATATTCTAAATGCCCGTTTGCTTCCCAGCTCATGCAGCTCAAGTTCTTAATATCAAAGGAATAGAAGTTTAAGTCATAGTTTATGTTCTTTCATAAGTGCATTAAGCATCACAGTTCCACCTAAGAAACAAGACATCCATGAGTGTAGGGGAGCTTTTGACCTCCCAAGCCCCTTGCTGATGAGAAACTGTCCCTCTGTGTCCGAGGTCCTTATTAAGGAGAAGAAACTTGTAACTGAGGATTTGCTTAGGCATAGAGGTTTAGGAACTCTGTTAAGATTTTCTCTGTAGCTTGGCTTTCCAAGAGGATCTTGCTAGTTTGACCTAGTAGAGTAGCCAGTGATTTTTGATGTAGAGGAAAAATAAAGAAACTTTAGGGGGCAAAACAGTAAGTTTAAATTGGGTAGGTCACTTTAACAGTTTGCAACTTTCATTTTTTTTGTTAGCCTTTACAAAGACATGTCTCTGTATCTTTACTGTAAACCTGGCAATCTTGAAGCAAAAATCTGTTTTCTGGGCCAAATTGGAAGAGCTCTGAATTTTGCTTTAAAATGAAAGCCAGCCACAATCTGCAGGGACTGTGACACTCTTCTATAAAACAAATGTTAAAGTTGGAAGGATCAAAACAATGTAAGTGACTTCAGTTCCAATTTCTTGCTGATGTCCAGACTATAACCGACTTTGCACTGACTCTGCAAGATAGATATAAAATGTTGCTGTTATAAATTGGTGATGATTTGCTCTCTTTTTGCATGTTACACTGCAAAAGAGAACAAAGCCAACCAAGTTCTGTTATCTCTGTTGCCAGTAAGGGAGATTTTCACTGACTGAAGACAAATGCTGTAAAAGCTTTTGTGACTAGCATACACTGATCTGGTGGTAAACCCATTACAGGACGGAAGGAAAACCGTTTTCATACACGTTTTGGCACAGATGCCATTCTTTTCATGGAGAAGAGCATGGGGGATCTCTTGGCATGTGAATTTTGTGGATGCTGCACCTCTTCAGATTTCTCTCATTTCTATAAAGCTCACAGGACAAGTTTTTTTCTGAAAAGGATTTATCACTGCTATCTATTAACTGCCAGTAAACACTGTGTTCTTTAAATATTTTATAGCTACATGAAGGGATTGGCGCTCAGGGCAGTATGGTTTTATGCAGCATATCTGTCAAATGGCTATTATACTTCCAGTTTCATAATATGTTTTACCTAGAAATGGGATTATCAGGACACACTTTTTGTAGATAACTCCTTTACACCAGGAGGGAAAAGTGAATGTATAAATTAATTCCTAGTGTGTATTTACATGTTGGTCTCTTGTTTGTTGTTTGGGTCATCAAAACCTTTAGCAGTGCATAAGAATAATCTGATTTAATGACAAGAACAAAGAACCAGCTCTCTGTTTTCCAAAGTTGCAGCAGATGTAGAGAATAAATTATAAACAGTTTTCCAAATATAATGTATAAATTTATAGCAGTGACATCTTGATCTTGCATGAGAAATACAGCATATACATACTAAACAGAATAGTTCGTGCTAACCAGATGCGGGGTCATCCATTAGCAATACTTTATCTGATTAGTATTGTTAATGGAAGGGCTTATCCAGCCATTTTGTAAAAGCAGATCTGCTGTAGATCATGATTTCTTGTCAATACAGTCATCAAGGCCATCATGGTTAAGACAGCCCAGCTATTAACCTGCTGGGGAGAACTGAACAGAAAAATATACTGAGCAGTCAGTGAAACAGAGACCCTTCCATTTATTTTCCTTCCATGCATAACATTGCCCCCTGCACTGCTACCTTTTCCATCATTTCACTTGGCAAGACAAATTATTTCAGCATCTTTCTTTACTCAACTTCTAATATATTCAATGGCTTGATTGTGATAATTTATGATACTTTTGATTTTATATTCATCATGGTCTTGATAAATGAAAAGGTAGAACTGAAAGGGTGTGTTTCTGGAACAGATGAAAGTACCATAGTTACACCATAGATTATTTTAAAATGTGTAGATTAGGAAGCAAACAAAAATTAATCTTCTCCCAGAGAAAAGAGTGATCTTGAGAATGGAATATCCTGTGTTAACTCTGAAGATGACCTATCTAATTTTTTAATTTTGTACAATAAATTTCTTTTGGTTTAGTATTTCTGACATCAATCACAGTATTTAATGATCTGTCTTCATTATAAATAGTATGTTTAGATATTCACAATTCAGCATAATCTTAATCAATTAGCATTTGTGTAGAAATCGGTTCAAACAGGTAAGATTTTGTTTAATCTACAGTAGTTTTGAGTTTCTTTTTGAAGCTAATGTTCAGTTAAAATATAGCGGGTTTCTTGTTTATTTTGAATAACCTGGAAAAAAAACCTTCTGTTTAGAGGTGAGATAAATGTTTTTAAACAAAACAGGTTTTCCT
This sequence comes from Fregata magnificens, assembly GCA_013389945.1. NCBI lineage: Eukaryota > Metazoa > Chordata > Aves > Suliformes > Fregatidae > Fregata > Fregata magnificens. The sequence goes on from WAAD01009143.1 coordinate 145,622, forward strand.
GAGCTATTTGCCTAGCTCTGAGGCAATAACTTTTATTTTTAATTTAAGATGTCAACATGTTTAAAAAGCTATTATGCATTTAAATTCATTGGAAAATAATCCTAAAACGAGTGAGGACCTACTATGACTTGTGTTCATGGTAACAAACACATTAAGTAGCTGTGCTATCTCAGAACAGTGAAACCACAGCGCTTCTATTGGTATTAATCACAATCCCAGTGCTGCACTGTTTGCAGCTCCCATGTCAGGCCCCAGCAGCAGGAAGTCAACTCTTTGTTGCCATGGTTGTGGAGCTGCACCATTAACTTGGAATATCTTCTCAAACCAAACCCATTCCTTCCCTGTTTTCAAGAATAAGTTAAAGATTAATGAAAACTTTGGAAATATTTCACATTTTATATACTTCCTGCTAAGACAAGGTGATTTTGGTTGATGTCTTATTATATGAGGTGGTTGTATTTCTTTTCCTAAAACTATAACTGAGCTTACCTACTTAAATTTCTTTTAAATATCCTTTTGAAGACTTCCCTCACTATTTTTTGGGGTTTTTTTTCTTCTTTTTTTTTTTTTCTTTTTTGCTGTTGTTTAACCCCAGCCGGCAGCTAAGCCCCACACAGCCACTCGCTCACTCCCCCCGAGGTGGGATGGGGGAGAGAATCGGAAGGGTAAAAGTGAGAAAACTCGTGGGTTGAGATAAAGACAGTTTAATAAGGAAAGCAAAAGCTGTGCATGCAACCAAAGCAAAACAAGGAATTCATTCACTACTTCCCATCGGCAGGCAGGTGTTCAGCCATCTCCAGGAAAGCAGGGCTCCGTCACGCATAACGGTTACTTGGGAAGACAAACACCATCATTCCAAATGTCCCCCCTTCCTTCTTCTTCCCCCAGCTTTATATTGCTGAGCATGACGTCATATGCTATGGGATACCTCTTTGGGGTCAGCTGTCCCAGCTGTGTTCCCTCTCAGCTTCTTGTGCACCTGGCAGAGTACAGAAAGCCAAAAATGTCCTTGACTAGTATAAGCACTACTTAGCAACAACTAAAATGCCTCTGCATTCTCAACACTGTTTTCAGCACAAATCCAAAACATAGCCCCATACTAGCTACTATGAAGAAAATTAACTCTATCCCAGCCAAAACCAGCACATTCTTCTCCCTTTCTCTCTTTATTGCACACTTTTCTTTCATTCATTCTTGTCTTTCTAACTTTGCTTGCATTTCTTTGATTCTTTGTCCTTTTCTTTATTTCCACATCTTCCTTTTTTTTACCATTGTATTTTTTCCTTCCGTGTTTCACTTCCCTCAATTGGATACAGGACCTTATGTCCCACTCTTTGGGTGTGTATGAATCTGTCCCTCCCCGTTCACCTGCTTGCCTCTTTCACTCCTTAGGGTAGGGATAGGGAGTAAAACCTGAAAGATCTGAACAAGGGTTTTCTGACAGTAAATGCATCTAATATTGTCTACCATAACCAGAAGAAGATCACAATTCTTGAATTCCTGCATGAACTGAGAAGCACTAAAGAGCTGTAAAAACTAGCAAAAAGACCACAGCATGCAAGTTTTGACAATGACGATGAATAGAAAAGGTCATATCTCAGGCCCACTTACAAGATTAGGACATAGCTAGAGAACAGAAGTCACACCGAGAGTAGACTTGAAGATGGCATCCTGTTCAAGGATTGTGTGATTGGCAAGATGGTAGAGCCAAGGAAGGAGATAGCAGGAAGGTCTACTGTGTTTTATTCCTTGTTCTTCTTGAAATTGTTAATCATTACAGGAGATGTCAGAATGAAAGATCCAAGTACAGACTGGAGAAAAGGAAATGGCTATGATTGGGAGAGGTAAATCAATAATATCAGCATAGTTGTCCAATTTCTTGATGAGGTTACCTGGGGAATAAGATGCAGAAGGTTAAAGAACAGAAGACATGCCCATGTCAGATCTTTTCTGAAAATCATGGGGGAAAGGTGAGGATTATTCTCTTAAGTAATAATTGGAGGGCTAGGAAAAAACCATTAAACTTCTTAGGGAAAAAGCTTCTGACTGGCTTTGCAAAAGGCAGTTGGATGACCAGGATACTGATTAAAACACCTGACCAAAAAGGCGACACTAAAGCCTTCAGTGAAGGCAGGAATTTGTACAAGAATTAGAAGCCAGACTGCAAGAGGTCAAAAATGGAAATGGAGAGTTTCAAACAGTATTTGTAAAAATTCTTGTGGGAAGTGGGATATCCAAACAGTTCTCATGATTTGTAAGAAGGCAGAAGAACAAGTGAGTTGAGGCTGAAAAAAGTGGAAAAGGGAGATGATCTGTAGCCACATGCATGGGGGCAAAAAAAAGCAAAAGAAGGCAAGAGGAAACTAATAATAGGCAAAAAGTCATCAGCATTCATGACCTGGAAATCACTGGCACTTCTAGTGACAGGGAGTGAGGGGGAGGGGTTGATGCTCTGTTTTGGCTGAGACCAGAAGTTAAAGAAGGCTATCATGGTAGCAAAAGGGAACATGTTGTTGCTTAATTGGCACAAAGTAAAATTAAAGGTTAGTCTGGCACAGTGGAAGACTTGAATCAATGCTCTTGGCTGAATGAAGATAGGAGGGTGATAGTGTCTAACTGAAGGAGTAGAATCATAGAATCATAGAATCATTAAGGTTGGAAAAGACCTCTAAGATCATCAAGTCCAACCATCAACTAACACCACCATGACTCCTAAACTAGGCCCTGGAGTGCCACGTCTACACCTTTTTTGAACGCCTCCAGGGTTGACGACTCCACCACCTCTCTGGGCAGCCTGTTCCAATGCCTAACCACTCTTTCAGTAAAGAAATTCTTCCTGATGTCCAATCTAAACCTCCCCTGATGCAACTTGAAGCCATTCCCTCTCGTCCTATCACTAGTTCCTTGGGAGAAGGGTCCAGCACCCGCTTCCCTACAACCTCCCTTCAGGTAGTCCTCAAAGTCATCAAAAATTAGTTCAGTTAGATGTGAAGAAGGGAAGGAAGGAGTTGGTGGATTGTAGATGACAGCAACATGGAGGGGAGATGCAAGTAGAACTGGATGTGACACTAAATAAACCTAAAATAAGATAATTGAACAAAATTCCAGACTAGAGAGCATTTGGAAAAGGTTGCTAGGGGAGTCCAATATCCCTATGATCACCTGAGCAGAGGTAGGGAGAGTGGTAGGGAAAAGAGAAATCACTCAAAGTATAGTTAAGGAGTAATTTCAGAAGAAATCATCTTGATCTCTGAGGGAATAGTGGAAAGGGGAATTGTAAGGAAGCTGTGGCTGGTTATGGTAATTTTAAATAGAGAGCTTAAGAGAAAATAAAAGCAGAGACAGAGGGAAAGTAAGAGGTTGAGAGGTTAGTTGTGCAGTTAGGAATAACGTTACTAAAGACCCAGAGGTAGTGCCAAAACTGGGTGGGAAATAGAAGGTGGACGTAGCAGGAAGGTTACTCCTGGGTAAGAATGTCGCCAGAGGCAGCATAGTGAGGATGTGGGATCATAGGGTTGCTGTGAGGAGGAAATGAAGAAGGAATAAACAAACAAAGATGGTTAGACGTAGCAGATAGGAATCAAAAAGAAGTTAAAATAACAGAAGAATGCAAAGGGAAAAGAGCAACCGGAGGTAGTGTAAGGAAAGGATAAAGGAGACAGATGCTATGAGGCAGTAAGGGATGTGGTGAGAGCCCTAGGAGATCAGCAGATGGACAGGGTTTTTTTTAAAAAAACAAACAACAACAAAAAAACCTAACCCCAACAAAATAAAACAACAACAAAGCCCATGAATGACATCCAAGGAATTCATGAACTTAATCCACCTTCAAGAAAAATCTCATAAACAGCTAGGAAATCATGGTCAAATGGCTAAAAAGTTGTAAATAGTTGTAAACTGCATGTCTGGACCCTCAGAGGCTGTAAACTAAAAGGTAGCTCTCCACTGAATCTTTAACTCAGCACAGCTCTTCCTGTGCTACCAGAGTGTGAGGGCTTTGCTAGAGCCTTAAAACAGAAAAGCATCAAACAGAGGAGCAACAAATCCAAGTTTGTGCTGCAGAAAATGTGCACAGTAATAAACTCCTGCATAAATGCCTTTTGTATCTAGTACCTGTCACATCTAGTATCTTTTGTATCTTTTCTGCATTTACTTTCATATCTGAACATTTACAACCATAGTTCCCAAGCTGCTTCTCTGAAATACTACCTATGTGGTGAGAATTTTACACACCTGCACAGTATCTCCTTGCATTTGGAGTTACCTAAGTCTAATCAATGGGACACACTCTACTTTGAAGTCATCTAGTTATAAGTAAATCAGTAGGTATCAACTCAGAACAGTGTAGAATTGCAACAACTGGTGTATTTTCAATGACTACACTCTGAATTTGCACTGGTGTCCTTCAGAACAGAATCCAGCCACTTGGTCTGCATGAATATAGGTAGGAGAAGAGTTTTCTCAGTGAATGAATTACTCTTTCCTTGCTAGGAGCACTCAAATACTAAGTTTCTCCATGTCTTTGTATTGTAAGCATAAGGGACTGAAAGTGACACAGCAGTCATCCATGCCAAATTATTTACAGAGTACAGCACAATAACAGTGACACCAATGCATCCTCTAATGTCTGCTTAAACATCCTGATGCCATATTTGACTTAAAAGCGATTGTTGTTTTGTTACTGGGAATGACAACTGTGCACTTCCCCTCCCTACGCAGCACCTTGACTGAACAAGCTATTGAATGGAATATGCTCTAAGTGGCCATATTTTATATTAAAATTTGATTAAATTCATTTTGTAGGCCACTTCAATGTGAATCATAATTATATTATTCTGCCAGTAACTGAGGTAATATGATAAGAAGAATGTCACATTCTCTGGACTGCTTTTAATGGAGTATATATATTACAGCTTAGTGCTTGCCATATTCAGCAGTCCTCACTTTAGAAAGAAATTTAGAACTAAATGGCAGCTTAGAGCTGTAAAACTTGGTGGGTCACACTCTTCCTTCTCATGCATAGACTTTATTGGGTCTAACAGAGATCAGTGTAAGATGAAAGTCCAATGCAGGATTTGAAACAAAGTGAGGGTGGTGATAAAACTTCCTCATATTATTAAACGTTTTTCATCCATGCTCTTCATTATTGCAAGGCAAGTGGGGCACTGTACTATCTTGGTTGACCTCCTCTGTGACTTACTTTCAGCTCATCTCCTTCAGTAGATGAGAATGGATGTGGCTCTCTGTGGCAGTTTGTTAGCTCCGCTGCAGTAAAACAATAACATTTCATAGCCTCTCCTTAGAGAATTGAGCTCCTCATGTACCGGCATTGTTGTGTAGCTTTGCGTTTTCAGCCATCCAATGCAGTTTTGCTTTTAATGAGTGCTGTTAAAAAAACAAAAGAGGGAAAATTTTGGTGAGGCATCTAAACAACTAAGGACAACGTAAGGAGTCAGCATCTGTATGTCAGGTTAAAGAATATAGTTTCCAAGTAGGTATTGTGTGTTGTGGCTTCTCCATGCTGCAGGTTATAGTAATGTATTTTAAAATAATGATTTGCAGTTGCTTATTTGATACCAAATGGCCTAAAAATCACATCTACATACAGTTGTAAGAAAACAGAGCCTTAAAAAATAAGCACCTGGGGAAAATGAATTGAATTATAGTGAATCAACTTCTTCAAAAGAGCGGTAGGGTCATTGCTGATGCCAGTTTTAGAGTTTTCCTTACTATGCTACTGTTTCTGGGAGGTCATTTCATCTTAGTCCTCTCCACAACGATGTCCTCTTTTTTCCTTAATCATTTCTGACAAGACACCCATTGTACGAGTGTTCTCAGACAGACTTCCAAGGACAAAGGGTTTGTGCTTGGTATCCAGAGAAGAGCCTCAAGTCCATTGCGATTAGGCTGTGATGGCTGAGGCACTGGAAGTAACTAGGGAGGCTGATGGTGCGCTTTCCAACTGAAGAAATTAATTTTCTATGTATTACCAATCAATGTGCTTGGCTCCTCTTTGGGCTGGGAACTGCACATGCAAGAATTAACAGCTATGCTCTGAGCTTTGATGCAAAAAGTAGTACGACCGCTTTTTTTTTTCTTTTTGTCTCTACTAACCATGCTAAAAGTGTCAGAAAAAAAATTAGTGACCTTGTCCTGCTGAGCCTTGAAAAGACATTGGATCAGCAGCTGACTTTGGCCAAGTTCTCTTGTAAAAACACCCCTCGGCAACATTGCAACATGTGAATAAACAATAAGTGTCATTCTAATAACAATGCAAAGGTCAAATATAAAAATAAATAAAAGCAAGGATAAAAATTGCTGACCGGAGGCCCAGTCCTCAATCACAGAAGTCAAGGGACTTTTCAGCATATTTCAAAGGAAGCAGTGTGTCAGGCTAACCGGGATTAGTATTTTTCCTGGTCCCACTCATATTTACTCTCAGTGCTGCGTTACAGTGATCACTGTTTACACTGTGATCAGACATTATTAGCTCTACTAGGTGTGGGTCTTCTTTCACTGATATTGGAAGTGCAAATTTTTAGTTTCAGTGAGTTTTATTTTCACCTCAGCAGCAGATTCAACTTTTGTGATAATGAAATTGTCTCCTCATGTTAGCCGGTGCCTCATGTGGCTGTGTCTCTTCTTGTTGGGCTAGGCTTTAAATTTGGGATGTCACTGAATTCATTAATACATGGAAATGATTCATTTAAGGGAGGTTTCTTTCCCCTCTGTACACGCTTGCTAATTAGCAGATGAATTTTGATGTTCTAATTGATCTGCTGCAGAGAGACAGCTGTGCACCCCAGCTGTCCTCCGCTCCGGTGGACCTCCTCTGCAGAAGGGAGGGAGCAGCCCCGCTTCTGACAAATTGATTTAACTAGAGCGCACTGCCTTGGGGGAGTCGTACACCACACTGTTGCCACAGATGATTGCAGCCTTTGCGGACTGCAAACACTGGAGTGCTGTAATTGCCCAACAATGTCCCTTCCATTGCCTCACTGAAATTCAATTTTTCATGCCTCACCAAGCTTTCCAGTCCCCCTCCTGCCCCTGATGTGGAAATACTGTATTCTGCCTGACTGCCATTTCAGGAAAAATATCAGGCACTTGAGAATGGGGTTTAAATTGTATTTAATATGATAATAGTAACTAAATGTGCTCACTCAGTCACATATCAAACTATATGCATTTAATTCATAGGGAAGTATTCTCTAATTATATTGTAATTAGCAGGTAGTCATTACTATGAACCTTTTAACAGTAATGTTAGTGCATCACCATTCTTCCATGTGGCACACTGCATGTGTAGAAAGATGGCTGTGGTGTCCTTTAAACATTTACTCTTTCAGTTGCAAGTATGAGGTTTTTAAGGCTTCGTGTCCAGTTATGCCCTGTTTTGTCAAACCTGGTAAATCCTTGCATGTAACAGGTGCCTTTCCACAAAAATGGCAACTGTGGCCCCAGAAAGTACAAATATCTAATTAATCTCTCGTGTCACCCTCCCTCATGAACTGATTTCCAAGCTGTGCACTGCATCATCGCCACTTTCTGGAGGCCATTGATTTGGCCTGAATGTACCTCTGGGGACAAAAAAAGCACTACAAAAAGTGCATTCATGAATTATAATGAGTGCCACGCCATTACCTTTCTGCATATCTGATAGCTAACCAAGCACATACAACACATTTATGGGTGTGCAGATTTATAGACTACTAATAAGTAGCAGCTGTTCTGGAGGTCCACAGGTTTTGCAGGCAGAGGACATACAGGATTCCTGAGAAATGGCTACCCACCGCAATTGCAGAAATGTAAAGTAGATTACTATTATTATTTATTATTTATTTGTTCCCTGTATCCTCCTCTGTGTAAATGTGTGCGAGCGATGGGCAGTCAGCAGAAAGGAAAGAAGATACAGGTTTATACCATTGCTTGTTGAGGCAAAACCAAGGTATATACATATGCAGGTATTCAGCCGTAAGGCTGCTAGAGATTTTATCAAACTGACCATATGTTCAAAGGTAAGTGACAGCCGCTATAATTTTTCAGAAAAGTACCTTTCTGTATTACACTGAGTAATAGTCCTAAAGAGCAGCAGAAAGGATGCTACAGGCGGGAAAATAAAAAAAAGTCAGGATTCCATCAGTCTTGTATGCCACTGTTCTCCACCCCTGCTCACAAGAACAGAACAATATGGGTTAAGCTTAAGCAAATAATATTTAGGTAAACATGACTTCCTTGATATAAGTCAGGCAATTTCCTTAATTGGCAGAGCTTTTGTCAAAACTCCTGTTATAATTTACATTTCTTCAGAATAAATAACTCTCTCTTAGGGTCAGCCCCTGTACCACATGTTGCCATGATGGTTATTTTCATCCTTCAGTGGCCTGGTTTGTTTTCTTTGTTATATTTCCACTGGGATATAATGTAAGCAATTAGGCATTTTTTCCTCAGAGAATGACAGAAGCATATATTGCATAATGAGTAACATGTTTTGTGGTTAAAAATAGTGCTTATTGGTAATTTTATTTCATTTTATAGTAGCAGCTGAGGATTTACTGAGTACTACTTGGGGATAGTACATGAGATTCGTGGGCTGAGAAAGCAACCTGAACTCTTAATCTTGAGCAGAATGTAACAAAGTGATGCCCAGTAAACCGTCACCAGTAGGACTGCGTTACGCTGAGTTCATTTGTAAGTCCCTAATGGGGAGAAAGGTACTCCTAGGGGCTGGGTGTGCATCCCACCACTGTGTGTGGCAGCCCCAACAGGTGTAGAAGAAGGTGTGCTCTCCTGACATGCCTGGGATCTCTAAAATGAGATTGCTTTTTGGGGGCTTCTGTGCCGATGGCTGTGCTTGCAGGTGGCTACAAGTCACGGTTACTGCTCTACTGGAGTGAGAATGGGATGGATGCTGTACCTGCTCACCTTTGTTCAGTCACCTTCTGAAGGGCAGTACCTTGCCAACCTGCTTGTAGCTTCCTACCAGCTGTGCAGTTACGGCTGATAATAGAAAGCAACAGGACACAATAGGTGGAGAAATCAAAAGGTCATGTCTCTTCTCTGAATGCAAAACTGCATTGTGAGGCAAGTCCTTTTTATCCCAGCAAGGCATGAAGGAATAAGGCAGAGGCAGCCTTTGGCACATTGCTCAGGTTGAAAGTTCTCGTGCTCTGATAATGTCTGGCTGTATGGGTACCACGTCCTAGCTGTGCCCATCAGGGACATTCACTGACTCAAGGTCTTTGCATTACAAGGTATTATTTGTTGCAGAAAGTACTGCAGGTCTTCGGGCCTCCATAGAGGGTCAGATGTGGATCACGCTTAATGTGCAACTCTGTCTTTTTCATTGCATTAGCTCGAAGGGGAAAACATCCTGGTAATCCCTTTTTGTCATTAACACTGTGATCAGATGCCCTCTAGACTCTTTAGCCCATATTCTAAATTCTGTCACTGGGAAAAGCCAGCTCTTCCCTCCTTTCCGTTCCTTCAACCCGTTGGGGTAAAAAGCCAGCAGCTACCTCCAGCTGCTGCCAAACCTCCCTTTGCTCAAAAGCATTAATAATAGCTAACAAGGTAGGCTGTTCCAGAGGAACACTGTTGGAACGTTGTGGGGTTTTGACCACCTTAAGGATTAATTTGCTGGGTTGGGATTTTTACCCCCAACCAAGATGGTTTGTACTGAACATTTTTTTAGCTGTCGCCTCACCTATGAGGTGCTACTTTACTACCAGCTTCTAATGCAGAGTGCTGAACACTGCCCATCTTTTCATATATCTACACCGTAATGTTTATCTGTTGTGTATCAGAGAAGTGTTTATTCCAACATATAATGCAAAGTACCATTTTGTGCTGTCTTTATTTAGTTTTCTTTTATAAGAAGCGAATAGAATGTTAAAGGTACATCTGCAATACAGCCTCCACAGTATATTATCATGGCTAAGACATTAAAGGACTGCTACTTCAAACTTGCAAATTAGTAGAGACACCAAAGAGAATGCAGTGCTTAGCTCTTTTATTTTGACCACCGTAATGTAATTACTTATACTAATCTTTCATTATATTGCCATGACTAGCAAAGACAGAGACCTAATTGTGTCTCTAGCTGTTGCTACTGCAAAGTACCTTTTAAATCATATTAACATCCATACTTGATTTTCCTACTGTTTTTGACATGTGGATCACAAGATACTGTTAAATTACTCAGCAAGAGCTACTGGCTCAGGTTGTATCCATGCCACAGCATAGAAATGTATCTAGTGTGAGTGATTTGAGGGAACTAGAAGAGGCAGCGACCCCTTTTCTCTGGGAAGGCACTTGACCTTCATTTTTCAAAGCATTGTAAGTTCTGTGCAGTATTCTACTCTAGCTGGTATTTCAATACCAAGATGCTAGAAATAGTGAGAAATTAATTATTCTACTTCTGGCTGTCCAAGAAGCTATGCTTCCTTTTCTTTGGCACAGATCTAGCAGTAGTGATGAACATGTTCTGCACAACCAGGCTGGATTATTGTAACTCACTAAGCTGAAGACAAAAGCTCCACAGAAACTTCAGCTATTGCAGAGCGCAGCAGCCTACCTCATTAGTAGGGATAGCACTGTGAACACACAGCACCTATGCTGTGCATAATCAGCTGGCACCCTGTTTGCTTTAGCAGCCAACTGCAGGCTCACTCAATGTATAAGGTCACCAAAGTACTGGTATGGAAGCTGTTCTGTCTACAGCTTGCCACGCTTAGCTTTGTGTCTCTGGTGCAATGCTGCTGATCGTGAGCAGAATGAAACTCCTGGAACTGGACATGGGCAATTTTGGCCAAAGAAGTTTTCCTGAATCTCAGAGGCAGCTACAGAAAAGGTCTCATCTCAGTTTATAAGCTTCATGCTCTTTTGAAGGAATCCTTCTACAGTAGCAGAAGAGACATTTAAAGATGTGTATGTCAGAAAGGAAGGACACTGAAATTTGGAAACAGAGAAGAACCCACCCTAGAGAATTGTGTGAACTTCCAATACTGAAATTGCCATTCTAATAATGTAGCAAGAGTTGCCACAGAAATGTCTTGGTTATTGCTTTACCAATAAATACATCGTAGTATACTGTGGGTAGATCTCAGCCTTGCTTTTGGGATAGGCATCAAGAGGTCGTTTACCTTCTTTATGCAGCCAGGCTCCTACAAGAGCAGCAGACTGCTCCCCACAGTCCCGAGGGAGCTGTTGTCCATGCAAAGATTTGAGAAGGCTTGGAAGTCCAGGGCAGAGGGTGGTGGGGAAAGGCAGCAGGAAGGGCCAGAGGTAGCTACAGAAACACCAGGTAGATGGCTCTAAGAAACAGCAGAGGGCTTTTGGATGATGTGTTGACAAAGGGACTTGTGAAGAAAGTATACTGTTTGACGACTCCTGCATGCAGGAAGATGGAAATTTTGTCATTCACCCCTGTTATGCAGCCCTGTTTTCTCAGCTTCAGAAATACAAGACTAGAGGGCCGAGAACCTCCTTAGGGAGGTGACTCCTCCGGGCTGCTGGGTGGGAGCACTGGGCACTGCCAGCCCCTCTTGTTCAGCTGAGGCGGGAAGCCGTGCTACAGAGGGAAGGGGCTCATCTCTTCCCCTCTGCTGTGTGGACAACCACAATTCTTATGCTGCTTCTGCTAGGAGGGATCTCTAAAGGTCACCTAGTTCCACTAGGGTGGAGAATTATTTATAGTTACATTATCTCTGATGGGATTTTTTCTTAAAAATCTGCAGCAAAGTAGATTGCATGCAGTAGTCTGCTTCCATGCTTGGTGGTCCTTTCAGTTAGAAGGTTTTTCCTCTTATTAATTAGATCACAGAATCTTTTTTTTTTAATTGCATGTTAAATCAGTAATTTGTTGTCAAGATATGGAGGAAAAACAGCACTATCCTCATTTACAAGAACATTTTCCTATCAGAAAATTCTCCTCTTTTATCAAGAATAAGAAACCCCACCTTTCAGTCTCTCCTTCCTGGTCAGAGCTTTAGCAGCTCTCTTAAATAAGTTGCTGTCTTCTAGATTCTCTCCAGTTTCTCCACACTTCCGCAAAGTGCACAAACACTAGCTGGGGCCTCCTCAGAACTGAGTGAAGGAGAATAATTGCCTCCTGTCTTTTGCATATAGCACTTCTGCTAATACGTCACAGAATGAGATTTGTCTTCTCCCCCCTCCCCCCCTCCACCACAAACAGCATTACAGTATTGGTTCTTATGCAAGTCATAATTTGTTGTGAGTCACAGATCCCTGAGGGGTTTGGGGGCGTTTGGGGTTTTTTTTTTTATTTCTTTTTGTTCTGTAGTTATACTCCATTGTGTATCTCTTGTATTTTGTACCAAAAACGAAGGTGTCTGCATCTAAGGACATCTGATTTCATTGTGAACTTATTTCCTGATGATAGTAGTCTTCTGAATTTTGGTGTATTGTTAAGGTCAGAAAGGGATATCAGTAATTCTTCATAAGGCACACTGGTCTTAATGTGATGAATAACATGGTCATTACAGCATCTGGCTTTAAAGGTGGTAAGAAGAAGAAGGATTGATTCTACGGTTTTGTACAGTCATCTATGGTACATATTAGTGCAGTAGAAATAAATGAGGGTGTCGTGGTTTAACCCGGCGGGCAGCTAAACACCACACAGCCGTTCACTCACTCCCCTCCAGTGGAATGGGGGAGACAACTGGAAAAAAGGTAAAACTGGTGGGTTGAAATAAAGACAATTTAATGGGACAGAAAAGGAAGGGAAAATAATAATAATAGTAAAAGGATATAGAAAGCAAGCGATGCATAATGCAATTGCTCACCACCTGCTGACTGATGCCCAGCCAGTTCCCGAGCAGTGGCTGCACCCCCCTGGCCAGCTGCCCCCAGGTTTTTGTTCAGCATGATGTCATATGGCATGGAATATCCCTTTGGCCAGTTTGGGTCAGCTGTCCTGGCTGTGTCCCCTCCCAGCTTCTTGTGCACCTCCAGCCTCCTTGCTGGCAGGGCAGTATGAGAAGCTGAAAAGTCCTTGACTAGTGTAAGCACTGCTCAGCAACAGCTAAAACATCAGTGTGTTATCAACATTATTCTCATCCTAAATCCAAAACACAGCACTATACCAGCTACTAGAAAGAAAATTAACTCTACCCCAGCCAAAACCAGGACAGAAGGTCAGCTGTTTTCCATATGAAGCCAACTGTGACAACAAGCCAGCCTCGCAGAGGCCAAAGCAAATTCTGTGGCTTTCCCACTGAAATAAGTGCATGCAATGCATGACATGTCTTCTTCAGACCTAGGACACCTTGCTTTTAGCAGCAGTCAGCTCTGCAATTTATACAGGCATTCGTATTTCACTTTCTCCAGTTAATCCTAATAACCAGCTTTTAGAAAAACATGACAGCATAACATATAGGTGGTAAAACTGTTCATAAACCATAATAACATAGCCAAAAAAGATTAGATAGATAGATGCACTATGCTTATTGTGACGTTCACTGATTAGGAGGTATAGCTACTTATTACAGCCATTACCTTGATGACTTGGAAGCAGACCGAAGCTGTTATTTGAAAAACAGGTTATAAGTCCAAATTTGAAACAACCGTGTACTTACAACATGTAAGAGATATAATTATGTTTGCAATTATGTTCTTCAGTGTGCAGATGGTAATTTTGTTCATTTATGGTTGCACATTGATAACATTTTCTGTAGAACACGCGTTGGCAGGATTAAGTGTGTGTTAATAGTAAGTAGGCAGGTCTGTAATACGTGGTTATCATTTTGTTGATAGGGTTCTGACGGGATGGAAACCAACAAGAAACATAAGTTCAAATGATTCCTTACTGTAGCACCAAGACAGGCTTCCTCTGTGTGTGTGTGTGTGTGTGTTCTTGCATCTTATTGTTTATTTTTATTGTGTGAAGAGTTTTTTTTTTTCCTTCTCATTTGGAAACTTTTATGTTAGTTTTATTTTCAGTGTAGGCAGTAGAGTTGGGCATCTGCAGGTTTGTGTCTTTAAGAAGAAAATTCAGTTTCCACTCAAAGTAATTTGAAGTTTTCTATTGGTTTTTAGGGGTTGATGTATTAGTATATGCTTAGGAATGTGTATATGAAAGAGACATAAAGAAAAACCATCTATTAAACATACCCTTTTGATTTCATATTTTCTTGGAGTTATTCAACAGATGTTTGAGGGCAATTAACAGAGAATTCTCAACAGCTACTCCACTTTTCCGGATTGAAAGGGAAACAGACAAATATGCAGATGAAGTCTGTAAACTGCTTTTAAGGTATTGGGGTTAGGTGCTAGAGAGTCGTGGTACAGTACAGCTGTTGGTAAGGTTCATTATTTGGGTTTTCCAGTTTTAGAATTGTGTGGCACTATCATTTCAATTTAATTAAATAGGTGTAAAAGGGGAAAAACATAGTTATGTATCAAGCCCAAGATGTGTAATAAGCATTCTCTATTGTTACTTGTTATTTAGGCAGCACAAGGAGTTTTGCAATGTGTTAAGGGAAAAGGGCATAGTACAGTATACTACATATAAAAATATATATACATAAAATGTGTTACATATATACATAATTTATACGCAAGTATATACATAAAAAAGTAGACTGCTTATTACATCTATCTATGTATGTTTATACGTTAATAATTCCATATAATATGCACAGAATTTATGACAGAAAATACAGGTGCCATGGAAAGTATTGTCTTAGAATGGCCAGAATGGTTTAAATTCTCAGAATAAATTAAAAAGCTCAATCTGGGCTATGAGATTATGCTTTAGCAACTCAAACAAGATTTTGTCAAAAGCATCATAGCCCCCAGAGCCATATAAAGCAAAAATGATTAAAAGGAGGTCTCGTTTAGCATCAAGAAAAGCCCTGACTAGTTTCTGTTCTATTATTGTTAGGTTGGGTTTTTTTTTTTTTTGTCTCTTCTACATCAGCAAGTTTATGAAAGCGGCATTATGGCTAAATGAGTGTGTTTTACCTCAGTTTTCCATGGTTATGGGTGGAGATAATTACTCACGCAGCCCTTTCCCGTTAGGACCATCCGTAAAGGATCTTCCTTTTTTTCCTGTAACTTGTGGGATGCAGCACTGATGTGAACGGACCTTCCTACACATGAGGCTGTGAGTGGCACTTCAAGAAAATGCACTCTAGTAATTGCATGGCACACAGATGTGTTCAGTAATGTATGCACATCATTTAGTAACCTATAGCTTGGGAGACACAGACGAACATGTTTCTTTCCTGCTGTCTTTCCACCCTCACTCTTCTCGTCTCTGAAGACCGTAAACCTGCCAAGGCAAGGATTATGTCTTTTGTTCTGTAAAGAGCCTAGTACAGTTGTTGGCAATGTAAATGTAGGGAATATTAAGATCACTTATATTAACATCAGCAATGTATTCAGTACATAACCAAAACTAATTGTTTCCAAGAATGAAATGGTTACTGTGATTTCAAAAGAATATGTGGTTGTTTATGGGACATCAGGCCCTTTGGCTCCTCCATTCCAGATGTGTTAATAAGTCCTTTATTAGGTATTATTAACACCATTTTATGACATTCTTCATAGATGTAACTATTCCACTTAGAATATGTTAGGGTGCTTTACAGACAGATTAAAGTAATTCGGGACCTTGCAGACATGAATGGAGATTGTAGTGGCAGTCATGAACTCTCTCACAAGACAGTGCCATTTTAACATCTGATTTTTTTTTTAAGTCAGCATAAAATGAACTATCTGTGAGTCAAAAAAATCCATAAAAGTAACCCAAAATAACATTCTCAGAAAAACACAAATGTATTTTTAGAGAAAGGAATGTTTGTTAATTTTATAAATGAGAGCAAATTACTGTTTAAATACACCTTGGCTAAGCATTTGAGTATGATGTGTTCTTCCTGCCCTTTTGCTCCTCCCTCCTTGTTGCCTCTTTCTGTGAGAGCAAAGTCTTTTTTTCAGACTAGATGTTCGAACATCTGGCTGGCTGGGACTTTGGTTGCAGAGAAGAAGGATGTGGCCTGAAAGAAAAAAAAAAAAGAGGATGTGATAATCTGTTTTCAGACTGTCAAAAGAGATATGGCTGACTTTGAAACAGTCAGCAAAAGTGGCTTTGACAGCCTCTGGGGCCTGAAAATATTCCCTGAGAAATACCAATGCCTGATTATTAAAAGAAAAGATTAATTTCATGAGACAGCTCCCCCTCCCCTTCCAAATATCAGGAGCAGATATATTGTGAACACATTTTCCCCTAGATTTTTATGCAGGAAAAATATCATGTAAATCTCGAGTTTTCCGTAGCATGTTTATTTCTCATCTAATCATTAGCAACCATGTCTTGTACAGTAGGTTGCTTTGTATGGCAGCAAAAGGGAAATGTTGGAAAGCAGTTTCTCAGACACTTCCTTAGTGATTAGCCACCAGCTAATAATAGTGTCATTTTTTTGGTGTGATTTATCAATGCTAACCCTGTGAATAAAATTTAAATACTGTTGGCAACTAATCTGAATTGTGTGTTAGTGACCAGATAACATAGATAACCTTACATAGGTAACAAATTAAGTTAGCAGACCAATATATTGCATGTACCACCTAGGAACACAAGCTCTGCCTTTGCCACAAATTCTGTCTGATAAATGAGGCTTTGCAAGCAGAGTCATAGGAAAGAGTGCTGGAAGGCACCTGAAAAGGTCATCTAGTGCAGACCTGCTGCCATAAGAATCAACTTTCCTTAATCATACCCTGAAGGTCATCATGTTCTGGTTTGTTTGAAAAACTTGCTCCCTGCTGTGGTCTACAGTTTGTTGCCCTCATGAAGAGTATTGGAGTTACAACCCCATTTTTTTTTTGTACAACAATAAGAATCCACTCTGCAACTATGGCAAGAAGATGCAGGGAGAGGGACAGTCACTTGGATACATCAGACCAGACTTGGATTTACTGGGGAAGGGAGAGGGGTGATGTTTTAGGGGTTCACAGGTTTAGATTTACTGTGCCTTGTGACAGGAAAATGCTTTTTCCCCCATTTCCCAGAGCTGGGCTGAGCAGTTGTCTGATGTCTGTCTATAGCTTCACACATGACAACCAACACCTCAAACTCTACCTGCTGAGCAGTAGGCAGCCCAATGCAGACCTCAAAGCACTAGGTATTAGTTGCTTTGCTCCTCATTAACGGAAAGGCGAAGGCTTTATGCCAGACCCCCACTGTTACGGGTGGTGATGAAGCCATGGAGGGTGAGTAGCAAGGCTGGTGTCTCTGAATGGAAAAGGTTAATCTCCTGCTCAGGTGCATGTGGTGTGAAGTTGTCTGGACTACTGATGTAATATGATCACCTACCAGCAGGAGGGTGGGGAAGGAGAAAGAAAAAAATTTGAATCCAGCACACAGTGGCAGATGGGACATAACCTGCTTTCCCTCAGTCGGGAAGACTGACGGGGACTCTTATAGCAGGGGGTTGCTGTATGGTGGGGAAGAGGGCAGACCACTGACCAGCGTTGCACGTGTGCAGTTCTTCAGGCTTTGTGGCTCTGCCTTGGAGAGGTAGCGACCCTCCTCCCTCCTAATGCGCGTTAGCTGTGGATGTTCGTAGTTCAACCCAAGGAGTTGTCTTCTCTGCGTTGTGGTGGTGCCTACAGATGCTCTCTGGATCAGGACTGTGTAGTGCTTTGACACTTTCAGAAACTCCTCCAGCAGCTGCAGTCGCATCCAGATGGTGCAGATTGTGCTGCCTTTAGGGAACACTGCTATTCAGCTTGCAGCACCTTGGGAGAGTGCCTAGTCTCCCCTACGACCTTCTTGCTACTGGTTGTTCCTCATCACAAGACTCAACTGGGTTTGTGTCATGTGAATAAGCAGAAAGTTAATTCATGATCTCATGCACTACTTGGTAAGGATGGACACAGTGCATGTGACCAATGGAGATACTAAGGATTGCGAGACTGGGAAAAGGACTGTGATTTAGAGTCAGTCCTCTATTCCTCTTTGAGTCAGACTCCTCAAGGCAAATGCAGTGAATTGCTTCAGTCAGCTGCATGCTGTACCACAGGATAATTTCTGTTTGAATGGATGGTGTATGAGTAACTAACCACAGCCTTTCATGGAGAACTTGTGCATTCCCGTGGAAAAGGCTGGAATCTGGAGCCTCCAGCTGAAGGGGCAGTTACTGCCTTCCTCCTTCATAAGGGTTAAGTGACCTCAGCAGTGAGAGAGGGCGTTGTGCTCACCCGCCAGCTCTTAGGCTTTGTACACTACCAGATGCTCCAAGTAGCCTCAGAGGTTTCTGGTCTCTATCTCTCAGGTGGGCAATGCCTGCCTAATTGAAAAAGTAATACTGGAAGGAAACAGTATGAAAATAAACATATAGTAATTTAATCAGAGTGCAGCTGTTTAGTTATTCACTTTCCCCTTCTGTTGGGTATTTGACCTGTTTCTTTTTCCTGGAAATGGAATTTTGTGCAAGTAATTTCTACCTCTTCATTTCCTACAAGTGTCTTTTGCTTTTAGTTCTGCCTTCTCAGATGATTCCTCTTGCCCTTTCAGCCTTGGTGGTTGCCATACACTTGGTTGTGAAGTTAGTACGTATTAAAAAAATTATATGGACAGGCTGTCTTTGGTACTTAAGAGGTCTTTATCCCCTGCAGAATCTAAGTGACCTATAATAGTTAACACATTCCTTTCAAAGACTCCATGGAGGAGCAATCAATCAGCTTGTAAAATAGATAAATTAATTCACTTGCCCAAGATCAAGCAAAAAGTCTTTGGGAGACGGGACGTGAAGCAAGGTGTCTTATAGCCCAGTTTGGTAACATGTGTCCTAGACCAGCCACTGTCTCTGATAAAGGCAGTCAGAAGCATTCAAAGGGATGTTTTGGCAACTTGCAAAGGTCACTTCTTGGAAGCTGCTGTTGCCTTGGTGTGGATTATTTCTTCTTTATATTTTTATCCACCACTTGGTTTTGATCACAACTCTTTTTTTCTTTTTTATTTCATTATTCTTTATACGAAATGTCAGCACTTCATCCAAAGAAGGGATAAATTCTGGTAGAAAGGTCCATAGTAACTTTCATAACTATAACAAAAGTAGCGTTGGGTCTCCAGTTGATGTAAATCACAGGGGAGCTTCAGAATTGCATTTGACTTAGGTTGCATCCTCATTCCAAACCTTTCTTGCATTTTCTCTTTGTAATGAGCTGACGTTGCAAAATATTTGTTTTTCAATACAAATGTGATGGGCTTGTAGCTGTCCAGACCTGTCAAATACTGATGGTTGTCCCAAAGGCATCACCCAAGGATCTGCCAGCCCAGCAAGTACATACTTGGTAGGTTTTGCAGCACTTGTGCTTGGCTCAGTGAATCTGAGGTAAGTGGGGATAGTCTCGAGGCTTCAGTGCGTTGCCTACATATTGGCTGCAGGACACCATGGTGGAGGAATGGTAAAAATAAAAAGGCCTCAGCAAGGGCTAACGCACTGTAATGACTGACTGAAACAAGCGCTGTTCAATAAATATTTAACAAAATCTGTATAATACCTTCTTCTGTTAATGAGCTGAAGCTGGGGTGGGGTGCAGCTGCTTGGGGGCAGGGGAGGATTGAGAGGGGATTTGAAGCTGTTTGACAGTACACTCAGCCTCTAGTAATCTGTTAGGCAATTTTTAATTTACAATAGTTTTTCAGAATATTTGCTCTACTCCTTTTTCCATGCTTATTCAAAGTGTTGCTAATGTTTTAATTCCCACCCCAATGAAACATAAAGTGAATAAACAAGGAAATGAGTGGAGATGTGTGAAATGATAATCTTAAACTTAACAAGCCTGTTAGTTTTTTCAAGCTGCTGAATAAATTCTCTGTGGTTTACGCTGCAGAGGTCAATGTTCTGCGTAGGAAATGACTGGTTACATGTCAGTATTCTCCAAGAGTTCGTCTCAATTACTGGATTTGTCAAACATGACAAGCCTGAATGACTGTGTGGTGAAAATAGCGCACAGTTTGACTATTAAAGTAATTGGAGCATTGACATTTAACCAAACTGCAAGAGAATTGCAGTAATAAGTCTGAGGAGCAAAATCACAGGCAAAGCAGAGAATAATATTTTTATAAAATCTCCAGTGAAACTGGTGCTTTCTTGTGTTTTGATTAATGTAAATTTCAGTATCTTTTTAATTTAAATTATAAGATTAAAAGGAAGAGATAATGCCTTTTTGCTACTTTTTTGGAAGTACTAATATTTGTATCATTGGAAATTCCATTAATTTAATATACACCCTGCTGCAATTTTAATATTGTTACACATAATTTATGTATGTATTTTTAATGCCATTATAAAGTGTATATACTATACGGTTAAAAATTATGTATCTACATACATGTATGTGCAGATCATCATGTGACGATCGTCACAGAATTATACTATAAATGAGTCAATTGCTTACTGGATCTCCACTTTCTACTCTACCTTGCTAAACAGCTACTTCTGGGCTTTCAAGCCTGAGATGTGGGACTTAAACTTTATTGCTTTGGTAAATGCAAAAGAGCTTTTCTAAAATTTAAAAGTAATTTACTTGTATCCATCTGCAATTAGATTTTCATTTTTTTAAATAAGTTATTTCTGATTGTAAATTCTACATACATAAACTTTTCTGAGACATATTAAGGCTTTGGAGAACAGTATAACTGTCAATCACTTTGGATAATTTGGATTTGTACTTGTGGATCTGATTGGATTTTGCAGTGACCAAAATTGTATTTCAGACACTGGCTTAAGCCACAAGCTCTTCCAATGTCTCTGGAGTAGGGACTGAAATAATGATAATTTCTCATATTAGTCTGAGGGGGCTCATCCTCAGGTGAGTTACCTGCATTTTGGCACATGAATTTTACCTTATCTGAACTTGAAAATATATTATCTCCCAATGATGGGAGCAAGTCTTCATGTGGAAATTGGGAATCTCCTATTCCTGGTGAAGTGAACCAGACAGTAAAATAATCCCAAAAGAGAGGGGCAGGAGCGTGGTACAACCAATGATATGTCTAAAATACCTTAATTACATTAATTTATAAGTATATGCTTTGCAAAGTAAGTTAAGGGTACAAAGTGTGATTTGCCACTTCCGCAGTCACAACTTAATTATTGTGAGATCACAGGAGCACAGAGCAGTACTTTTAATTTGTTACTTGCCTTGACTTGCCTAAGTCCCATCTCCATAGAGCAGTTGAACATCATGCTTAAATCCATCTCCCTTGTGTAAATGTAAATATATGTTTTAAACCCTTTTGATTTCAGTGAGACATGCATATAGGTAAGCCTTTAGCTCAGTAGGAATAAACCTAAGCATAAATTTAACTGTTTTACTGAATTTGGGACTTGAGTGATCCAAAGCAATGCTTAGTCACAGCCTAAGTACAGCCTTCCGCAGGAACAGACTTTCCAATATTTCCCTATGGAGAAAATAAATGAGAATTCAAGGAAATACAGCAGATGCTTGGGTAAATGTTTGCTGACCTTGCTGTGAAAATGGAGTATTTGTTAAGACCAGAACAATATCTTGGAAAAAACAAAAGGTG